>CAXKWD010000007.1:39323285-39923285 GCA_964059195.1 Ectobius pallidus | reverse complement strand
GAATAATAGTATAACATTGAAACCATTAATTTGTAAAAGGAAACTAGAAGAAGAAGAATTTGTGCATAACTACAACTGTAATATTTAATAATTAATTTAAATAATTTTATAAATTGTTGTAAGAGACAACAATAGTTCCTGCAATAGGTCATTAATACAGCAAGTGTTAGCAACAGTTGCGTCTTATAATAGGCCGATTGTTTTTTTTACCATTTTTCTTTTAACTCTATACACATCCTATAAGAAATTCACATCATGTATTAAAAGCTTAATGTTAATTTACGATTCTGTGCATGTGCTAGAACTTCTTGTTATACATTAAATTATTAAAACACATAAATACTCAAATAATGTAATATATAAAAGAAGGCCTACGTTGAGTATTTATGTATTTTAAGTTTTAGCACTTATACAGAATCTTAAATGAACATTAAGCTTTTAATAAATGAAGTTAACTTTTTATAGTACATGTGTATAGAGTTAAAAGAAAAATGGTAAAAAAAACCAATAGGCCCATCATAAGACGCAACTGTTGCTAACACTTGCTACATTAATGGCTAAGACAATTTCTTTAATGAATTATTAAATGTACATGGAGATGTCCAAAGCATAGAAAGTGAAATATTCACAGCAGAGCTGTTGGTTGCTGAACCACCTCTAACAGAAGTAGAAACAGCTATAGGTAAACTAAAAAAGAACACAAATCTCCAGGCGTTGACCAAATTACAGCAGTATTAATTAAGGCAGGTGGGGATAGATTAAACTCAGAGACCCATAAACTCATTCTTATGATTTGGAGAAAGGAAGAATTGCCAAAGGAATGGAAAGAATCTATTATTATACCGATCCATAAAAAGGGAGATAATGCCAAATGTAGTAACTATTGAGGAATTTCTCTCTATCAGCATCATACAAAATTTTGTCTAATATACTTCTGTCAAGATTAACCCCATATGCAGACGAAATCATTGGAGATCACCAATGTGGATTTAGGCAAAATACATCAACCATTGATCATATATTTTGTATTCGCCAAATTGTGGAGAAAAAGTGGGAATATAATAAGTCTGTTCACCAGCTATAGATAATTTTAAAAAGGCATATGAGACGAATTGTACAATATCCTCATTTAGTTTGGGATACCAAAGAAGTTAGTTAGGCTGATCAAAATGTGTCTTAATGAAACCTATAGCAGAGTCAGGGTAGGGAAATTTATATCAGATAGCTTTGCCATTAGAAGCGGCTTGTAACATTGTCTTTACTTTTCAATTTCAGTTTGGAATATGCCATTAGGAAAGCCTAAAATTAAATGGCAGTCCCCCAATTTTAGCTTATGCAGATGACGTTTGTCTGTTGGACGATGACATAAACACAATCAAGAGAAATGCAGAGAGTCTTTTCGATGCATGAAGGAATGTTGGATTGGAAATTAATACATATAAAACTAAGTATATGGTCATGGAACGTCAAAATAATGCTCTACAAAATATTAGAATAGCCCGTAAATCGTTCAAACAAGTGGATAAACTCAAATAATATCTGGGAGCAATAATTACAGAAACAATTAATACTAAGATAGAAGTTAATTTAGACTCAAATCAGGAAATGCCTGCTTTTATGCAGGTCAGAAACGCGCGGCAATAAACCTTCGGGTTCCATAAAATAGGTAATATTCCTTTAGCTTGCTGAGGAATTGTCTATTGCTGTGGAGTAGGTAAGCAAGTAAGTAAGTATAAGATTGGACTACTTGACTGCAATGACTAGACTTCGGACTTTTAGGTCGCTAAAAATGCTGATTTAGGTACCTAAAATAGGCTCTGAAAATTGGAAAATAGGTTCTAAAAATCGTAAAATAGTCTCTTATAAAATCGTTAAGTTGCCAAATTTTTGAAATATCTCAATTGCAATGCAGAATATTATATTTATTGAAGTCACCATTAATCAATAATCATGACAAAAAACAGATATAGGCCTATGGTACACAAAATTATATAGACCTATTACTAGGGCCTGTATTACTACCATAACAGTCAAAACCTAATCCCTGCGCCCAGAAGCTACTCACGCAAGCATATTCAAACCCATGTATCCCTCAGTGATTCATAGGATTATTATTTTTTGTTTGTTACTGGATGTGGGAGTCGGGAGAAAAACTCTACATTTTCTTCGGAATTCCAAGGAATTTTTCTACTGAAGACGAAACATTCCTTACTATTTAACCACGTCACAAATGTGTCAGGTACTGCACATTCCGAGCTAAATCTTTAGTACGAACTGAAAATAAATGCTAGAATTTATAACAAAAAATAACTTATTTTGAACTTTAGAGGAAAAACAATCAAAAAGGCAATATTAGGCTCTAACGTAAAAATAGGCTGTTTTAGGTCCTATAAAAGTATCAATTTTAGGCACAGTCACTTATGAAACATGCATATACAAGTTTTCGTCCATATATCACTTAAGGATTAAAATAGGTTTTTACCTAAAATCCGAAGTCTAGCAATGACTATGAAACAGATAATTGTGTTAAGGCATAACCGTCTCTAGTAATGGCCTGGCCGTGTTACATGTGGCAACGTTGCAGCCCGTCCTATGAGACGAGCCACGTGCCATGCGCAGCAATGTAATACTCTCTTTCGCTTGTGTATTTTTGTGAAATATTATCATTGTTATGGTGTAGTAAGGTATTGTAAACATTCTACAACCATGCCAGATAGATGTGTAGTGCCCGGGTGCGTAAGTAACTACGACAGGACAATAAAAGCAGAAGGATATGTAAGTTGTTTTAGATTTCCAAAAGATCCCGACCTGCGGAATGCATGGATTCGTTCGGTTCCACGTTCAGACTGGTCACCAACCAACAGGTCAGTGGTTTGCATGAAACATTTTCAACAAAGCGACTTGAGCTTTTTTGAGAAGTACATAGATAAAGATGGAAATACGTGTTTTCGAAAACGCAATCATCCAGTTTTATGTGAAGGTGCAATTCCGAAGATATTTCCAAACCTACCTTCATATCTAAGTACTCCCAGTGGAACCAAGCGAAAAAATCCGCAAGAGAGAAGAGATGAAATTGACGTTCGCCTTAAAAAGCAAAAGGAGGATGAAAAGAGACAGGCAGATGAAGAAAATCGTGTGCAGGATTTTCCTATTTCTTTTGCAAAATATACCCAAAAAACTACCTAAAAAAGATTGGTCAGTGTTTAGAAACGAAACCTGTTGCATAGTGTATAAACTAGACATAACTCATGTTCCAAAAGTAACTTTTAGCATTAGAATAAACGGTGACTTTAGTGTGGAAGTGCATAAGGATGGTGGATGTATACCGAATGAGGTTTTAAAATGTGAAACCTCTAATTTGCCAATCTGTAGAAATTCTTCTCTGACTGAATGGAGCCAACTTTCATCCTTAATAGAGTTTTGTGATTCTTATGTTTCACCAGATATCAACAACAAACGCACTCTTGTATCTCAAATTGCTGCTTCACTAAAAAGTCTAAAATTGTTATTGGAAAATGATGATAACTATGATGAAAGCAGCCTAAAAAAGCTGGATCTTTTACGTAATCAGTTTGATCTGATATTTACGAAAAAGCCTAAATATGATTGTTTGGGATTTAGCGCGCCTATTGAAGGTTAAATGCTTGGCATGCGGGCGCAGTCCTTCCTCGCGGCAGCCATTTTAGTTTGTTCTCCCGCTTCCACGGTGAACAGGTGGAAGTTGGATGCTGCTCATAGTTTGTTATTAAAACTTGTATGTTTGTGTTGGGCTAATGATAATAAAGTTACAGTCCACTATTCTTCGTATATTATTTGTCCCAGTGCAAACATATTTTGGCCGCCTCCGTGCCTGATGGACTAATAAAACGTGTTATAATTCGCCATGTGCACATATCTATTCCCGCGAACGCAGACATTATGGTTATATTGACTTTGAGAACTGTGAAAGTGTGTTGATGCTTCTATTTGTGGTGTTCCTGTTATGAAATGTATACAACTATTCTTCGAAGTCATCAAGTATTGAAATCTAGTTTATGTTAAAAATGGAAGAATTTAATGAAAAATTAGCAATAAAGAAAAGAGCTATTGCTAAAAGGACATTAACCTACGTCGACAAGTTTCTAAAGAAGCATACTGAACAAGTTAGTGTAAATGAAGTTCGTTCACGTTTGAGTTCCTTGCCTGATATTTTGAATCAATATGTGGAAGTTCAAGATGAAATTGAATTAAATTGTGAAGATCCTACAGGTCATTTTGCAGACAGAGAAAAGTTCATAGAGGATTACCACAGAATAAAAGCAGCGCTGGAAGGAATTGTTGATAAAGAAGTTAAAGTGCCTTCCCCCCCTGCATCTGTAATATCGAATAATAGTGATTCCTTGGTAAAATTGCCCACTGTTGATATTCCTATATTTGATGGAAATGTCAGGACATGGTTGCAATTTCACGACATATTCTCAAGCTTAATACTGAACAATGAATCATTAAATGACATACAGAAATTTCATTACTTAATTTCGTCGTTGAGAGGTGAAGCTAAAGGTCTTCTAGAAAGTTTAACAATTAGTGCAGACAATTTTGTAACTGCTTGGAAGTTGCTTTATGACAGATACAATAATAACAAAGTAATTGCTGCCAACTATGTAAAGTCGTTACTAAATCTATCTACAGTGAAAACAGGTTCCAGTAATGAATACAGATCGCTAGTAAATAATGCAACAAGTAATAAAAGGGCATTAGAATCATTGAAACCTAATGTACCACTGCATGATGTGATATTAGTTGAAATCATTCTTGAAAAATTAAGGAAACAAGACAGACAAGAGTGGGAATTGAAAACAGCTAATGATCAGTTCAGTTCTCTACAAGATCTTATTACATTCATTGAAATAAAAGCTCAAGCTTTAGAAATCATTGAGTACAGAAATAATCCTAGTGAACAAAGGGTTAAGTCACCTATAACTTCAAGTAAAGCTCTGACTGTTAATGTAAATTCTGTCAGTTGTATATTTTGCAACAGAAATAGCCATTCACTGCATGATTGTAGAGATTTTAAAGCTGTGTCTCTTGTGGGAAAAAAGAAGATTCCTTCAAGAAAATAAACTTTGTTTTTCATGTTTAAAAGGATCCCATGTGTTTGCTAAGTGTAAAGCCAGCTGTGCCATTTGTAGCAAAAGACATCATAAACTGTTACATATTGATAATGCTATTAACAATGCTAATGCCACTTCCAATGTTAGCAATGTATCTAGCTATACTTCGTCAAAAGGTCAGAACATAGCCAATGCAAAAGCACTATTGCCAACTGTAGCTGTACATGTTGAAGCCAAGAATGGTGATCTTGTTGGGTGTCAAGCTTTAATGGATTCTGGAAGCCAAATGTCTTTCATATCAACTGATTTAGTGAAGAAGTTGCATCTACCATTGATCAAGAATAAATTCTCTGTTAGTGGAATTAATGATGTTTGTGCTGCAAAGGTTGTGCACACCTGTTCAGTTAATGTAGGCTAAATTCCAGAATTAGCAACTATGAGTTTAATGTGAATTGTGCTGTTCTTGACAATGTTACTGGTCTTGTACCTAGTACTCCTGTTCAATATGAAGATTGGTCATTGCCAACTGACATTTCATTGGCTGATCCTGAATTTTATATTCCAGCAAAAATTGATTTATTGCTTGGAGCTGATGTTTTCTTCGATCTTGTGATTGGTGAAACCTTTAAGCGCAAAGGTCATCCCACGTTGATAAACACTCATCTGGGTTATGTGTTATCTGCCAAAATGCCACAGCATTCTATTCGTCATACTAACAATGAGGTTATGAGTTGTTTAAGCAGAAATGATATGCTTGATAATCAACTTCGAAAGTTTTGGGAATTAGAGGAAATAAATCACATTCCTCAAACAAAGGAAGATAAATATTGTGAACAACATTTCTTAGAAAATACTTCGAGAACTTCTGATGGTCGATTTATAGTTCGACTTCCTGTTCGCCTAGAAGTTTCTATTGGGGATTCCTTCGGACAAGCTAGAAAGAGAATGAATCTGCTTGAAAGGAAATTTGAATCTAATGAAAAACTGCATCATGATTATGCGCAATTTATGAAGGAGTATGAGGACTTAGGTCATATGGATTTGTGTGACATGTCTGATGAATCTACTCAATTCTTCATTCCTCATCATGCTGTTTTTAAACCTAATAGTTCCACAACTAAGATAAGAGTTGTTTTTGATGGTTCTGCCAAATCTTCCAATAATTACTCATTGAATGATTTACTGTGTGTTGGTCCTGCTGTTCAGGAAGAGTTGTACTCCATTGTTCTTCGATTCAGAAAGTATCCAGTAGCAATGACTGCGGATATTGCAAAAATGTATAGTGTTTGGGTTGTACGGAAATTCCGGTCCGTGAGGAGCAATGTGTTAGGGACTGGCTCGAGAGGAACCAAACTTTGGGTACGATGTGTCCCGTTGCGATAGGAGCACAAGGATGGGTAGGAATAATAGAATAATCTAGTAGCTAGGAGGACCAGTCTGTTTAATGGTACAGACAACCAGGGTAGAGCGAGTGGAACTTATAGATCTCAGGTGCTGGTGTCAGGGATCTCTGGATGTAAATCTTGGAGCGAAACCTTTATCATGTAATATACTATGAAACATTTATTCTCAACACAAATAGGTAATAAACACTTGTAAAACGAATAATAACACTTGAATAACAAAATGGAGTGAATATAGGATAGTTGCACTTGCACTGAACAAAGGAATGTGCGTTGGCGGGAACTTTCATACACGTGGCGAGAATTTCTCTCTAATTGTGCCAGCTATGTAACTTATATCTCAATTTACTCGTAATGATCACTAAATTGCTCTGAATATGCTTTCACACTGAAAGATTGAATATTATGAACTTTATAGACGAGCTATTGCGAACGCTTGGTTGCGCAACGTTGCCGCACTGATACACGAACTTTTAGACTGATCTAAGAAGCCGATAACACTGAATCTACTGTAACTAGTGTAGATTAATTACTATCACGCGATAATACTTATAAATGGAAGTATTATGTCTTTATTCGATACTTAATAGAAAACCTCTGTTCTATTGTATGAAATTGGCGGTAATTCTGGACGGCGCTCCAGCACGTCTCTCGTGCTTGAAGGCTCGCTGCTAACTAACTCTTGGCAGGACGCTATGATGTCACGCTGATGCTAAGGCTGCACCTGCCTCTGCAACGGGGATTCACAGAAACGGCTTACTTACACTAATATCAATGCGCTGCGAGAGGGAAATGCACTGAGCGGAACATTTGAATATGCACTGTTACTAGACATGTAAAATAATGCTAGTAGAACCCTTAGCTTTCTCCAACATAGACTCCCCCCGTTAAAGTATTAACTTTAAGAAAAATAACTAAGGAGAAAGCTATAATAAAAAGGATACACTTGTATATACACGTAAGCACTGACTCTACACTAATTAAACTAGCAACACACGCAAGGTTGTGAAGGTCTAAGTGAATACTGGCTGGAATCCAAACTGTTGTTGTAGCATCCATAAGTGAAGACTTCGACTTGTGCACAACAGCTGATTCAGGAACATGTAGTGTAGATCAGGTGGCTTGTTGAAACACAATCTGTAGAAACTTGTTGAAGAAATGCGCGATGATTTCTTTATATCATTCAGGGCACAGCTGATGATCTTATATTACTAACATGGTATCTTGCCATAATGTAGAAAGACCATTGGATAAACATTAAGTGAGTTTATAACACAAACAGTGCTGAAAAGTTGCTTTCTTACATATCTCACAGTGTAACGGTTTGGCTACATGTAGATTTCTTGCTAACATGGTAGCTCTAAACTGGACATATGCAGATGATGCAAGTAAATAGCTTTTCACTATTTGGAAGATGAGATACACTGCTTTGTATTGTTTCTAGATGAGAACAGACACTGCGGAGTGTTGTTTCGTTCTGAAGACAGACACTGAGTGTTGTTTTTCGATGAAGGCAGACACTGCGGAGTGTTGTTTCGCTCTGAAGACAGACACTGCTGAGTGTTGATTTGCGAATGTAAAGATCGGTAAAAAGGATCTGATTTACCTCTTGTATTTACACTATTACTTGTTTTAAATCTCCCTTGACTGCTGAAAGATTTATTGTGAATAGATGGGTGCAAATGTTCGTTCCTGGTTTTGAAGGAAGCGAAGCTATTGCGAACTGGTTTGACCGCTGCACTGGATCGGTTTGTCTCTAAGCGTTTGCTCTGCATATGATGAGAGGCTTTGTTTGTACTGTTTTGAATTCTAATTTGTTTAGAATTGCTCTGTAGTGAAGTGCTCTGTTGACTTCGACTGTTGTTAAAGCATGTGAGGGCGTATGCTGTTGATTTTTCTTGCTTAGCTGTAAAATGCAGTAGCTTGCTATGTTTTAAGTCACATTTACAGTAAGAAGGCAATTCACACTCTTGTACCTTGTGTTCTGTGGAGAAGCAATTAAAGCACAAGTGGTTCGATCGTGCACAACTCCATCGTTGTTGCACTGTGAATTTGCGGAAATGTTTGCACTTATGTAACGAGTGGTTTCGTTTACACAGAGAACAAGTTTGCTGCTGTTTAGGTTTGCTCGTGACAAAGAAAGAATGCATCACTGTTTCTTCGTCTGTCGTTAAGTTTTCATCATCTTGAAGCGAAACCGTATTCATGTCACGATGCAGAAGTTGACTGTGGACTGATTGTTGACAACCACAGAAAGATTCTAAATTGCACTGTTGTACCGTATGATTTGATGAGAAACAATTGACACACAGGTGCTGTGACTTGACGAAATTCCATCGCTCATTGACTGGAATTTGCCGGAATTCATCACAATTATACAGCTTGTGATTGCGTTGACAATAGGCACACGATAATCTGCTTGTACCTTCGTACGACTGTCGCGGTTCTCGGACAGTGTATTTTGGAGATCGCAGCTCAACCTTTCTTGCAGGTGATGGGCTGGACACGTTGTTGGAATTGGATAGCACTTCTAATGAATGAGCCTTGGCTTCTAGGAAGTTCATCAACTCTTGAAGTGATGTGAACTTTTTTGAGTCAATTTTACTTTCCCATTCTTTACGTGTAGTCTCACCAAGATGATCCAATATTAATTGAATAAACATGACTTCGTGTAATGGGATTTCAAGATTGAGGGCTTCGATGGCGTTAAGATTGCTTTGAAACTGATTTAGTAAGTTTCGCAAGTCTGTAACATTTTCATCTTTCATTATTGGTAATGAAAGTAGATTTTTTACATGAGCTGTGGCAATAACTCTAGTATTATCATATCTTGCACACAATAAATTCCATGCTATTGGAAAATTCTCATTCGTGACTGGAAGATTCTGAAGGAGCGCGTGGGCTTGTCCCTTAACAGAACTCAGCAAATAATGGTATTTCTGGATGTTATCCAAGGAATCATTGTTCACCACTAAACTACTGAAAGTGTCGTGATAGTGTTTGAAGTTAGTCACATCTCCAGTGAATACAGGAATTTGAATTCTTGGCAATTGTATATTTCTATTATTGCATTGTGAATTAGAAGACTGACATGTGTGATGAGAGTTACCACTGTGATTAGATCGTTGGCTGTGATGAGATCCTACACTACGCACTGGTTGGTCGTGTAGAAATAACAATTCACTAAGCTTAGCCTTTAGCACCTTGTACTTGTTATTCATCTCTTCGTCATACTGTGCGTGCATGTCAAGTTCACTTTCAGCTTCGATAATAGCTTCAATTTGAGTTTGTACCACTTCATAATTTTGCCACACTTCGTTAAGAGTGTCATATTCAACTTTTAATCGAAATATATCAACTTCTTCAGTAATATTGTCACTGTACTTCTGAATGTACGTAAGTTTTCTTTTAAGAAAAGCACGTTTTTTCGTTAATTCCTTCAAGTCACTTTCCATTGTGAGATGAGAAATTACTTGTAGTTTAAAGATGAGATGCTACCACCGCTGCACGATGATACATGTGAGTCAGCTGTTCACTGCTTTCTTGAAGTTCACTGGTGACCGGAATCCCACGATGAGTCGAATCACTGCTGCTATGATGCTGTCCTCGATGCGAAGTTCAGGGTTGCTGGAACTCACGAACTGACCGACGCGGAAGCACAGATGAATGAGACGAACTCGAGAAACGGTATTTGCGAATACAAGTATGCAATAAATATGATTGTACCAATATGATCCAATGTTTGTAGTACTGGAATCTTGTGCTTGCTAATTGGAGTTTCTGGATCACTGCCAATCAGAAGATACCAAGGCCAAGAATCAATGTTGCTGGAATCTCCGATCCGACGCGGAAAATACGAACACTGAATAGCTCGCGCTTGGGAGTATTCGAGAAGCGAACCCGTACATGTGTGAGATAGTTCTAGGTTTATCCAAATTACATCCGGCACCGGTAGGATCAAAATGTTTGTGATTGGACGGAAATAATCCGGTCCGTGAGGAGCAATGTGTTAGGGACTGGCTCGAGAGGAACCAAACTTTGGGTACGATGTGTCCCGTTGCGATAGGAGCACAAGGATGGGTAGGAATAATAGAATAATCTAGTAGCTAGGAGGACCAGTCTGTTTAATGGTACAGACAACCAGGGTAGAGCGAGTGGAACTTATAGATCTCAGGTGCTGGTGTCAGGGATCTCTGGATGTAAATCTTGGAGCGAAACCTTTATCATGTAATATACTATGAAACATTTATTCTCAACACAAATAGGTAATAAACACTTGTAAAACGAATAATAACACTTGAATAACAAAATGGAGTGAATATAGGATAGTTGCACTTGCACTGAACAAAGGAATGTGCGTTGGCGGGAACTTTCATACACGTGGCGAGAATTTCTCTCTAATTGTGCCAGCTATGTAACTTATATCTCAATTTACTCGTAATGATCACTAAATTGCTCTGAATATGCTTTCACACTGAAAGATTGAATATTATGAACTTTATAGACGAGCTATTGCGAACGCTTGGTTGCGCAACGTTGCCGCACTGATACACGAACTTTTAGACTGATCTAAGAAGCCGATAACACTGAATCTACTGTAACTAGTGTAGATTAATTACTATCACGCGATAATACTTATAAATGGAAGTATTATGTCTTTATTCGATACTTAATAGAAAACCTCTGTTCTATTGTATGAAATTGGCGGTAATTCTGGACGGCGCTCCAGCACGTCTCTCGTGCTTGAAGGCTCGCTGCTAACTAACTCTTGGCAGGACGCTATGATGTCACGCTGATGCTAAGGCTGCACCTGCCTCTGCAACGGGGATTCACAGAAACGGCTTACTTACACTAATATCAATGCGCTGCGAGAGGGAAATGCACTGAGCGGAACATTTGAATATGCACTGTTACTAGACATGTAAAATAATGCTAGTAGAACCCTTAGCTTTCTCCAACATATAGGCAAGTGCTCGTTGATCCTAGAGACTGATGCCTACAGAAAATTCTATGGAGAAGTAATATAGAAGAGGAGTTAAAATGTTATAAGTTGTCTACTGTAACATATGGGACGAGTCCTGCTAGCTTTCTGGCAACTAGATGTCTCAAACAACTTGCTGATGAGAATCAAGAAATATGTCCTGCTGCTGCTGAAGCCCTAAGATCTGATTTCTATGTGGATGATTATCTAGGTGGTGTTTCTACAGTTGAAGAAGCCAAAAGGTTGCAGACTCAGCTTATTGATTTACTCGCTTCTGCTGGATTTCCATTGAGAAAATGGTCATCAAACTGTGATGAAGTACTGCAAAATGTAACTCCGGAATTGCAAGAAAGGCCAGCTAACTACAAGATCATTGGAGATCATACTGTGCAAGCCTTAGGAATTACATGGCAGCCTGAAAATGATTGTTTCCAATTTAAGTTTGATGTCAAGCCAATAACAAAGGTGACGAAGAGAAATGTTTTATCTGTCATATCTTCAATTTTCGATCCCTTGGGTCTCTTGGCTCCTGCTGTTATTAAGTGTAAAATATTCATACAAAGATTATGGATTTTGAAGACAAGTTGGGATGAGATACTACCTACTTCAGTCCAAGATGAATGGAACAAGATATATGGTAGTCTACATTGTCTGAATGACATAACTGTTGACAGGAAAATAATTCCTTCTGCAAATCTTCAGAGAATTGAATTACATGGATTCAGTGATGCTTCGGAACAAGCTTATGGTGCTTGTATCTACCTGCGATCCATATCTGATAATAATTCTGTTTCTGTTTCACTAATTACTTCTAAATCTAGAGTGTCTCCTATCAAGACACAGTCTGTACCTAGATTAGAGCTCTGTGGAGCATTGCTGTTGTCTAGATTGTTGAAAAAGGTATTGTCATCATTGAAATTAAGTACCGTAGATTAGATCAAATATATCTATGGTCTGACTCTACTATTGTTTTATGTTGGTTGAAATCTACTCCAGCCAAGCTGAAGTCCTTCGTTGCAAATAGGGTCTCTGAAATACAAGATGACACAGACATTAATTGCTGGCATCATATTTCAACTGAAGAGAATGCTGCTGACTGCATTACCCGTGGTGTATATCCAGATCAGTTATCTACATTGAAGCTATGGTGGAGGGGTCCAACATTCTTATGGGAAGTGAATGCTGCTTCATCTCCTACATCTATTAATGAAATGCAATTACCAAATGAAATACCTGATGTAAAATCTTCTAAAGAAGAAGTTGTTACTTGTGCTGCGAATGTCAAACATTCTTCAAGTTTAAATGATCTCATCAAAAAATTCTCTTCCATCGATAAACTAAAAAGAATCTTCTCTTACATTTTGAGATTTATTCATAACTCAAGAGCTGTTCCTGAAAAAAGGAGAAGTGAGCATCTTACTGTTGAAGAAACTGATGCATCATTCATCGCTATAATATCTCTAGTACAACAGGAAGAATATCCTGAGGAACTGTCTTGTTTGATGAAACACAAGTGCATTTCTAATTCAAGTAAGCTAAGGCCATTATGTCCATTCCTCGATAAAGATGGGTTGCTACGAGTTGGTGGTCGACTTAATAATTCTGATTTGCCTTATGAAGCTAAACATCAAATAATTGTTCCAGCGAAACGTCTCATCACTGATCTTTTGATTAGAAACCAGCATCTGCAGCAGATGATGGAGCACTTCTGGAAGTGATGGTCTACTGAGTACCTGACAGAACTTCAACGTCGTCCTAAGTGGTTGGACATCCGTTCTAGTCTTGACATTGGTGATCTAGTTTTAATAAAGGAAGACAATGTTCCTCCATTGTGTTGGAAAACTGGAAAAGTTGTTGAAGTGTTTCCCGGTGAAGACGGTTTGAATAGAGTAGTAAAGTTAAAAACTGCTACTGGTGAAATCCAAAGACCTATTGTAAAACTCTGCCCGTTTCCTTCTAAAGTGAATGTTTAAATGTAATTGTGTTTTCTATTGTTGGATAAATCAAGGGTGGGAGTTATTGATTCATGGATTTGTGTGTTGATCTAGATAGATCAAGGGTGGGAGTATGTTTGGGATTTAGCGCGCCTATTGAAGGTTAACTGCTTGGCATGCGCGCGCAGTCCTTCCTCGTGGCAGCCATTTTAGTTTGTTCTCCCGCTTCCACGGTGAACAGGTGGAAGTTGGATGCTGCTCATAGTTTGTTATTAAAACTTGTATGTTTGTGTTGGGCTAATGATAATAAAGTTACAGTCCACTATTCTTCGTATATTATTTGTCCCAGTGCAAACAATGATGTATCCACAATTATAAACTCTTTCTTAATTTACGTTCAGAGTGCGAAATGTTATGATGTCATTAGAATGAACAATATCTTGTCATTGCCGCACCCTCGATATCTGAGAAAACTGTCTTCCTCATTTGAAGTATCTCCTTTTTCAGAAAACGAGAATGCGCATTTTTTGAAGCATGTTGTTAAGCAGCTTTCAGAGAATGAAAAAATAGTGAATCTTCAGGTTGATGAAATTCATGTAAAAGCAACTTTAGACTACACAAACGGGCGGTATTTTGGGGTTGCAGAAAACAAAACAGACGACCTTGCGAAAACTGTTGTTTCTGCATTTGGGAATTTCAAAGAGGTGATAAGACTAGTTCCAGTTAAGCAACTTACAGGTTCATATTTAGCAGCAATGTGTAAAGATGTCTTAAAAGAAATACATTTATGCGGATTGCAAACATTATGTGTCATAAGTGACAATAATAGGGTGAACCGCGTAATGTTTAGCGAGCTCACTAAAGAATCAGGAATTGATTACTTTTTTCAAACTGAAAATTGTCCTATGAAAACCTTTGTTCTGTATGATAGTGTGCATGTATTTAAAAACATTCGCAACAACTGGCTCAATGTTAAGAACCCACAAAAAGCATTTCAGGTACCTTTTTGGGAAAATCTTGAAAATCCTCTGACTAGTGAAAAAGCAGACAAAGAAAGTTCTGAAATAAAACAGGCTTCTTTTTCAGATATTCGAAGCTTATATGTTAAGGAGTCTCATATGCTTGTGAAATCAGCCCCACATCTGAAACACAAAAGCCTTTATCCTAACACATTTGAGCGGCAAAAGGTAAATTTAGCTGTAGACATTTTTAATGAGATGACCGTCTCAGCTTTAAGAAAATATGGTTATGCAGATACGGCATATTTTGTTCATGTGATTTTGATCTGGTGGTCTATTGTGAATATAAAGAGGCCTCTGACTTACATTGTGACAAACAATCCTTTAAAGAAACCATTTGAAAGCAGTGATGATATCAGATTAGTCTTTCTTGCTAATTTTTTGGACTGGCTTAAGGCATGGAAGGAAATTAGCAGCAAAACCCCAAATATGTATCGTTTGACAGCAGATACATATAATGCCTTGTATCATTGTACTTATGTGTTGAGAGAAATTATTGTATATGCTCTAGATAATGTAAATATTACGTATGTTTTACCTGCTAAATTTCAAACAGACAATCTGGAATCTAGATTTGGCCAATACAGACAATTAGCAGGTGGCAATTACAATATAAGCGTCACACAAATAATGGAAGCTGAAAGATAAATTAGGGTTAAAAGTGTGTTAGGCTTTCATTCAGCAAGATACGGGCAGGTGAAGTTTTCTAGTGAAATGTTGGAGGAACATTCTGGAATTCAGAAACATGACAAAGAAATAGATAAAGAAATAGATAACGCCCCTTATGACATTTTAAATAGTGACTATTTAGGGAATTTAAAATGTGATGAATCAGGATTTCTCTACGTCTGTGGATATGTTTCATTCAAAGTTAATGCAAAAATTAAATGTAATGCTTGCAAGTGTGCCCTGATAAACACAAATGCTTGTGATGATGCCTATTTTAATGATATAAATAGGAGTAAATTATGCTTGCCTTCTGACTTTGTTTTTGGTGTATGCAAACATGTTTTTGGAATTGTGTAGGCTTTGGTTACTAAAGAGTACGAGCAACAGTTTTTGTTAGCAAATCACCAAAAGAAGGTTGTTCAAGTTCTTGGTAAACTTGCAGTTTTAAAAGACGATAGCTTGATTGCAAACCTACGTGAAATCAAAGAGGTTTGTGACCATTTCAATGAAATTCTAATTGAGAACATTGTATCCACTGTGAGTAACATACTGTTGAATAATTATTCTAGAGCAAGGAAAGAATTCTCAGACAAGTATAACAACAAAAGAAAATTGCAAATATTATTGTAAATTCGCCCTATGAACTACACTCCTGGTACAATAAAAATGTATTTCATTAGGGTATTAATTTTCTTTGTTTTGTTTCATTAACTTACTCCTCAAAAACGAAATAAAAAAGCAACGAAGGAAATGTTGTCAGTGCGACAGCTTAACTATAACTTAGTGTGTAATCTGTAACTGTAAATAATTTTCCCTTTAAAGTGAGAAGAGAATCATATTGGTTCATTTGCAATTATTAACAGCTTTGTAATAGGACGGCAAGTGCCGTGCGGTGCGACGCTGCAACGTAGTGAGGGCCAGGCCATCACTAGAGACGGCTATGGTTAAGGTATCATGATTAGGTAGCAATGAACAAAATAGTTTAAAACCTAAGAATCTGGGCCCTAGTGATGACTCATGAGATATACATTTCATAAAAATTGATGTTCAGGCTAATATGTGAGAACTTGGACTTAGAGCTTATTGCTGAAGTGCCGAACATTACCTCAACTCATGGCTTAAAGAGCAGAGTATGCTGAAATTCAGATGCCTCCTTCAGCATTATGTACACAATAAGCATCAGAGGCATTCTGTTTACTAATGAAAAATTCTTCATCATTGAAGAAAGTTTCAAACATGGAAAGCCTACACATGGCCAGTGTGAAAGAATTATCATGCCAAAATTTCAATCACCAAAATGATATGGTGTATGCATCCAGCTCTCGGGAAGCCCATGAACAAACTCCAAACGCTCAGAGGGGCTACAATCCCTTCTCAGTAATGGACAGGTGATGGGGGAGTTATTATTCTAGTGTCACACAGCTGCATATTTGTGAAAAGGGTGTGAAAACCAACACAGGAGTGAATGAAAAACAGTAATGTAACCTGTTGTGAAAGGCTTAAATAATTCATTGTCCTGGAAATCAAATTGGAGTTTACAGGAAAACTCTACTTTAGCCCACAAGGCAAAATCAACTCAAGGGGTGGATGGAGCGCAAAATGCCAGATTTTATATCACCTACAGATTTACTGTCTAGCAAGCTGGACCTCAACCCCTTAAACTACAGACTGTGGTCAGTGCTTGAGGGCACTGTCTGAAATAAGAGGCACCTCACAATTGAGAGTTTGAAGCTTCTTTATTGGCAGCAGTGGCAGATTTCCCAGGGGATATCATGGGTCCTGGAGCAGATGAGGGGCCAGAAAGACTTAAAGCATGTGTGGGTGCAAATGGTAGCCATTTTGAAAACCAATTGATGCTAAGTCTAGCCAAATTCAAATTCAAATACCTCTATCAATATTTCATATTTTCATTTTAGAAGTTGTAACAGTATTTAGTTTACAACTATGTACAGTGCCTTATTTTTGATAGTGGCCGGCTGGCGGGAGGTAGCTGCTTGTGCACAGTGCTTCTCACCGTTCCTGGCTCCGACCGGCCACGAGTCAAAAATAAGGCACTGAATTGTTACTTCACTCAATAATTTACGATTTCTGAGTTCACACTATAATTATAGTTGATGATTTGTGGTGAATAAAAACTCAGGATTTCGTCAAATAAAATGCAAAATTTCTACATATATTTCGCTATTTATTACACTGGGATAGCTCAGAATATAAATAGGTCCAATGACTTAAGACATACTATCCAGAACTTAAGTATACCTTCAGAACAATGTAATAGCATGTTCTTGGAGCCTGTTACAGAAAACGAAATAATTGGTATAATTAAAAGGATGAAAAGCAAAACCTCAGCTGGTATTGATGAAATCTCGGATACTATCGTAAAAAAATGTTATTTGTATATAGTGAAGCCTTTATGCCATATAATAAATCTCTCACTTTCAACAGGCACTTTTCCTGACAAACTAAAGATAGCGAAGGTTAAACCTCTATATAAGAAAGGATCAGAAAATGAAATAGGTAACTATAGACCGGTCTCTCTACTTCCAACATTTTCAAAAATTTTTGAAAAAGTCATGCTTATCAGACTTAACTCTTTTCTTAAAAAATATAATATAATAGTTGATAAACAACATGGGTTCTGCAAAGGCAAGTCCACAGAAACAGCAATAGCAAATTTTATTAAATCTGTCTATGATTCTCTGGACAGAAAAGAGCTAAATGTCGGCTTATTTTTAGACTTGTCAAAAGCTTTTGACTTAGTGGATCACTCAATTTTGTTAAAAAAATTGTTAGCGGTTGGAATACGAGGAATAGCATACAACTCGTTCAAATCATACTTATCTGCTTGTCAACAGGTTGTAGAAATCTCTTACATACAGGAACAAATGCATGAAATTAATGCCTCTCTTTCATATACTAGGGAGACAAAGTATGGAGTTCCACAGGGTTCAATTCTTGGCCCTGTCCTATTTTTAATTTACATTAATGACTTAGATTCCTCCATCAAGAATGGAAATCCAACTTTTTTTGCTGATGGCACTAGTATTTTTATTACAGGTCTAAACTCAATTTCTCTGCAGTCAAATTTAGAAATGACAGTAAATCAGTTACTTGAATGGTTTGCACAAAACAAATTAGTAATAAACACAAAAAAGACCATAGCAATATCGTTTCACCATATACAGAACATTAACACTGTGCATCCAGCAATAACATTTGGGGACAATAATGTAACATACAATCAAAGTACTAAGTTTTTGGGATTGTGGGTTGACGAAAATCTAAAATGGTCTCTTCAAATTAAAAAAACAGCAGAAAAACTCAGTAAAATATGCTTTGTACTGTATACAGCCTCAAAAGTTATGAATGTAGAAAACGTCCTCCCTATATATTATGCATACTTTCATTCGGTATTATCATGGGGAATAATATTTGGGGGAAATACAGCAGGAGCTCAAACTATCTTCAAGCTACAGAAAAGAGCTATTCGGTCTATGCTAAAACAAAAGAAAACAACCAGTTGCAGAAAACTTTTCAAAGATCTAAATATATTGCCTCTGCCTTGTATTTATATCTACGAAATAGTGACATTTGTCAAATCAAATTTAAACATATATACCATCAACTCACAAGTACACTCCCATAACACAAGAAACAGAGAAGAACTTAGGATAATTCCGCATAACACAAGCTTGTTTGAAAAGAGTTTTATCTATACTGGCCTCCAGCTTTATAATGGCCTACCACAACATCTAAAGGAAATCTCTGTACTGCACAAATTCAAATCTTGTGTAAAAATGTTTCTAATAGAGCACTGTTTTTATAGCTTAGATGAATTTTTTGAAACTGTTAGATATAAGTAAATTATGTTACTAGATATAAAATAAGTTAGTAGATATAAGCACTTTGTAAATATTAATTTTAACTTATAGGTAATATTTTCAGCATTTGAAATTTTAATTTAAGAACTAGCATTGTATACTTTAGTAATTATGTTATTTAATAATTAATATAGTCATGTAAGAAACTGACGTGTCCTATATCATGTAAAATGATCAAAGGATGAATAAACATACATACATACATACATACATACATACATACATATTTAAAAATTAAATTTTGTCTTAAAAATGGTAAAAAAAAAATCTTGAAAATCAGCTTTTAAATCTAACTGCATTTTTTTCCATACACTGATAATATATCAAGCAACATCCAGAAGTGATATGACAATGTCTTGAATTCATATGAAATAAAAACGAAACCGCTTACCTGATTTACTTGAGGTGCTTGTATTTTAGTTTAAAATTAAATAACCTCCTTACTTAACATTGTGGTTACGGCAGTTAAAAAAATGTACAAATTCATCCTAAAATATTTTATTTGTCAACATGTAGAACTTAAAAAATAGAAGTACGAATAAAGTTAAAATAATCACTCGTCGTCATCATCACCATCATCGATGGAAAACAATCTATGTTTCTCCCCAAGATTGATGTTTTTGAAGTGAAACTTCTTTAGCCGCAGTAGGGGTAAATCGAGATCTTGCGTTACGTTGAAAGTCATCACGAAATTAGTGTAATGCTCAAAATCATCACAAAATTAGTGAGGTGTGATGGAACGGTCTGCACAGAAAACAATCAACTCAATGATTACGCTTATCCAAAATTTAAAAAATCAAAAAATTCAAAAAAAAAAATCCAAAATTTAAAAAATCTAAAATTCAAAAATTCAAAATAAAAAATCCAAAAATAAAAAACTACAAAGATCCAAAATTAGAAAATCCAAAATTAAAAAATTAAAAACTTCTAACTCCAAAATTAAACAATTAAAAATCCAAAATTTAAAAATAAAAAAAATCGAAAATCAAAAATAAAAAAAAATTAAAGATAAAAAATTTAAAAAATAAAAAAGTCCAAAAACCCAATATTTAAAAGTTCTACAATCCAAAATTGAAAAAATCCAATAATCCAAAATTGATAAAATCAAAAAATTAAAACAAGTTTCACTTCTGTCGCGTGGCGTTCCATGCACACTTTTTTTTTAAATATTCACAGTTTTTTGCATTAACTTTCATGAATATACATACTGAGTCGGAGATTCAGGACGTATTGACAAAATTTCCAAAAACATCGATAGTTTTCATGGAAATATTTCAGTTTATTTATGAATGTTGCCTAATTTTCTGAAACCATGCTTTTTTATTTTAAATATAAATCGATGTTTTCCGTCAAAATACATTGATATTATCGTCACATCGATGGTTACCGCCGATTTTAACATCGATAGTGAATATCGATGTTTTAACAACCGATGTTTATCCCTACTTCCGTCACTTTCACGCAGGATTTGGCAGGAAGCATGACATTACAGGTTGTAGCCTCCAACACACACTTCGTTAAACGCGAGATTGTTGTTATACGTAACTTACAGGTTGTTTAATAATATTCTGCCATTATATAAAGACTGGAAGAATAGTTCGGCCATTTGTTTACATGTTTCGGCCGTGAATTATGCTGCCAACCGCCGACATCTTGGTGCCAGAAACTCCTTCCTCCACCCTCTTCCTCTAAAGTCCCTTCTTCAGTTGACCTTGACATATTCGCATTTCAAATAAAGCCGACAACTCACGTTTTCATCAACGGCTCTCATTTCTAATTAAAATATTTTCCGTGGACAAAAAAAAAAAATACAATATATTCAAATATGAGTTAATTTAAAGTAGAACTTTTACATTTGCCCGTATTTCGTGTAAAAATGGGATAAAACCTTAAAAACCGGGTATTTTGCGAAAATTATCACATTTCGCGAAACTTTGCGAATGAATAAATACATATTGTAAATAAAAAAAACACGAGAAACGAATTTATTACAGTAATTTGAACTTCTATTACTAATTTCGTATTTTGGGGATTAACGAAATGTGACTATCCCTAACTATAATCCACTACATTCCCAAAATTATTGTTTGCATATAAGGCTTTGCCAGAAACAAGGCTTTTGAATATACAACCATTGCTATTGGAGATACAAGGTCTCTCTTCTTAACCCTTCCACATCCTCTTCAGTGTCTATCCTCTTATAAAGTGTTCGCACACTGAAAACAGGCGATTAATTAATTGGAAAGGTGAAGTCAGAATGAAAAATTAAATGCCATAGCCGGGATTTGAACCAGGATCTTCGGCTCTCCACGCCGATGCTCTAACCAACTGAGCTACCATGGCAACATGCCGGTACAACATTAAATTCTCCAACTGACTCACATATCCCAATTAATTATTTATTTATTGCTAATTTTAAACTTTTAGCTTGAGTTTATGGGAATATCGAACTATTGAGACTCTTGAAATACCGAGATTATACTGAACACAGTAAAAATAAATAAATAAAATAAACAAGGGAGCATACTTACCTTCCCTACAACCTTTGCTGGGCTGGAAGCAACAAAACCAAAGAGACCCGAGTCAGAGTAGCTGGCACTGAATGCAGATATAGCATGTGGATCAGTTCCCAATGCACTGCCCACAGTCTTGTTCAAAGGAGATGCTCCGGAACCCCATTTCACAGAAGGACCTGTTCCCAGTGCATACTTCAGAACTGCAAATGCAAGTGCCTCCTTTGTGTTCTTCAACCTGCAGTAAACACACAATGAAATTTTACATTCATGAACATTTCACCATAGAAAGGTGAATCCTTTCCATTCCTCTTACTTGTTTTGTGACATCTATAATTTGTATAACACATGAAAAGTACAGTAATCAGTGTAGAGATCAGATTGAAAACAACTTACGAGGTGTATTTTCTTTGGTTGATGGTACAACAATTTACTGGTACTTCATTTACGGCTGCTTTCTACAATCTCAGACCAAATGAAAGGGTAAGGTGAATACATCATTGCAGAAAGGTACCTAAGGCTCTTGAAGCAAAGTTTTTAGAATTAAAAAATGTTGCAATGGATATTGTTAAAATATTGAAGAAACATTAGATAGTAAAAAATTAGGTTCAGGCCTTAAAAGAGCATTTGGCACTGTTGATCATAATATAGGCCTACTGCTAATAGGCCAAAAAAACTAGAAAGATTAGGTTTTAGAGGATTACCACTGGCATGGCATGAGAATTATCTTTGTGATATACACAATAACATTTCTCTAAAAAATGGAATAATAAGTTGTGAACTGTCAGTCCGTAAGACTTAAGGCTTTCTCAGCGTTGATTACTAATGATGGTTTCACGGGCTATAAGCCGAGTAAAAGGATATATTGCATCCAAGCTTTCGGTCGCTGACATCTCTGCGGCCTTCCTCATTTCCCTGAGGAAGGCCGCAGAGATGTCAGCGACCGAAAGCTTGGATGCAATATATCCTTTTAATATAGCCCGTGAAACCATCATTAGTGAACTGCCAGTTGTTGTTCGTGGTGTCCTGCAGAAACATATACTTGGACCAATATTGTTTCTAATTTATGTAAATGATATAAATGAATTAAAACTAAATGGGAAAAATATTATTATTCGCTAATGACACCAGTATATTTAATGTCTTAATACATTAAAAGATATGGCTCATGATGTAAAAATTATAAAAAAATAGTTAAATCTTAACAAATTAATCATTAATATAGATAAAGCAGTGTAAATTATATTCCATAACCACGTCTTTAGTTACCAGTAATGAATAATTTTTTAAGTTTTTATAATAAAATATTAAACAGGTTAATTCAACTAAACTTGTTGGGCTCATTTTGAATCAATATTTTAATTGGTCAGATCATGCAGAGTATGCTATTTAAAAAATTACTCCTCTTATAGGTGTGTTACATGGGTTGAGACAAATTTTGCCAGAACACTGTCTTAAAAACGCATATTATGCTTTAATTTACTCTCACCTAACTTATATGTTACCAATATGGAGATATTGGTAATATCATCATAATATCTAATATATCATTAATATCTAATATCTTCTTCTTCTTCTTCCAACTGTCTTCCATTGGGTCATCTAGCCCATTTGGAATCTGGCGTCCCAGTAGAGATGTGAGATTAGTTGTTTCTCTTGTTTGGACTTGTCCAGTTTGTTGCAGAGTAGGAGATGGTGCCTATTCATGGGGTCCATGCTATTGCAGAGTGTGCAGCTGTCTGAGTTGAGAATTCCTATTCTGTGGGGATGTTGGGCCAAGCAATCATGTCCGGTGTCTAACCAAAACAGAGCTACTGCCTCCTTTCTTGGTTTTTTACTGTTGACTGTCCAGTTTTTTTGTATGTTGTCCCATGTTTTTCTTCTCATAGCCTCAGTACAGGAACTTTCATATTTCTGTCTCCATTTTCGTTGGAGGATTCTTTTTGCTTCTTTTTTGTAGTGGTTTTGGTTTTTTGATGAAGTCTGGTTCCCTTTTTTGCCAGAAGGTCAGCAACTTCATTCCCTTGGATTCCCACATGTGAAGGTATCCATTGGAAGGTATCTAATATATCATTAGAGTTATATCACCTAAATTCAGGCATGCTTCCAATTAGAGAACTTATCAAATCCCAGTCATGTGCTGTTGTGCAGAAGATTATAAAAAAAAATATTTATTTTACCTTTAATACGGTATTCATGACTATTTCACTAGAAATTATAACTTTATACTTACCACAAAATTCCTCAATCAAATATGGTACTAAAGGAATTTGCTATTCCCTTTGCAAGATATTAAGGGCATTAGAAGCCTAAGAATTAATATGACATCAATCGGGACCCAATATTAATTAAATGTGTCGAAGGCTACAAGGAACTTTCGGTTTAGGAGAGGATGTTCATCCATAAACATAAACAACATTTCATGAACGTCGACATCCCAGCAGACGAAAGTCTCATCGCCAAATGCAGCAAACTTCCCCAAGATGGCAGCACAAACGTCCAGCTGGCAGTTGGTGTTAATCTGATGATTATGAATGACGATGGTCTTCGAAACTAGTTCAGGTATTTATACAAAAAGTGAAGTATACGTGTTAGACCCAACTCAATATTATATCCTTCATAATATAGCTTCACTGTGTAAACTTCCAATATAAATATGAATTTATACATTTACTTAATCTAACCTGAGGCCTATCAAGGTTTTGAGTCTGTAGGCTTCCGTGGCCGGAGTCATCACAGTCTAGGCCGTCCGGATAGCGCCACGTCAAGTGTTGAAAGGCCAACGTTTCCACAGGCTCAGTTGTATACATGTGGACATAGGAAGTTACACGTGGGCTGCAAGGGAGAGAGAGCATTGTCGCTCCCACAGTACCGACCCTGGCGGAAGGTAGTTTTTTTCTCTCTTCTCACTCTCACTCTCACTCTCTCTCTCTTTCTCTTTCTCTGTGTGTGTGTGTGTGTGCCTGTGCCTGTCTGTCTGTCTGTCTTACGGCGGTTTGGGGTTGCGGTGTCTTTTGTTTGTGTTGGGTGCCAAGTATAATGAATATGTTAGTTATGTAGAGATAAATATTTTTGTTATTTCAGGATAAGAGATTTTTTAGAAGTTATATACTTTATTGGATATGAATACAGTACTCAAATTCAGGATCAGATGGTCTTGATTATGTTTATACTGCAGTAAACCTCATGAACGTGGATAAATCAAGAATACTTGATCAAAAATAGATTCCAGATACAGTAGGCTATTCCTTCTAATTATAAATAACAAGGAGGGGACAGTAGCAGCTCGTGCTTGTAAATGTAGGTGAAGCACAAAACATGGCATCATGACATAGTGGTTAAGGCACTGGAAGGTTTGATTCCCGATGAGGTAATTGGGATTTTTCAATTGGCCTAATCCTCCTGGTGGCATTATGGCCCTGGATCAACTCAGCCTCTAACAGAAATGAGTACTAGGAGCAATCCTGGGGGTGAAGACGGCCAGTGGGTAAGGCTGACAACCTTACCACTTCAGGTGCCAAAAGTCCAATATCTGGGAGCCTCACACTTCTGGAACCCTTAGGGCAGGGCTGTAGCAAGGTCCTTCTGCACCCTTGGCGAGTTTGAAAAAACTGCACCATCCAATACTGGGAGGTCCGAACAATTTTTTTAAATTTCTGCAAAACTGTTTATTATTTTAATATAAAAACACTGTTATTATCAAAGAAAACCTCAAAGAAAATTTGAAAATGAAATAAGTGTTGGACTTTCAAGGTACTACAACCTTATTTTTAGACAATTGAACTATTTAAAAAATAATTAAATCATAAAATCTAGTATCGAAAGTAAAGTAGCCTACATAAAAGGCCTGAGGCCTACTAAAATGTTTAACACATTAATATAGGTACAAGTAGAATAGAAACTTTTTAAAACAGCTTCTGCAACATGCAATGAGAAAGTGAAAAAATGATTTAGTATTTATTTATAAATTGCACTAGTCTAAAAAAGGTGGGATTTTTCATGGTTAATTCTGTGCCCTCTTTGTACCTGCGCCCTTGGCAAGGGCACATCTTGCCACTGCCTAGCTACGGCCCTGCCTTAGGGTTTCAATGGCCAGTATAGGGAACACTTTACTATTACCTTTTTCTCCTGAACACTATGAGATCTTATCGGAGAACATCTGGCTCATTTGTCTTTCATACTGTTGATGCATTTACGTTAATTTGTCAACTTAATTTGTCAACCTTGTTTTGTGCTTCACCTACATTTATAAGCATGAGCCGCTACTGTCCCCTCCTTGTTATTTATAACCAGAAGGATTAGCCTATTGTATCTGGAATCTATTTTTGATCAAGTATTCTTGATATATCCACGTTTCTTGAGGATTACTGCAGTATAAACATAATCAAGACCATCTGAATCTGAATTTGAGTACTGTATTCATATCCAATAAAGTATACAATCTCTTATCCTGAAATAAAAAAAATATGTATCTCTACATAACTAACATATTTTTAAAATAACCAAAACAGTTCAATAACATGAACTAGAGACATGGGACCACAAAATTAAAATTTGCCTCAGAGTTGCCAACATACAATTAAAAATGTTTTGTTCATTATCCTGAAAATGTAATCACTCTGTGATGCGTAAAACCATTGTTTTTTTTGCTTCTCTTGTAATATTTGTGTTTTGCTACTTTTGTGATATTGTTTCTTAAGCACTGATATAATATGAACTGCCATGAGAAGAAAATACGTACCCTGCACCTTCAGCAGCCACAGCAACATATGCAATGTCTCCTGTGGTGTCCAACCTTGCATCTCCACCAAAGTATTTTGCTGCTGAATCGGCAGGACCAGCTCCACTATCCAAATCAAGATTCTGTGCCAAGCACACCAGATCCCCATGGTCTACACCTATTCCAACAACAGCTGTCCGGTTTGTTGTGAAATGAGTCTTCACGTAATGCTGAAGCTATAACAGAAAAATACACTTATTTTTTATCTTATAATAAATAGGAAGTTTATATAGTGAAGTTACAAAATATCTATTAATACTCGAGATGGAGATTTTACATACATACTTCACTAATTACAGAAAACTAACCTGAACATGTTTCGAGCCTGCCTCTAGACCAGTGGTCTCCAACTCGCTGTATTTTGTACGCATGCACCGTGCGATCCCTGTGCACCACGTTACGTCAGTCTGAGATGGAGTTCCGTTGACGGGTTGGGTCTCTCTTTCGCCAACTTCCAAGTATTATGTCGGGTGTAGAACGTAATCCAATATGTAGGCCATCGACCCTTACATTTATGGTAATATATATACCAATATAGGCTAGAAGTTTGAGTGACGTTTTCCCGAACTATATTTCCCTGACTGCATAGACATGCTGCTAGTATTTTGTCTACGTGCGAATCTACGTACATATGCAAACACTTTTTTGTTTTTTTGTTTGTTTGATATATAACTTTAGTATTAATATTTGTGTTCAATAATATAAATGTGGAAGTGTTGTCATTTAAAGGAATGAATCTAGATTTTGTTTTCATTTCACAGAACTTTTGGCATTACAATTTAATTATTATGAAATTGAATAAAATCAGGGACTTTTCAACTATGTTCAAAACGACAGAATTAATTTGTGTGTATCATTTTGCTAGGAATATATTGTACATTATTTGAATTGTTACAAACATCAAGACTTCACGAATATTCTTTGTAGAAAACATAAATAAATGATAATGAAATAATAATGTAATAACACATTTATGCAACAAACCTCTGTTGATATTCCAATATAATTTGTGAATTTCAAAAGCCTAATGAGCATGCAGCCACTGAACTCAAGAGAGGCAGTATACCACGCGGTGTGTGCACACTAAATGATTCTAGCGTACAAAGGGTAAGCTTGCACTTACTGCTGTACTCATTGTGCAACGAGTTGGTGGCCTCTGCTCTAGACTCATCCTCAGCTATACTCCATCTGAGGTTGGGACAGCAGCTGCGACACCTGGCAGATGTTTAACCAATCTCTTGATTAAATCATCTTCGGTGGGTATTTCAAAATTCATCAGGTGGTCTTTGTTTTTGTAGATAGAAATTTTCTCCTAAACTGTGAGTTGCTTATGTCCGTACACAAACTTTTTAAATTCCGGCTCCAAATTAAGAACAATAAAGAACAATAAACTGGAAATTGGAATATATAGAAAACCATGTACACGGGTTACATAAAAGCAAATAGTTACAACCTCATAGGCCACAAAGAAGCAGTACTGAATAGCTTGGTCCATAGACTTAGCAGTACTGAATAGCCTGGTCCATATCCCGTACACAGAAACAGTAAAAAATCTTGGTATCTATCTCGACTCAAACATGAATTGGAATTCCCAAATCAAGAATATATGTAAAAAGGCTTTCTCTATCATGCATGCTCTAAAACGACTGAAAAACTTCCTTCCTACTAGAATAAAGCAAACCCTAATACAGACCCTAGTGATCCCTTATTTCGACTACTGCGACAACTTGTATGGAGATCTGAGTGTTGAATTGTCACAGAAACTTCAGCGTGTTCATAATACTTGTGTTCGTTTTATCTTTAACATTCGTTTCCATGATCATGTCTCAAAATATTTCAAGCAACTGTCTTGGCTTCGTTTGCAAAATAGACGTTTGGTCCACTCTCTGTGCTTATTATACAAAATTCTTAAGTTTTCCATACCTCTTTACTTGGCTCCCCGATTTACATTTCTATCCTCCTACCATAAGCATGGTACATGCTCGCAGCACAACTCTCTGTTATCAATTCCTAGTCATCATACAACCTCATACTCTCATTCATTCACCATAGCCACAGCCCGTTCTTGGAATTCCTTGTCACAAGATATTAGGGGTAGTCGGAGTGTACACTCTTTCAAATCTGCGCTTATTAAACAATTATTGCCCACTGAACAGAACTAGCTCTTTGAAGTCACTCCATCTCTCACTGTACATAACATTACTTAGTCTCCTTATAACCTATCTGCAGCTAGACTTAAATTTCCATTATAACATAATTTTACATATTCCTTGTTTTACTTGTAACATTATTACTATTTTCTTTGATGACACTTACGCTCTCTATGAAGCCTATGCTTTTTATGAAACCTATGCTTTTTACTTATTTAATTTATTATTATGATTAGCCTTAACCTTAGTCTTAGTATTAGTCATAAGTCTCTTATTCACTAATTTGCTATTTATGTCAACCTACATTGTATATATTTTCTGAAACCTGGTTGAGTGGAAGAGAAGGCCTTATGGCCTTAACTCTGCCAGGCAAAATAAATCATTTACTATTACTACTACTAGACTTAGCAGTACTGAATAGCCTGGTCCATAGACTTATCAACTTCCCTTCAAGTAAGACAGAATTTGACACAGAATACTACAAAATTATTTTCATAGCTGGGAATAATGGGTTTCATAGAGACCTGATCTTGAAGAAAATAAGAAAATGCAATCAACAAAAACAAATTAAGGATGCCACCACTCTTATACCAATTAGGGTGGCCAGACGTCCGGCTTTTGGCCGGACTGTAAGGCTTTTTGCTACGCAGTCCTCCATCCGGCGCAGCTTTATGCCGGATGTTGATTTGTCCCCCTTTTCGAGACGGTAAAGTATATTAAAGCATATTAAAGCATATTAATAAAATTTGTATTTTCCCGTATGCTCCTGCCAATCCTAAGGTTGACACGCTTGTCGATACTATCATTTGTTTAGTTGGTGCCGCGGAAAAATCTGAATCTATTCTTAAGGATGGCACGCTTGTCCATACGATGATAGCGTACTATCATTTATTTTATATAAATGCAGTTAATAAGTAAAATTAGTCAGGGTTATACCATGTAGGCTAATATCTGCTGTCCAGCCATCCATGCCCGAAGTTTTATACTGTGCTAGATTACCCAAGAAGTGTGTCCTCCTTTCTGAAATTATAGAAAAGGCCACCCTAATACCAATAGAAGGAAAGATGATTTATAAGAAGATAACTTACCACTCATGGGCAGATACTAAATTCAGGAAAATCTTCAGAGAACAAAATATTATTACAGCCCTGGTAAATAGATACAGTCTTAGGAATTTGTTAAGATCCACCAACATTGAGAAAATCCCTCACAACAAAAAATCAGGTATTTATCAATTTAATTGCAAAGATTGCAGTCTGAAATACATTGGTAAAACTAAAAGAAATTTGGATGTAAGGGCTAAAGAACATATCAGAAACATAAAATATGCAGAGATTGAAAAATCAGCTATAGCCCCTCATGTGTGGGAAGAAGATCATGAAATTAATTTGGAGCCGGTACTTACAAAGTCTCACAGTTTGGGAGAAAATTTATATCTACAAAAACAAAGACCAGCTGATGAATTTTGAAATACCCACCGAAGATGATTTAATCAAGAGATTGCTTAAACATCCGCCAGGTGTCGCAGCTGCTGTCCCAACCTCAGATGGAGTATGGCTGAGGATGAGTCTAGAGGCATTCTCGAAACATGTTCAGGTTAGTTTTCGGGAAAAAATAGTTTTATGCTGCACCCTAGGCTCCTCTCTAATGAGGCCCGCCTGGGAAGGTGGGGTTTAGGGTTTCGTCACAGAAGAAATTCAATGTGAGACATAATAAACCTCGTGCTATTCAGTATATTGCTCCTAAACTAACATAAACGTTCCTAACCTAACAAAACGGCGGAGCTTGGCTGGGGTGCAGCATAAATCTATCTTTTGCCTAGTTTTCTGTAATTAATGAAGTATGTATGTATAATCTCCACAGGGCCGTCGGGTGGTTTGTTGGTGCCCGGGGCAAGATTTCGTCAGGCGCCCCCCCCCCCAATTCAATCCTTCGTGCACCCTCCCCACATTCCACCTATCTGTAGGGATTCAAACACAAACACACAGCGAGCGACGTGACGCGACACTATCAAATAGCCTACGTATAAACTGGGGTTAACACGCAATGAGCGACGCGACTTGGGGCGACGTGGACTGGACAAGTTCCAAGCCGCATCGCGTCCAGTCGCTCGTTAGCAAAGTTGCGCGTCAGGTTGCGTCGCTGTCTGTGTTTTTGTGCCCAAAAGAGACACCTAATCGGATTACCTTACAAAAATACCAGAAATAAAATTATTAAAATTTTTTAATAAGATTGTATTGAAAATCAAATTAATACAAGTTTAGTAATGTAAGGAAATCTTAACAATCATAAAAAATACTATAGGCGTTATTAATGGAATATAAATTAATAGTGTGGGAAACCTCGTTACATACACTGAATAGAATATAGAAAAGGGAACCGCATTTATCAAATTAAGATAAAGTACTAAACATTAAATGGCATTTGCCTGGCTTTTGCACGAGCAAATGTCGTTAGAATTTCCATCAAGTCTATTTTTTGTGCTTCATCGTTTTCAATGGACAAGATGGCCGGAGAATTCAGTCTCTCCTGTGACGTAGTTGATTGTAATTATGTCTTTATAAGCAAATATTTATTTTGGGATAACTTAGCAAATATAGGCCTAAAGTTATTGGTGTAAAATATGTATTTGTTCAATAAAAACATACAACGCAATATTCAAAATTCAGTTATACCTAACTTTAAAAAATACGCTATGTACATCCTACTTATTTTTTCAAATTTTGTTTTATTTTTGCCGTTGCCACGGTGCCCCCCTGGTCGCGGCGCCCGGGGCGATCGCCCCACTCGCCCCGCCCACGCGATGGCCCTGAATCTTCATCTCGAGTATTAATAGACACCCATTTTTACTTCTTTTGCCTGTGCCATAGGTACTATGGGTAGAGGAAGTATTGTGTTCAACCCCCAAATTCGAACTCGAGTTTTTAACATAAATACATGATTTGAGGTCCCATGAATCTGAAAATAATATTTTCAGAAACATGTGGGTGTGTGTTTGTATATGTGTGTCTTTGAAGAGCCTAGCTCCAGAATGGAAAATCTTATGAAAACAAATTTTTTTATGTGGGTTAGATATCTTCTGGGGATATAACACGAAGACTGGTGATGACTTTCTCTTATTTTTAAGAGGACTAGACATGAAGAAAGTTTCGTTTTATGCAATTTTCTAAAAAACTTGTTTAAATTTTGTGCATGGAGTGCTTATACTAAGAGCTAAAATGTTTATTCATTTCTTCAAAAAATTCTTGGAAGGGTAGTTATAAACCATTCACTGTTTGTAGAAACTCAGTCACCTGGTGAATAAAGCTATGCTTCGGGGATGCGATATGGTAATGACATTCTTTTCATTTTTACAATCAATTTACATGAAGAAAATGCCATACATAAATAATGGGCTTATATTGCACTGAAAGGCTAAACTTTTATTTGGGCAGAGGAAGATATGTGTTTCAAATCATACTTTTTATGTACTATTATTGCTGCTTATTATTTCCTTTTTTCTTCAGAAAACAAAGAGCAAAGGAATTAATTGTAGCATTTACATATAAACACTCCCAATAAACCCTGTCACCACAGATTAAGTTGGCGACACTAGCGCTCTATGTGGCAAATAGCTACAACTACATTCTTATCACATCAAATCGTCGCTGTGCTGCCATAACCACGAATGTGCAAAAATTAAAACTTCACGAATGGGTCACATTTGTTATTGTAGCGTAACAAATAAAGCAGAACTTGTACTTTCATTGAAATGGAACTAACTGTTAGTAACCAAGGAAAGAAAATACATTGTTTCTGGTTCCTCCAGAACAAAGATTAATCTAAACAGATGCAAGCAATGCAGTGAAGTCAAAATCCGAATTTTTGCACATTCGTGGTTATGGCAGCACAGTGACGAAATGACTTGGAAAAAAGTTTGCTAAACCTTTCAACACCGCTACAACTATGATAGGCAAACTAATTAATTTCTCCTCTGTCCTTAATTGCTAACTCCTATTCTACATCTAATTCAACATTAGTTCAAAACAAGAAAACTGATACAGAACCTATTCAGTATGGATTGCAGGGCAATTTAAAAAGTCCTCTTATGACAATCTGTGTTAGCATTAATAAAAGCAGAAAACCAAAACCTATCATTGTAATATCAAAAGTTCCATATTTTAGGCTATGAGAACAATTTAAAAGGTTTGTATTGGCAATGCCAACATGTCAGTTGTGCCCAAAAGGGACAAAAATTCTACCAGAAAATGAAGTGGACAATAAGAAGATAAAAGACTACCTGATTACTAAAAAAATTTATTTTTATACATTCATTACCAGAGAATAAAAGAAAATAAAGGTTGTTAAGAGAGGATTACCTATAGTAGATACTTCTACTGAGGAAATTAACAGACAGCTAAGAGATACGTAGTCAGTACCCTATAGAAAGCATGAGGCAGTTAAAAAGTCAGATTATGCAGGGCTGCCCACAGAGGGGGGTTAAGACGCAGACTGCATCATTGAAATTTCTGGGGGGGGGGCAAAATATTATCGTTTTATGAATTTTCTGGGGGGGGGGGGGGTAAAAATTGTTGCAAAATTAGCGTTTTATATGTTAAAAATAAAAACGGTCAAGTTTCATAACTTGAAAAGGTCTCTTCTAATTCTTTAGAAGTGAATAGTCAACAAATTAGCGAAACGCATTTACTTGTAAACAACTGCCACGAAACGAAATTGATCACTCTGTGCCGATAGCAGCGACTGCGAACTGTACCATTGTGGAGGTATTCATTGCGTGGCCAGGAGGCTTTAAAGAAATAAACCATTAGGTCGGTGTTTCTGTATGTTAATGGATCTGACTAAATCGGTCCTGGCTTCCGCTTTCCAAAACAAAAGCAACGTTGCAATATTCTCTCATTGTTATCGCTGACCTCAGTTCTTCCTTCGCTTGTTGGTAGAATTATTGGAGTATTAGTTCTTACTGGGTTATTACAGTCTTTGTACAATGCCGCCTGCAAGAATAATATTATTCTTGGAAGTGATTTTACTGCACTCAAAAGCACGTGCCACCTTATAATAACGGGAGGGAAGGTGTGGAAAAATCTGTCCATAAATAATGCTGCATTCTTAATTTGAAACTTGAGGTTATGGCTACTGGTTTCAGTCCATCTCGGCATCCCGAAAATGCCTAAAAAAAAAACAGCAATTTAAATATAAGTGTTTAGAATTATTGTGGAATGCCATTATTAGGCGTGACAAAATATGGCAAGAAAGAAACATCCGTATACACTGAAACATAATTTAGACTTAAAATAGAAGTTTACTGAAAGTAAAAGCAGTGGCGAAGATAAATGGAAACCGTATATTGATGTAAATCCCAAGCAGATTCTTCAAGATAAAGATGTAGAATTTCGACAGCCATGGGCTCCCATACCCAGGGGCGGGGGGGAGGAAGTGCAAGGAAAAAAATGTATATTAATCATTATTATAGTCAGGTGTTTTTCTTTTATGACAATTATTTTAAAGTCAGTTAAGACATAAAAAGTTTGCAGAAGTTTTACCAAATCGACAACATGGAAGCAGAATCCACAGTGGATTAGGAAAGGGGGGTCCAGGGGGTTTGGACCCCCAAAAGTCAAAACCTAAAATTCTATATTTGTATTTAAAATAAATATTTATTTAATTAAACAAGATTTGTTGGTGTGTCAAATATGATATAGCAGTTATTTTCTTTTCATAACATAATGAGTAGGCCTATTATGTCCACTGTTCCATGTGTTATTCAACTTTTCTTATAAATGATAATAAGTATTATAACTTAGGTAACAATTTCTTTTTTAAGTTGCCATGTCTTAGAGTATAGTAAACGAATTTGCTAACGTAAAATGTGATTTTCATTAGTTCAATTAAAAATTTCCTGGGGTGGACAGCCGACTTAGGTACCATTTTTCTTGTTTACATTGGCATGTCTTAGAGTATGGTAAACGGATTTCCTAACTAGTTTTTGAGTGCTAAAATAGAGTAAAATGTGATTTTCATTAGTTCAATATTTAAAAATTTCCCGGGGGTGGACACCCGACTTAGGTAACATTTTCTTGTTTACATTGGCATGTCTTAGAGTATGGTAAATGGATTTCCTAACTAGTTTTTGAGTGCTAAAATAGAGTAAAATGTTATTTTCATTAGTTAAATATTTAAAAAATTTCCGGGGGTGGACCCCCAATTAGGTAATGATTTCTTATTTGCAATGGCATGTCTTAGAGTATGGCAAACAAATTTCCTAACTAGTTTTTCAGTGCTAAAATAGAGTAAAATGTGATTTTCATTAGTTCAATATTTAAAAATTTCCCGGGGGTGGACACCCGACTTAGGTAAGAATTTCTTGTTTACATTGGCATGTCTTAGTATGGTAAACAAATTTCCTAACTAGTTTTTCTGTGGTAAAATAGCGTAAAATGTGATATTCATTAGTTCAATATTTGAACATTTTCTGGGGATGGACCCCCGACCCTCTTTTTGGGGGGTAATCCAACCCACCCGGCACTTTCGACCCTCTTCGCAATTATTTTCTGGCTAAATCATTGTTGCACTTATATTTTTATATTATTAATATAATGTTACAAAAGTGGCCCAAGAAGTTAAAGCAACAAAAAATTAATTAATTAAAAAATTGCCCCCCCTAGAAAATATCATATGGGCGCCCTTGTCGACACTCACTCAGGTTGGGGGGGTGAGCAATGAAGTTTGGGGGGGGGGGGGGTGCATCATGAAGTTTGGGGGGGTGGGCACCCCTGGATTAAGGATAACCAGTCCGGGGTAAACAAGTTGAAAGCTATGCCATTGTGGGTTATTACACTATATGATATTCCCAAAACCCCCAATATCAGAAATTAACAGGATTGTACGACCTAAAAGTCACAATTTCTGACTATCGAGGCTACCACGAACCTGTACAGTGGTACAAATGAAAAGGTTTTGGCCATAAAGCAGTTGGATGTTAAATTTCAGCAAAATGTGTATGCTGTGGTCATAAACACTCTACTAAAGAGTGTACGAAAGACCCACTTCATCCTCCAAATTGCACCAATTGCAATAAGGGTCATCCTGTTAAGAAATGTGAAAGCTCATTCAAATGCTGAAGTAATCCCTCACAAGGAAAAGACAGATGGGAATTTGTTTTGAACAATTTTGACTTCCCTTCACGCAAAGGACAGGTAGGTAGTGTTTCTAATCCTGAATCGACATCTAAAGAAAATGCTGTCAAAGACACAGATCCACTAGGTTTACACTCTTTGTTAAAAGAGTTTCAACGCCACATAACAAGAGCTACTAACATTAGTAATCAGTAAGTCACTTTTTTTTAATATTCACAGTTTTTTGCATTAATTTTCATGAACGTACATACTGAGTCGGACATTCAGGACGTATTGACAAAATTTCTAAAAACATTGATAGTTTTCATGGAAATATTTCAGTTTATTTATGAATGTTGCCTAATTTTCTGAAACCATGCGTTTTTATTTTAAATATACATCGATGTTTCCCGCCAAAATACATCGACATTATCGTCACATCGATGGTTACCGCCGATTTTAACATCAATAGTGAATATCGATGTTTTAACAACTGATGTTCATCCCTACTTCCGTCTCTTTCACGCGGGATTCGGCGGGAAGCATGACGTTACAGGTTGTAGCCTCCAACACCCACTTTGTTAAATGCGAGATTGTTGAAATACGTAACATACAGGTTGTTTTAATTCATTATTAAATTTTTATTATTATTCTGCTATTATAGTCCAGTATATAGATACATTCCACCTTGCATTAATTAGGGTAAAAGATTTTTCTTTTTCATATTGTTTGGTGTTGTAAGAGTAGTGTAAATCCCAGTTTTCGACCTCGAAAGCCCTAGGGACAACTTTCTGTGAGCAAAAAACCACGAAATTTTCACACTTTTTTCAGTCTATCGGAAAAATCTCCTATATACCAACTTCTTGCATATATTTGTCTATCACCATTCGAAAGAGCATAAAATTTCCTGCAAAATGCACTGGTCAAACTGTAACTTACGTGTACATTTACAGGTACTATAGTACTTGGAATTTTTAACAAATGTTAAAACGCGTGTTTTGACCCATTTTATCCCTATTTATGGCGGTTTATATAGTCCATTATGTGTTTTAATTATGAATGACCATTAATCATGTATATGGTCCTGTATACAAAAGGATAAGACGAGAAATGAAGTAATATAAGCTTCAGATAATCATAATGATAATCAGAATGCTTATATCACAGAAACAATATTGGTTTTATTACAGAAACAATTGGTTTTGTTACATTAGCAATGGTCATGAGGCAAACATTATTATGATGGAAATATAATGTGAGAAAGGTATGAATTATGTGCGCCTTAGACGTTCAAAAGGTCCAGGTTGTACATCTGCTTCCGGTGCGTCATCAAGTCATATTCTTCTTCTTGTTCAGAATCATCCTGTCCTTCAACAGTTTCGGTGCCAACTTGACTTGCTTCCTCAAATTTGTTGGTAAATGAAATCCCTGAACATTTTTTTTGCAAATTGCATTGGATATCATCCCAAATTTTCTGCAGGTACATGCTGCAGTATTGCAACCATTTTTGCAGCTGCAGTGTATCAGTTGCAGCAAGGACTGTGGTGCTGGGACTTTTGTCATTTTAATTGGAATGAGATTATGGCTGTTGCGTTTCCATCTTCGTTCTACTGTATCCAGGCTGTTACCCAGCTAGCATTGCACTTGGTGGAATGTCCAAAATGCATGTTTGGCTGCGTCTTGCGTCGGTAGCAGTCTGGGTAGGCTGATCTTTGTTTTGGCTGCCACCTTAACAAACAAATGGTATCCGAGATCATTGATCCCTGATGGGTGTTCGTTCTATTGTTGTACGGAGCAAAGAATTCTTTTTCTCCTGCATGACTGATTTCTTCCTTGGTTGCAGTAAACTTGTGAAAAATTGAAGTGTTTTTTCTCAAGCTTGTTCTTCGCAATGAGGGTGAAAAGTTTTGTTTTTCCATGGGCAAATGGAGCTCAGGTGGTATCACAACCACTAAACAGAAGGTACTCTCGATCATATTGATATGATGAGGTTGAGAAGTATCACATTTGCCACTCCTTCCTGATTTCAGAAGGTGTATGTTTTGGCATGAATTGTACAAGAGTACAGGAGTACAGGAGTACAAGCACATCAATATCCCCACTTACAACGACGCTATCATAAGTGGCTCCTTTTGGCATAGATGTAACAAACAGCAAGGAATGATTTCTCATCAAACATATCAGTTGAACTCTATCTTGGAACGGCGAACTCTTTATAACCTTTTTGTACCTCGTTGATTCACATTATTTTGGTATCTATCAGACACGATAATAAATTACAACCCATATTGCTTCTTGACATAGCTGACGAGTCAGTTATGGAAAACGGATCGTGCTGAACAAACCATAGCTTCAGTTTCAGTGTGTCGTCTTTGTCTCAATCCACTCGAGAGGACCTAGCGTCTACATGCTGCTCAGATGACACTATAATCATTTGGCAGTAAGTTTCCATGGCATCACAAACATATTGCAGATCGACTTTCCCTTGTGTCCACTGTCCGCTAGCCTACTCAAGACCAAAAGACGGACAGCATCCCTCCTCTCATCACCACGTTCGCTGACTCCTTTCTCCCACTTTTTCACCTAAATACGAAGGAAATCACAAAGTGGCCTTATAATTGAGCAATTCTGTAATTTAATTTTACCTGGTAGTAGGCTACTGTGAACAGTAAACCTCGCATAAAAAGAAAGGAATATAACAATATTTTTTTTTTATGGATACGTAATTTTAAACGTATTTTAGACTTTCTATATTATCTGGTCGTAAATTTGTGTTCATCGAATTTGACCCCCCCCCCGAGGTTACCTTGTAATATATATATACATATACATAATCAATGCTCATTCATAATTAAAACTCATAATGGACTACAAAAACCGCCAAAAATAGGGATAGAATGGGTCAAAACACGCGTATTAACATTTTTTTAAATGCCAAGTATTATAGTACCTGTAATACTACATGTAAATTAAAGTTTGAGCACTGCATTTTGCAGGGAATTTTATGCTCTTTCGAATGGTGTTGGAAAAATATTTTCTAGAAATTAGTATCTAGAAGATTTTTCCGATAAACTGAAAAAAGTGCTAAAATTTCGTGGTTTTTTGCTCACAGAAAGTTGTCCCTAGGGTTTTCGAGGTCGAAAACTTAGTTTTACATTACTCTCACTATACCAAACAATACAGAAAAGAAAAAGCTTTTTACCCTAATTAATGCAAGGTGGGCCATTTTTTCGCTACCTATATACTGGACTATTATGTAAAGACTGGAAGAATAGATTGGCCGTTTGTTTACTTGTTTCGGCCATGAATTACGCCGCCGACATCTTGGTGCCAGAAACTCCTTCCTCCACCCTCTTCCTCTAAAGTCCCTAAAGCCGACGACTCACGTTTTCATCAACAGCTCAAAGTTTTAATTAAAATATTTTCCGTGGATAAAAAAAAAATACAAAAGTATCACATTTCGCGGAGTTTTGCGAATGAATAAACACATATTTTGAATTAAAAAAAACACAAGAAACTAATTTATTACAGTAATTTGAACTTCTATTACTAATTTCGTGTTTTGGGGATTAACGAAATGTGATTATTCCTATGTATTCTGTTAGTTATGTTTGCTTTAAATATTCGTATTTCACTGGTAATTAATTCCAATTTAAACTTGAATTTGCTAGAATTAATAGTAAACATTAATGGTATATTGCCATGTAAATATTAATTTACAGGTCGAGTTGTAGAAAAGAAGTCTTCCTAATAATACATACTGTTTGTATATTATAAACTTGTGTTTTAACATGACTGCAGAAGTGTTACTATTACTAGAATTCCTTCAAGGTGTAATTCAACAAGATACCAACAGTATTCAAACTTACCGACTCGGAGCTATGTTTACCAACTAGATATTCTGGGCAGTACAAGGAGTTGCCAAGTCCTGATCTATAGGCTGCCTTGTGAAGCAAATCAATCAGCTTTGCGTAAGGAGAGACCCCACCGAGTTCATACTTCAGTCGTGGAATGCTGTCAGAGAGTTCCCATGGTTTAAAGATTTGCTTAGCAGCAATATCACTAAGGAACTTAATACCAACATCCCTAAAACACAAGTCAATTAATTAGAGATCAGTACAGTGAACTGATAAGGCAAACAGATAACTAATTTCACTAAAATGCATCAGTTCACAACACCTAACATCTATAGTCTGTTTTTGCTATAGAGTATCCTTTCGCTAGCATCGTCCCCGATTGTAATTGGTTGTTCCAGAAAACTTTAATCTTTCCTTGTAGTCAATTTATAGGGGGGGAGGAAAAAAGTTGTTTCTTTTAAATAATTTTAAGCCAAGGGCTTCGTTACGTCATTTTAAACAATACCTGAAAAGTGCCCAACTTTTCCCTGTATGCTTCCTTTTTTTTGTGGAGGTGACATCGTTTTCTATGTATTTCACACTGAATAGAATCAATCCTCAAACAAGTCGATATGATAAATAGTTTAGAAATTATAAGGGGTTTCATGTATGAAACAGTCTTAATTTTTATGTATACCTAGTTACACATCGGTTTATCGCAAAATTGATTGTATTTATTTTACATGTAAATGTAAAATGTGAAATATTACTTGACATTATATATTTTAAAAATCACTTATTACACAGTACATCTAAAGTTTGTTTTGTAATGATAATTTGCTGATAATCAAATGAACCAATACTTTGCAAGATACAGCCATTGCAAATCTGTGTTTAGTTATAAAACGGCTCATGTCAATGACAAGAGCCCTTTCATAAATAAAGCATGGTTGGCAGCAGTGGTCTGGTAACCAGCTGTCACTGTTCACTTGTCTGTGTAGTGCACAATTGTATTCCTCTCTCTTCATTGTTATTGGTATTGTTGATTATGATTAGGTTCCTACTTTCTCTTAAAGACAGTGGACGATTCAAAAAGATTGTGTACAGACTGCCCATAAGGGGCCACTGTCACCTCCGCTGTGACAGAGTCTTTGGCCTTGTCAAAAGAAAATTAAGGAAATGTGACCGATATTACACAATAAAAGACGTATGTGAAATGATATTAATGTCTTCAGTACAGGGAAAGTTTACTGTTGATTTAATAGAAACAGGAAATATTTTGGATTTTCAAAAATGGTGGCCTCAGTTCTATAAAAAATGTACTGTTTCCGAAGAAACCAAATCTGAAAAGAAGGGAAAAAGAGAATATTTTACTATTTCTAACTACCATGAATTCTCGTTCCAGCAATCAAGTAAAGGAAAAGTAACAGTATCAGCTTTTATTAGTGGACTCCTCTACAACACATTCAAACTAGCTATCCCGACACAATCAAGCATTTCTCTACCCATACACAAAGCATACGCAGAAAAAATACCTATTCCTAAAACGAAAATGGATGATATAAAGAAGCTTGTTCAGTTCGTCCCTGAGGAACACGGTTTCTTTTATGACGAGGTGATTCAGTGGCCTACAGTTGAAAAACAGCTGTGAAATGTAATGATATGAGACTTTACTGTAAATTGTGTGTTTGTTAAAACCCATTCTCATGTATCTGTTATAGCCAATCTCATTTGTGTATACAATGTTTAATGTAAAATAAATAGCCTTCGTAAAGTCTCATTCATTGCATTGTTTGTTTTTACTTTTGTCTCTATGAATGGGCGCTTGTCAGCCCTTTGTTTATGAAAGGACTCTTGTCAGACAACTTTGATATGCCCTATCATGTAACATAAACAACATAATTGTTTTTAGTCATCGTTATTATTAGCGGTTAGTAGAATCAAAATAACTAGAATAAAAAAATCTTTCGTATTTATTAATAGTTGGAAAATAAACAGTTTTTTTTAAATTCCCCAACATTTTACTTTTCATGACAAGAGTTCTTTCATAAATAACCGATTCAAATGTAGAACAGCATCGAAGATATTTATTACTGGTCATATTGTGACGGGCTTTTCTTACTTTATGCTATAAAGTTCCCTAACTTCTCGGATTAAATCTTCGCCAAAATTCTTCGCCAAAATCTGTGACGACTAATATGTGATTATTCTTAATCGTAGTATATAAGTTTACTGAACTCCTACAAAACAAGGTCACTCATGCACCTGTCGTGTCATCATAACACTGCCTGCATAGTCCACATTCCAACGTTCAGTACAGCTACCTTTGACACCGGGTGATTGCAAACTTCCTACTCTCAGTCTACTTTCTCTCTCTTTTAACAATTTACCCAGTCTTGATAATATTGATGAAAATTTATATTAACGGGCGCCATCATCAATACGCTTCCTCTTTTCTTTTTGTTATGTATCAGCCCAGACACAAATTAAATTATAGATACACAGGCTATGTACCTACATGCCCCTCGACTAGCTTTTAAATAACAGTGGAGACGGGAGTTGGGTTCGGATTTACCTTTCGTTTTTTTTTCTTATTCTGCTTCTTTTCAATACTCACTACCAAAGTATGTAACTTAGCACAAAAACCAGCTACTCTCAAACCATTACAAGGATAAGGGTCAAAAATCTGAACTTCACGTTAATTTACTTTGCATAACAATAACCATAATTTATTTAATATATTATTTTTTTCTTTTTTTCAACAATAACAATCTTATATACAATAAATTACATTTACACTACATTAACCATTCAACATTTTTATTGGTAGGATAATATTTGATTATTCAAGGTTAGTATACCCAATTTTAACTGTATAAGTACGTTCTCTGTTCAACAATAACAAATCCTTAATTAATTACTTTAATTTTCTTTCTTTTTTTTTCAGGTATCTACTAGAACGTCTTGTATTATTCTTCTAATTTACTACTGACTTGTGTAGTCATTTACATTTGCAACTTCAGGATAGTTCAATATATATATTATACTGGGTTTTTTTTTTCTTGAATAAATAAAGGTTTTCAATTCATAATCCAGTCCTTACTCTACAGATTACACTCAATAATCCCACCTATGTCTCCTATATTAGTCTATTTGTCAGCTTAGTCCATGAAGAATTGTATTTAAAGATAGATAGAAAAGACAGTCTCACGAAGAAAGAAATAGAAGTTTAGGCCTATACCCACAGAGTGACTGTGGCGATAGACCACCGATACAGGAGCGACGTCTAGATCTTGAGTTACAAACAATCTGACTCCTCTCCTGCAACCGGGAAAATATTAATGGGCCGCAAACAAAAATAAAATTTTGTAAATCGACGTCAGAGGTCCCTGACACTCTCTCCTAGAGGCACGTGGGGCCGTTGTTCGCCTCCAACATCGATGGCTTTCACAATCTCTCACAAATTTCTTTTCTTTATATGTTACTGGTATAGGCCTTGCCTACTACCAGATTTTATTTGTTTGATTCGGGATACTTCCGGCGTTCCCTCACCTCACCCTTACAATCTCTAGTACTTGCTAATAAACTACTTATCATCAGTACACTACTCGCAATTTCCTATTCTCCTCTTTCTAACCTAACCAATCATTTGTTGTTATCTTTCAACTCACTCTCCTCTTTCTAACCTGACCAGTCATCAGCTATTATCTTTTAACCCCTTTCTTTCTTTAAGTAGAGTTCCCTTCAGCTTATACCATTGATTTAATTCACTCGGTGGTTATTCTAGTTTTCCTACTTCTTACGTTACTACTCTTTAGCATGGGCACCCAATCTTCTTTTGTCTCTAAATTCCCTAGAATTCTAACAGAAACTAATTCACGCCCAGATTAGTAAGCTTCTCTATAACCCCTTTAGTGACTTCTACTTCTACCCTAACATGTAAATTTTCCAATGGTACACACCTAATGCACTACCACTCGTAGGCCTTCTTTTTCCCTTCAATCTTTCCACTTCTTATCCCCCTCTACCATATTCCATACACCTTCGCTGGTAGATAAATCTCTATAAAAAAACATAACTTAACATTACAGGCCAGCATGAAATCTATTTATAGATAGTCACCCGTCACCTGAAAGAAACCCAAGAGGGAGGGGCCCTCGTAAGAAGTACTAAGCATGCCCCTTAATTACCTTTCTTCCTTACTCCCCTCGCGTCCTGTCTCAAAAATAACAAAGTTTCTATGAGCATCACCAATTGCCCCTAGCTATGTATTCATTCGTGGGACAATCACCCAAAAAAACTTAAAGTGAAGAGATATATCTTTGGCATTCAGTTGTTAGGCTCTAGACTGCTCTTTTATAATTAATTTAGACCAGAAATAGAAAATAGTTGGATTACTGGATTTCATCACTTTACTTCTAGAATTCTCACTTCTATGTTTCTATTCTATTCTATTCTATTATTCCATACGGTGTCTAATCGCCATACATGACTTAGAAACCATCCTTAAAAAAAAAGGATATCTCAATTTTCTCACTCCCCAAACAATAAGAAAAAAAAGTCTAGACGCTTATACTCAACCAGTGATGTCCAACTTATCCTCCGATCCTGAGTTGTCTTCCATTACTTCCTGATGTCCATATCTGCTCTTATTCAGAGCGAGCAGTCACGACTCACTCTCACAGCTGATGTTCGCTGTAGCGGTGTCTCGTACTGGCCGACTTGGTGTATTCTTCTGATTAATGACTATCTCCATATAGCCGTGTCAAGGAAGTTCACAACCAGAATTTCCTTTAGATGAAAGTCTGACACACCATTATGCCAGAACGCCTCTACCGCTGTCACACATCCCAATCTCGTCTTCTCCCTTCTGCCTTTTCAACTTCTCTGTCTCGTGGTCAGGCACGTACTACTAACCGTCTTTCAGGTTCCGCACGTCTCCCTCGTCGATTCACCGTCGACGCATGCGCACCTCTCCTTTTCTGTAATTCAAATAAAATTCAGGGCAGTATCGATAATCATAAAAATGTTCAATATCGATTAGTTGCGGTCCCCCAACCCTTCCTTTGTTTAGGAATGGTCTCCTATCGTTGATTATGCACGTCGCTATTTGCGTCGTTACATTCTTCCCTCACTCACCATAAAAAAAATAATGTTGACACAGGTCACATTCATTTTTTTTTTTTTTGTGCGTGTCTCTTTTACCAGCCTTAAAGAATGTTTATCCAGGAACAAAGGGTTTCAAGTCTTTGACATGCCACTTCCCCAACTTTTTACCAAAACGGTTTGTCAGTTCGTAGCTATTTTCACTGAACTTTTTCTTTATAATATAGGGCCCGACAAACTTTGCACTTAAACCTGCTGTATAAGCTTGTGAGGCATCACTTAATTTAAAGTTTCTTCTTAACACTAGATCTCCTGGACGAAATCTCACCTCTCTCCTCCGAAGATTATAATAATGACTCGAATTCTTATAGGCGGTTTCTAAGTTATGTCTAACCATTAAACGTACCGTTTTCAATTTATTGAGTCTCTCCACCCAAATTTTTGGAATTTCTTTATGAACCGGTTGGTTTTCCACCTTTTCAATCCTACTGATAATCTCAGGCTCCTTCCCATAATTTAGCATATAAGGAGTGCATCCAGTGGAACTATGCTTAGCCGTATTTATAGCAAAATTAAATTCTCTCAAATACACGTCCCAAACTGTTTGATCCTTTTGAATATAACTAGAAATCATTGTTTTCAATACTCTATTGACTCTTTCTACTGGATTTCCTTGTGGCGAATATACAGGTAAATAACAAGGAGTTATATTAAAAGCTTTAGCTATCTCTCGCATTAATTTACTAGTGTATTGCGGTCCATTATCCATCAGCAAATATCCCGGAATTCCCCATTTAAGGATAATCAATTCATAAAATGCTTCCGTAACTGCTCTACTGGTTGCTTTCCTTAACGCTTTACATTCTACATATTTGGTAAAGGTGTCCTGAAATACTACAATGTATCGGTTCCCTTTTTTGGAACGTGGGTAAGGTCCCAACAAATCAGTAGCTACAGTCATCCAAGGTTTCTCTTTCTGGTAAAAATGCATTGGTCCTGCTTGAGCCGTCTGTAACACTTTCTGTCTCTGACATATTTCACAAGCAGTAACATACTTAGCAACATCTCTAAACATTCCCGGCCAATAATACTTGTTTGCTATCCTAAAGAAAGTTTTAGCTATTCCCATATGTCCTGCAGTAGGTGCATCATGACATTCCTGTAATACTTTAATCCTATAATCTTGCGGAATAACTAATTTCCACCTATTCACTGTTCCCTCTAAAGTTTGTTCTAACTGATCTAATCTTAAATGGTACAACTTCTCATCTACGACCTTCCAATCTGGCCAAAATTTAGGTTTACTTTGTACTTGCTCCTTCCGCTTAATATACCAAGCATCTTGTATATTTTCCCATTCCACTACTTCAGAGTTATCAGTCAACAAGAGGCAAAATTCTTCCTCTACCGTTTTCTCTTGAACTTTCCCTTCGTGTATTCTAGATAAAGCATCCGGAACTTTTTGTAATCTACCAGGCCTATGTATTACTTCAAAATCATACTCCTGGAGCAATAAACTCCACCTAGCTAATCGTCCGGTCGGATTCTGTAATGTATTTAACCATTTCAGAGCAAAATGATCAGTATATACTTTAAAATGATAACCTTCCAAATAAGGACGAAACTTTTGAACTGCCCACAATATAGCTAACAATTCCTTCTCAACTATTGCCCACTTTTGCTCGCCTACCGTTAAAGTTCTACTAGCATAAGCTATTACTTTTTCCTCTCCTTCCTCTCCTGTCTGAATTAATGCTGCTCCTAGTCCTGAAAAACTAGCGTCGGTCTGTAGCACTAGGGGTTTAGTATAATCTGGACAAGTTAATATAGGACTACTAGATAATTTCGATTTTAATTCATCAAAAGATTCCTGACATTCCTTAGTCCAACGCCATTTCTGATTCTTTTTCAGAAGTGCAGTGAGGGGCTTTACAACTTCAGAAAAAAATGGAATGAACCGTCGGTACCAAGATGCCAATCCTAAAAATGCTCGTACTTCCTTGACTTTTGTAGGGGCTGGATACTCAAGGATACACGAGATTTTATCTGAATCTACAGCAATTCCTAATGGAGTAATGATATGACCCAAATATTTTAATTCACTTCTACAAAATTTTGATTTTTCCCTATTAATTTTCAGGTTAGCTTTTCTTAATTTCTCTAAAACTTTTTCTAACAAGGACAAATGTTCTTCAAATGTCTCGCTAATAAGTACTATATCATCCAAATAACAAAAGCATTTCTCTCCTATCTCTTCTCTTAATATAGTATCAACTAATCTTTGAAACGAGGCTGGTGCGTTATGGATCCCAAAAGGCATAACTCGAAACTGATACAATCCTCTACCAGGTACGGTAAATGCTGTTTTTTCTTTACTTGCTTCATCTAATGGAACTTGCCAATACCCATTTTTCAAATCTATTGTACTAATATACCTAGCATGTCGTAATTTACTCAAAACATGTTCAATGTATGGCAAAGGATAACTATCTCTTTTAGTACAATTGTTTACTTTTCTGAAATCTACGCAGAACCTCCATGTTCTATCTGGTTTCTTTACCATAACTACCGGAGACGACCAAGGTGAATTTGAAGGCTCTATAACTTTTTCCAATAACATTTTATCTATTTCCGCGTGTATAACTTTTTCCAAAATGGGTGATACTGGATAATATCTTTGTTTTATAGGTTTTGCATCGCCTGTATCAATAACATGAGAAATCAGATCGGTAAGTCCAGTACACTGATCAAATTTCTGTAACTGATTTTCCAAAAACACATTCAATCTGTCCCTTTCCTGAGGTGTAGGTAAAGTAAGAATATTATGTAGTTGATCTTCTTCTTTTAAATCTATAGCCTTAACAAATTGAAAAATTTTTGCTGGTTCATCTTTGAAATACCAAGTCCCATCTTGCAAATCTACTACTAACCCAATTTGTTTCAAAACGTCCATGCCCAGAATCATATCTACTGCTAAATTTGGCATAATTTTACATTTTATCTGAAAGATCCTGTCCTGCAATTTCATCTCAAAAGTTCTCTCTCCTGTTATAGAACTATAAGTTTTATCTGCTAATTGCACCACCCTAACTTCAGATTCTTCTACTGCTAAATCTAACATTTTACACAAAAAATCACCCTTCTCTCCCACATAAGTTTTATCTGAACCGGAATCTATTAAAGCAATAAATGTAATATCCTCCAGCAAAATTTCAACAAAACATCTATCTCCATTAACTAAATCTGTAGGATTTATATTTAACATCACACAAGCCTGATTTTTAGTTAATTGTCATAAGGGATTTGTAGGCCTAACTTTTCTTTCTTGGGGCATCCTACAATCAATAGACCTATGTCCAAGCTTATTACAATTATAACATTTAATCGTAGCGCGTGGAGTAACTCTACGAGGTGCTTTACACTCGAACTGCCTATGTCCTGTTTTATCACAATTCCAACATCGCTGATTATTTGAAAAACGCAAAGTGGTGTTTTTACCATTATCCCTCGACTCATCCTGTCTCTCTTTATTTTCTATTACTTTAACCATTCTAGAATCATTTACAGGACTTGAATTCCGTTCCTTATCCCACGTCTTTGCAGAAAAACTAACATTGGGTTTCTTTTGTAACTCGGACGATGGAAGTTCCTGTTTTCCCTGAATTCCTAGCGCTGTATGAACTGAAGGTATAACAACTTGTCTCTGAGGTTTATAAGCCGTTTCTTTAATTGTAGCTCTAACCTGCGTTGGAGGAGGAATATATCTCTCAGAATCTAACAATATTTGTTCATACTGTCTACCTACACGTATTAAATCTGTTATAGTTTGAATCTCTGCAGGTCTAAGGTACAATTTTACATCAGGACGCAAATTTTTGATAACAGTCTTCATCATTTGTTGAGGACTCATTGGAGTACTCAGCCTCCTCATTAACGTTTGAATAGCATTAACATAATCAAAAATCGATTCTTTGGGACCTTGCGTTCTCTGTCTAATCTCATCCAAAAGCGAGTCTTCCTCATCAATAGGCAAATAATATTCTCTAAATTCTTTCAAAAAAGCTTCCCATGTAGGCCAATCTGTTAATCTGTTCCTGTACCAAAGTAAAGCTGAATCTTGTAAAATTTCGGGTAATACTGACAATAACTCTACACCCTGTAACTTAGAACTTTGTTTTAAATCTTCCAATCTCTCCAAAAATAAGTAAATACTATCCCCAGGTTTGAATTTAATGTTCCATTTACGAACCAGATCCAAAGTATTTGGTTTATGTGGCTCTAACTGAATTGTAAACGATGGTACTACTGGTACAACTTCTTCTGAATCAGCTACCGCCATGGCCTTCCTACGCATTAACTTAACCCATGTATACACTACATCTCCATATGAATCTTGTGGTACCGTTATATTATGTTCAACTAAATCTTCTTCCAAAACTTCCTGACTCAGAGCAAAAGCCGTAATTAACACTTGAAATGACTGAGGGTTCTTACGGGCATAATCTAACAAGCGTTGTCTTAACTCATCCCTTGTACCTGTGGTCGGTAACTTTACTCTATCACATTCTGCCTCTAAATCCGCCTTCCTCAACTTCCTAATAGCTTGGGTTAGCTCAGCTGCTCTTATTTGTGCATACGGATCAACATAAGTAGCCATATTTATATATTAACAATACCACTGGAAAAAAAGATTAGAACACACAATAGTTCAGTCGTCTGTCTTAGTCATCTAGAAGTCCTTACTTGTCAATAGTCATTATTCTTTTCCCAAAAATATGTTATTATTATTATTTATTTTTTTTGAGAATAAACTTCAGTTATACTAACCTAACTCCCAAAATTCTTTTAACCCTATCTCGCCTCACGTTAGGATATCAAACTATCACTGCCTCACGCTATGGGCTATCATAATATGGAACTTCAACTGGATAAAGGTTTCTTTTTTTTTTTTTAACAATTTTAACTAAATTAAGTTGCAACAATTAGCAATACTGTTTTGTTTTAACACTACTCAGCCCCACGTTGGGCGCCAAACTTTGTGACGGGCTTTTCTTACTTTATGCTATAAAGTTCCCTAACTTCTCGGATTAAATCTTCGCCAAAATTCTTCGCCAAAATCTGTGACGACTAATATGTGATTATTCTTAATCGTAGTATATAAGTTTACTGAACTCCTACAAAACAAGGTCACTCATGCACCTGTCGTGTCATCATAACACTGCCTGCATAGTCCACATTCCAACGTTCAGTACAGCTACCTTTGACACCGGGTGATTGCAAACTTCCTACTCTCAGTCTACTTTCTCTCTCTTTTAACAATTTACCCAGTCTTGATAATATTGATGAAAATTTATATTAACGGGCGCCATCATCAATACGCTTCCTCTTTTCTTTTTGTTATGTATCAGCCCAGACACAAATTAAATTATAGATACACAGGCTATGTACCTACATGCCCCTCGACTAGCTTTTAAATAACAGTGGAGACGGGAGTTGGGTTCGGATTTACCTTTCGTTTTTTTTTCTTATTCTGCTTCTTTTCAATACTCACTACCAAAGTATGTAACTTAGCACAAAAACCAGCTACTCTCAAACCATTACAAGGATAAGGGTCAAAAATCTGAACTTCACGTTAATTTACTTTGCATAACAATAACCATAATTTATTTAATATATTATTTTTTTCTTTTTTTCAACAATAACAATCTTATATACAATAAATTACATTTACACTACATTAACCATTCAACATTTTTATTGGTAGGATAATATTTGATTATTCAAGGTTAGTATACCCAATTTTAACTGTATAAGTACGTTCTCTGTTCAACAATAACAAATCCTTAATTAATTACTTTAATTTTCTTTCTTTTTTTTTCAGGTATCTACTAGAACGTCTTGTATTATTCTTCTAATTTACTACTGACTTGTGTAGTCATTTACATTTGCAACTTCAGGATAGTTCAATATATATATTATACTGGGTTTTTTTTTTCTTGAATAAATAAAGGTTTTCAATTCATAATCCAGTCCTTACTCTACAGATTACACTCAATAATCCCACCTATGTCTCCTATATTAGTCTATTTGTCAGCTTAGTCCATGAAGAATTGTATTTAAAGATAGATAGAAAAGACAGTCTCACGAAGAAAGAAATAGAAGTTTAGGCCTATACCCACAGAGTGACTGTGGCGATAGACCACCGATACAGGAGCGACGTCTAGATCTTGAGTTACAAACAATCTGACTCCTCTCCTGCAACCGGGAAAATATTAATGGGCCGCAAACAAAAATAAAATTTTGTAAATCGACGTCAGAGGTCCCTGACACTCTCTCCTAGAGGCACGTGGGGCCGTTGTTCGCCTCCAACATCGATGGCTTTCACAATCTCTCACAAATTTCTTTTCTTTATATGTTACTGGTATAGGCCTTGCCTACTACCAGATTTTATTTGTTTGATTCGGGATACTTCCGGCGTTCCCTCACCTCACCCTTACAATCTCTAGTACTTGCTAATAAACTACTTATCATCAGTACACTACTCGCAATTTCCTATTCTCCTCTTTCTAACCTAACCAATCATTTGTTGTTATCTTTCAACTCACTCTCCTCTTTCTAACCTGACCAGTCATCAGCTATTATCTTTTAACCCCTTTCTTTCTTTAAGTAGAGTTCCCTTCAGCTTATACCATTGATTTAATTCACTCGGTGGTTATTCTAGTTTTCCTACTTCTTACGTTACTACTCTTTAGCATGGGCACCCAATCTTCTTTTGTCTCTAAATTCCCTAGAATTCTAACAGAAACTAATTCACGCCCAGATTAGTAAGCTTCTCTATAACCCCTTTAGTGACTTCTACTTCTACCCTAACATGTAAATTTTCCAATGGTACACACCTAATGCACTACCACTCGTAGGCCTTCTTTTTCCCTTCAATCTTTCCACTTCTTATCCCCCTCTACCATATTCCATACACCTTCGCTGGTAGATAAATCTCTATAAAAAAACATAACTTAACATTACAGGCCAGCATGAAATCTATTTATAGATAGTCACCCGTCACCTGAAAGAAACCCAAGAGGGAGGGGCCCTCGTAAGAAGTACTAAGCATGCCCCTTAATTACCTTTCTTCCTTACTCCCCTCGCGTCCTGTCTCAAAAATAACAAAGTTTCTATGAGCATCACCAATTGCCCCTAGCTATGTATTCATTCGTGGGACAATCACCCAAAAAAACTTAAAGTGAAGAGATATATCTTTGGCATTCAGTTGTTAGGCTCTAGACTGCTCTTTTATAATTAATTTAGACCAGAAATAGAAAATAGTTGGATTACTGGATTTCATCACTTTACTTCTAGAATTCTCACTTCTATGTTTCTATTCTATTCTATTCTATTATTCCATACGGTGTCTAATCGCCATACATGACTTAGAAACCATCCTTAAAAAAAAAGGATATCTCAATTTTCTCACTCCCCAAACAATAAGAAAAAAAAGTCTAGACGCTTATACTCAACCAGTGATGTCCAACTTATCCTCCGATCCTGAGTTGTCTTCCATTACTTCCTGATGTCCATATCTGCTCTTATTCAGAGCGAGCAGTCACGACTCACTCTCACAGCTGATGTTCGCTGTAGCGGTGTCTCGTACTGGCCGACTTGGTGTATTCTTCTGATTAATGACTATCTCCATATAGCCGTGTCAAGGAAGTTCACAACCAGAATTTCCTTTAGATGAAAGTCTGACACACCATTATGCCAGAACGCCTCTACCGCTGTCACACATCCCAATCTCGTCTTCTCCCTTCTGCCTTTTCAACTTCTCTGTCTCGTGGTCAGGCACGTACTACTAACCGTCTTTCAGGTTCCGCACGTCTCCCTCGTCGATTCACCGTCGACGCATGCGCACCTCTCCTTTTCTGTAATTCAAATAAAATTCAGGGCAGTATCGATAATCATAAAAATGTTCAATATCGATTAGTTGCGGTCCCCCAACCCTTCCTTTGTTTAGGAATGGTCTCCTATCGTTGATTATGCACGTCGCTATTTGCGTCGTTACAATATAAGAAATATAGTTTATCTTCTCTACTTGATTTGTGTCAGTGATGATTTATATTTTGGAGATTCCCTTCATTGGAAAGAATTTAAACAAAATTGTCCATAATTTCCACATGCTACATACAAATGGATCTCCAACTTCTGTCATCCAAACACATTGCACAACCTTTAATACATGAACACAGAGAGAATTCAAAAGAGTTCAAAAGAGAATCTGGAGCAGGGGATAAATCTTTGAGGATGACTAGTAGAGGATCGATGTTTGAGTTCTTCATCCTCGTAAGTTCCAAGTACATAAGCACATAAGAGGGGGATCCAATTAAGACAGTTCCCCTGGCAGTTTTTGCAGGCAGGGGAATACTTGAGAGATGCCTTTCTGCATTTGGTGGTGGCACACATGCCTTCACTGGGTGAGACACCACCACAGTAGCCTCTCAAAAAAGTAAGCTGGGATTTATCAAACTGTATTGAAGTCTCCAGACATCCAGGGAGCTGCTGTTGTTTTCTCAGACCCTTCCTCAACCAAGGATAATAGAGAGGAAGCTGGGAAAAACTGTATTTTGAGGTAATATGAGGCCTCATGTAAAGGGAAATCTCAAAATGCTTACCATTACCAATCCTTTGTTAATTCGGTAGCCAATACAAAAGCGGACATCTCATGCCTCCCACCAACTGAGGGGGCAGCGAAATAACATTCTCTGAGGACATATCACCAAGTCCAGATGTGGTTGGGACATGAGCTGCCTACTCAGATGTATGGGTGGGAACTAACCACCAACAAATTTCTAACCCTGGTGCACAGTGAGCAGCAGGCTGCAGTGGATGAGATATTAAAAATACAAATTGATATTGATTCTAGAATCACCCTACTCCAATGCCTTTGAGGAGCCAATGTGCAGTTTATATATATATACGGTATATATATATATATTAACTGTACATTACATATTATACACATTGAAAACAAGTATTATTGCCTGTGTAGAGGGTTATTATGGTTCCATCAAGGATAGTCATTGTATTTCTATAGGGGTGAGAGATGGAGCTTTCAAAGTGGTTCCATTAGATTCAGGGTGTCAAAAATAATATTCAACAACACCAAACAATATTACTTTTGAAGAACTACATATATACACATAAAGTTAGAATTGCTTTATCTTTTGAATGTTTAAAGATAATTAGTAAAATAGCATATGTTCTTGAAGCAAGTTTCAATGATTACAACTTTCATTCTCATGGCTTTTTCGTAGAACGAAGAGTCAAAGAGTTAGAAGGTCAAATAAGGCAAAAAAAAAAAAAATGTGAGACAAAATATATTTTTTTCAAAATTAGCCAACTTAGAGCATGGATATCTCAGAAAGTGTGTGAGAGAGTGAAAAATTGAATGGAGTCAATCTTGTGGGATCATATTGTCAGCTTTAATTTTGTTTAAAGTGGTCTTATTGCTTTCACCAATAGTTTCCAAGATATAAGGGAAAAAGTGAAAAAAAAGAGACCTTCTATGGGCCCCCCTACCCCCCTCACCTCCTAGGAGTGAGGACTTTTACTATATTTAACTTCTAACTAGTGCAAACAGTCCCAAAGTAAAAAACTGTGTTCCCTCCATTTCTCTCTATAATCTTTTTGTTAACTGGACTATTCATTTTATTTGAAGTCAGCAAATATTCCTGCAAATTAGGCCTTTCATATCAAAATATTTAGGAAGTATATGCAGTGAAGTATTTATTACATAAACATACTTAGATGGATTGTGACACACTAACTTCACAGCCATTTCATAACTACGGGTGGGACATTCTAGCATATTATGACAAGTATTTTTGTTCATTGCATATCATAAATAATGAACTAGAACCCTTCTGCTCATTCTGTGAAATTTAGTATGCCTTCTCCTCCATACTATTTGGAAAACATTATTTAAAATTGATTTTGAATATTTAAAATTTGTTTTTCAAAATCTATTAGGGGTGGGACATAATTTAGACAATGATTTTAATGGTGCACAAAAACAGTTCATTTGCTGTTCTGCTATTAATGTTAGAGACTTAATATTATTATTAATGAAGGTATGTGGGATGATAAAAATTATAAACTGTTTCGAGATTCAATAAAAAGATGTGTTTAAAATTATTACAAAATCAGTGGATGGGTCATTCTTCAACACCGTAACGCATGTAGAAATTAAATTTTCGCCAACTATCCTATAGCGGCATTGCCTACGGCCATGAGTTAATTGGGAAGAACAATATTGCAACAATGTGGCAACCACAAAAATATTCCTTGTGTGACTGTAGGAAACATAAGAGCATAAAACCAGATTTTTTAGGAAAGTACCTTAATTGTATGTCAACACCGTAACATAGAAAAAAAGTGTGATTCTGTGATATTTATAAATACTTTTAGTCTAGCAAAGAATTTTTTGTGTATTTGAAGATAAAGCATGTGATGAATCATCTTTTTTTTTCAGTCTTAACTTCGAAAACTGATTAACAAAAATATGTCCACCTCCGTAACGGTCAACTCCGTCACAAAGAAATTCGTTATGGTGTTGAACACTGGTGACTTTATTGGCTTGCATACTGGTATTATGTTTAATTTAATTTAAATTTAGCTTATTAACTGTATTTACCTCATTATGTGAATACATTATCGAAAACATGTCCATATCTTGAAATGAATATCCACACCATAACGCAAGTATCCACACCATAACGCAGTCTCCACCCCGTAACAATAAGTAAAATGGCAATAGTTAGCACTAATTTTTAAATGCTTTTTCTTAATGAGGAGGCATTTATGCACTCTATTCTTAATATGCATAGGATATGAAAATAAATATTTTACATTAAAAAGTCTGACCATAGTAACAAAATTTAGCATTACAAATCTTGATTCTATATTCTGAACTAAGTTTTAATTTTTTTGTCCATTATAGTAAATATTTGAGACATAATTGATTAAAGGTGAATCGCAAGCCCATGACCTATAGAAACAATAAATAAAAATGCTTTATTATTTTAAATTGTTAATATTAGGACCGGAAAACGCTGTGTTACGGAGTTGACTGATATTTCCACCTACTGATATTAAAAAAATTATATCTAAGTTAGTGATTAACATTGAGCTCGGCCAATTCACTGGGAATAGGTTAACATCATAATAAACGAGATGACATCAATAAAACACAGTTTTGTGACAATTGTAATTCTAGCTTAACAGTGGATGAAAATCCCCACAATCGTGAGAATGACACGGATAAAAGTTAAAAATTAACACACAACATTTCAACTCTGCCCTTGAGTCTTCCTCAGGTGACTTCTCACACAGTACTGATCATGAAAAAGATTGAGTTTCGTCACGCTAACCATCGATAAAAGCATTGTTTCTAAAATATCTTTCTTTCCAGTTCTTTGGAATGTCAAACATTCCCTGTGTGAGAAGTCACCTGAGGAAGACTCAAGGGCAGAGTTGAAACGTTGCGTGTTAATTTTTAACTTTTATCCACTGATTTTGTAATAATTTTAAATACATCTTTTTATTGGATTTAACTCAGTGGAAATTTGGGACCGATATGGATGTTTCCAGATTGTCAGAACATTTATTTATTTAACTCTTACAATAATAATTTAACTAAACTATCATCATTAAGGGTGGGACAAAATGTCACTATTTGCTATTTTACAATTAACCACACATACTTTTTGAAGTTAATCTTATGCCAAATTGTACCTTAATGCCCGGTTTCTATAAACTTGTGAAATACCTATGGGCAAATTATCCAATGGACAAGTTAGTTCCAGAATCACCCACCAGAGCACTAATGGTACAATGAGGAAAGCAAAAATAATATATATTACCATGCTGCAGAAGTACATTCGCTATGTGCAGAAAATTGAGCTGCTCCCTTGAAAATTAATTTTTTCTTTCAGTACTGGCAGTAATTTGGAGATTGTGGGAGATGTTTTGTGCCAAATATAAAATTCATGAATAGTATGCCGAATAACGCACTTGTCAAAATCGTCAATGCTGATTACATGTTTAGTTCCTTTTCGGTTTTCACCGGGCGTGCTGAATGATATTTCTTCACCATTCTGTTTTCCTTCTCCTACCAAAATCCTTTGAACTGTTCGGCGGGATATTCCAGTTGCTTTTTCCACTTTTTCCTGAACCTTTAACAATTCCTTTCTGTACTCTTCCAGTACTCTGCCCTTAGCTTCCTCTGCTTCTTGCTTCATATATTTGTAAATACTGTTAACAATCTCCCTGATTTGTCCCCTTTTTGTGCAGTGTTTAAACTTAGATACTACTGGTGGCATTGCTGAAAACTTGCAAACACAAATCCTAAACACACACTCGTACAAAAATCTTCTCTTCTATTATAAACAAAAACTCCCGTAAAAACACTTGCTACTTTCATAGTTTGCGATTGTAACTGAGTATCCTCAGTGACTGACTGAGATCGCTTATGTTTTGTTTCCGGTGGTTGTGGAGTTAGGGTAGGGGGAGTGAGGTCTGAAACACTTTCAGCGGCATGATTTACAATATCTACTGACAAAGGTTCATCTGCTAGCTCACACAAAGTTTTCAGAGGCCAAACAGTTTGACATATATACTACTGTCAAGATCAAACGCGTGAGAGGAAGGAAAAATGAGAAATACGACCCTAATTTGCAATGTTTGCACACTCAGTGCTACCAAATACCGGCAAATACAGTTATTAGCGACAATGTACGATACATAAAAAATTTAATAAGAAATATTTAAATAAATTCTGATAAGCGTATCCTATCACGGAGAAACCAAATCAACACTACAAATCATCTCAGACTTCTACAACTGTATTCTACAGGAATTACAATCCGCCATGCTGATCCTAAGAGAGGTTAAATTTTATCCAGCCATCCATGAAAGATTAAATTAACCCAAAGATTTACCCTTGGCAAGATCTAACCCTAGTTTACAGAAACATTTTTTCTGTCATTTTCATATTTACCCAGAGGACATTTATCTAGAAACTCGCCACAAGTGTATGTGATCGTTATCTTTAAATTATTTCAGTTTGTAAAAGTTTTCTTGTGTAAATTCTGCCCAGTGGATAATTTACCCCCAAGTATTTCACGAGTTTATAGAAACCGGGCATAAGACATATATTTTCTCAAATAAAAAAAGACATAGCTGATCACTAGGGACCGGATTCTTAGGTTTTACCTATTTTTTTCCTTACTTCCAAAACAAAAAGCGCTCATACACTTTTTCGAATCATGTCCATAGGATTCACCCACATTAATTCTGTGCCACCTAAAAATACCTAAATGGGGTATAAAACCTAAATATACCTAAACGGGATATAAAACCTAAAATATCTAATTTAGGCTCCTTTTTTGTATTTTTTTGTTTGTCAGTTGAGAAATCGATATTTTGCGGGGAGAGAATAATTTTTGTTGGATAGAAATTAATACCACCAGCGTTTCATTCAACCCATTGTCGTCTAGAATGGACAGTATCAAGAGAGGAAAAGAGTACCGGCGTATTCCTTTTAAAATATTCGTATGAACAACCATTGTTGCCGTGTATGAACAAGGATATAGATTTCTGTGTTTTAAAGCGCTTGTTTTTTGTTTGCCTTTAGTACTTCCCTGTTATTCATACTGAGTGGTCACACTGTGAGTTTTAAGGAGACGTGTTAATTATGTCAAAACAAATGAAATCGAGTTGATTACGGCAGTGGATTGGCGACGATCTGAATTTCTCTACAGTTGGCAAAGTAATATTTTGTCAAGTCTGCCAGAAACACGTATTATTTACCTTTCTAGAAAACGAGGAAGTTTTCGTCCCTAGTTGATCTGTTGTGCGGTTAGCATGCGTAACAACCGAAGAAATGAAAATAATCAGTTTCACATTATCCACATCCAACCATAAAGTATTTTACTCACTAAATTAGAAGCATCGGATTCGAATCCTGAGAAGAGTAGTGTCTAGATACAGTATTAACTATTAACTAAGAGATAACAGGAAGAACTTCACAGCTGAGAATCTTGAAAGATATTTAGTGATATACTGCAACCAGGAAATGTGAGGCAGTCTTATTTTCACTGCTTCTTTTGATTGTTTAAGCTTTCTTTCTTCAATTGTATAATGTCTTAAAGCAAGTTTACACAAATTTAAGTCAATTTTGTTAAATTAAACTTTACAAGTATTATGTACTCAATCCTATGTAGCACATTCAAATTCATTAAACCAATTATTCTACCTGAAAACGATATTTTGGACAAATAACCTAAAAAAAAAAACTATTTCACCTAATTGAAAACCTAAAACAATATTTTTAAAAACCTAAAAATCCGGTCCCTGCTGATTACTCTTGATTACTTAGTTTTAATGAGAGTTAAAATCTCTACCTGATTACACTGGTTTTATAACATCTCTCTTTGAGGGAAAAATTCCCAATATTTTATAAAAAGGCTATTCACTAAAATTGACACTAACCTGGACTGCAGTATCCCCATTCATCCTTAGCAAAATTCCAACTGTTTGTTAGTCGGCATCAGCATCTTCTCGTAGGCACAATGAACTTCTTAATGAGATAATCGTCCACGGAAATTTCAAAGTTCATAAGTGTGTGTCTGTACTTGTGTATGTGAATTTTTTCCCCAAGCTGTTGTGTCCCTGTATACATTTTTTCAACTCGGGTTCCATATTAATTTCATGTCCAGTTTCCCAAACATGAGCTGCTATTGCTGATTATCAATAACATTTGTCCATATTTTATGTTCCTACTACGTTCATTGGTTCTAATTTACAGGTTCCTTTTAGTCTTATCTATTATTTTAAGTCACAGTTATTGTATTTGAATTGGTATATTCCAGATTTTTGTTTGTGTGGAATTTCAGCATATTTTTTTTACACTGAAACTATTACTATTGCTAAAGCGATGTTGCGTTCCTTGAATATATTTTTTTAAACTTTCTGCCTGCATGACTTTCTTGTAGATGTTTTTCTGAACTTATGATGGTTGTATCTCTGATTAAATTTTATCTGCATTTTGTCACTAACTTGCTGACTACGACTTTGTTGAAGCCATTGTTTTTCACTATAGATAGGATATTCCATTTTGTTGGGTGGGATGTTTATTAACCTGTGAACTAAGCTGTTCAATACTGCAAGTTTGTGTCCAACGGGGGAAGAATTCATAGAAGTTGTAGGGGACCCATTGTAGAAAGCCATAGCCATATAGCCAAGATATAGCCATAAGACATCAACAATAATCCCAGAGAAAGAGGAAAAATACATCAAAGTTGTCAATCCTACTTTACCGAATATTCATGGCCTACATAAAATACACAGAAGCAGTAACAAAATTATCCCGGGATCAAACCCGACAATGGTCAATGGATTTTTCAGGACGTAAAAATCCTGGGCACAGAGTCCTCCGGGAGACCTTAAGCAGGGGGGCCCATGTCTGGACAAAATTTCTCAGCCACTTCACATCCAAGTAATACCTTGGTTTCCTGAGGGGGCTGGGAGGCTATGGGCTTACCACCTGTTCCTCTGTCCTCTTGCTGAAAATAAGCTTAATAAAATTTGCATCAATAGCAGTAACCTCCATTTGGAGGCCCTAATGCCCCGATACTCTGGGGATACATAGGATTATAGATAGATAGTAACAAAATGAGACTCATCATTAACAATATAAATGCTCCTACCGAAATTCCACAGTAAAGGCATCAAAAACTCACTGGAACTGGTAGAGAAGATAAACGTTGAATTGTCCCCTAAAGATATGTTGGTATCATTTGATGTAGTCGCTTTGTTTCTCAGCATCCCTCAGGAAAAATTAGTATATTTCAAAAAATGGTTGGAGTCCATTGGAGTCAACAATAAACACATAAAAGAATACTGCATTCTGACAAGTTTTATATCAAACAGACATACTTAAGTTTAATGTGAAATTCTATCAACAGAGTTCAGGTCTAGCTATGGGAAACCCCCTTTCACCATTCTTGGTGGATATCTACACGAGTTTTCTGGAAGTTCATGTTACATCAGCTTTTCCCTACATTTACACTTAAAAATGTTGTATTTACATACATACTTCACTAAATTTTACCTAATTAGGTAAAATTTAGTGAATTAGGTAAAATTTAGTGAAGTATGTATGTAAATACAACATTTTTAAGTGTAATTGAATATCACTTCACTGTGTAATTCCCAGAAATAGTTACTTATATTTTCCCTACATGTTTAACACATGGCATAGATATGTGGATGACATCTTCGCCATAGTAAACTGCAGACATATCCAGTACTCCCTTAAACTTTTGAATATACAGGATGCATAAATAATTAATTATAAACAAAGATAAACTGGAATTTTACATCTACAGGAAACCAACTTAATCAGACTGCTTCATTATAGCTAACAGCCTCAATTCCATTGGACACAAACATGCAGTATTGAACAGATTAGTTCATAGGTTAATAAACATCCCACTCAACAAAATGGAATTTGAAGTAGAATACAAGAATATCTTATCTAAAGCAGAGAACAATGGCTTCAGTAATGCCACAGTCAATAAAGAAAATGCAGACAACAAAAATTAATCAGAGATACAACCACCCTAAGTTCAGAAAAAGAAAAGACCATCTACAAGAAAGTCACCTATCATCATGCAGACTGAAAGGTAAAAAATATTCAAAGAACACAAAATCATTTTAGCATCAGCAAATCGTTTGAATGTAAAAAAAATATGCTGAAATCCCACACAAACAAAAATCTGGAATATATTACTTCAAATGCAATAACTGTGACAAAATACATAGGAAATACTAAAAGGAACCTGTAAATTAGAATCAATGAACATAGGAGAAACATATTGTAACAAGGGTTCGTTGGGGTTCGAAATCAGAACGCTTGTCTTCTGATTGAAGAATGGAGGTTCCTTTATTTCCAATAGCAATGCTCAATACAACCAGAAAACTCCTGATTGCTCTCCAGTTCACTCTTCTGTTTGCTGCTCACTTCCACTGTGCTGACTCCCAAGTCGTAGCTCGATGCCATGTCGGTCAACTCTGCAGTCCTCACTGGCTTGCCGCTGCAAGATCCACCCATCGCACTGAGTTCACCAGAACGGCACTGTCTCAGTTCAGTCCAGTTCACCAGTTCCTCCAGTCACTGGTTCTTCAGCTCTTCAGTTCACACTCTCAAGTCACACTTACTTGAGTTCACTCTGATCAGTTTACACTGTCCAGTTTACACTGTTCTCCCCGGGCTTGCTTACGGGTTTATATAGGCCTGTTGAATGTTCTGGAGCTGATGTCGCGATGTTTCTGTCCGCGCATGATCTAGAATGCCTGTGGCGACTCCCACTCGGTCACACCCCTTAGCACCCGGCTCCTCCTACCGGCCTTCCCCCACGGAGCGCATAGTCCCCCTACTGTGACGTGTCTCTTTAAGCCAAGCCCACCGGCCCACAGCCTCAGTCTGTCCAAAAAGAGAGCCGCCCTCTTTCTAGACGTCTGTCAATTTCTGGAAGCTCCGCTGCATTGTGACATTGCCTCCTCCTTAAGGGCCTTTGTCCCGAAGTGCCCCATGGTATGGCACCAGATGGTCCAGGTGAACTACCAGCATATTCCCTCTTGGCTGTCGCTGGATGCGGTAGACTATGTCGTTAATTTGCTTGATGACCCAGTAGGGGCCATCCCAGCTCCAGCTTTGGCGACTTCCTTCTAGTCCTGGTAGGGCGGTACAACCACACTTGGTCTCCCTCGTGGAACCCAGCTGAGATGGTCAGCCTGTCGTACCTCGCCTTCATCCGATCACTAGCCAACTGGAGATTCTCTCGGGCGAGTTGGTGGGTTTCCCTCAGCCTCTCGGTCAGGTTCCACACATAGTCGGTAGCTGGCTGTTCCTCATCGAATGGTGCCAAAAAGTAGGTCGCACAGTAGACGGAGCTCTCTCCCAAAGACCATATTGGCTGGTGTCATGGATCAAGGATCTATATGCCAGGAGGAAGGGGGGCACTCTGATGTCCCAGTCATGTTGGTGGCTTGAGACTACCTTCCGTAGGTGCTCTTTCAGGGTCTTGATGTAGTGCTCCACCATTCCATCTGATTGCGGGTGAAGGGGGGTTGTGTACCCCCAGCCGTTGGAGTAGCTCTTTCATGATGTTCGACTCGAAGTTCCTCCCCTGGTCACTGTGTAACTCCATCAGCACTCCATACCGGCAGACCAGGTTCTCCACCAGTACCCGTGCCACTGTTGCTGCTTCCTAGTTCAGGATGGCACGTAGACTTCTGGCCACTTGGTGAAATAATCCATGGCCAGCAACAAGTACCGATTTTCATCATCAGTAACAGGGAATGGGCCTGCCACGTCGATGGCGATTCTTTCAAATGGAGCCCTCACGTTGTACTGCTTCATGGCCCCACAACTGCGAGTTCTAGGCCCTCTGCTGGCAGCGCAGGTGTCGCAGTTTTGACACCACCTCTCGACGTCACTGCATTGGTGCAACCAGTAGAACCTTTTTTGTAGTTTGTCGAGGGTCTGGTTCACTCCTAAGTGACCACCTGTCGCTCCTGCGTGGACTTCTTCCAGGACCTCCTTCACTCTGGCTCTCGGAAGGACTAGTTGCTCCACAGACTTCTTCCCATTCGCAGACTCCCAGATTCTCTTCAGGACCCTGTTCTTGACCACCAGGGAGTCCCACTGGGCTTTTGTAGATGGTGCTGTGACTGGCTACCTTGTCCCACGTTGGTCTCTTGCCTGACATGACGTCCCGCAGTATCTGTCCCATGTCCACGTCACCCTGCTGTTGTGCACTTAGGGCGTGATCTTCCCATTAGGGAGCTGGTTGTACGGTGATGGCTCTGACTGCTTCCTGCCCTTCCACCTTGGTGCAATGGCTGCAGCTCTCTGGGCAGGGACGCCGTGAAAGGGCATCAGCGTTGGAGTGCCTCTTCCCCTGTTGGTATTCCGAAGTAAAGTTGTATTCCTGCAGCCTCTGGACCCACCGGACGGTCTGGCCTTCCAGGTTCTGAAAACTCAGGAGCCAAGTCAGGGCTGAGTGGTCGGTCCTCAGATGGAACTTTTGGCCATACAGGTATTTGTGGAAGTGTCTCATGATGGCTAGCAGTTCTCGACGTGTCACACAGTTGGGGCTTTGATAAAGTCCTGCTGAAGTACGCTATCACCTTCTCCTGTCCATCTTGCTCCTGCGACAGGACTGCCATAGTCCCCACATTGCTCGCATCCATGTCCACGATGAACTTTGCCCCAGGAATGGGGTACCCGAGGATGGGAGCAGTGCACAAGGTGTCCTTCAGCCTTCTGAATGCCTCTTCCGTCTATTCGGACCACTCGAAGTTTCTCTTCTCTTTGGTAAGCTTGGTGAGTGGCTTGGCGATATTGGCGTAGCCGGCCACGAACCTCCGGTAGTACATGCACAGGCCTAGGAATCTTCTCAGTTCATGTTTGTCTCTAGGCCGAGGCCATTCTCGGACAGTGTGGACCCTGTCAGTACTCATGATGTGTCCCAAGTAGCAAACCTTCTTCTTGAATAGTCGGCACTTCTTAGGGTTGAGTTTAAGCCGTGCCTGTCGCAGTCGGGTGAACACCTTCCTCAGGTTTTCGAGCTCTTCCTCGAATGTCTTCCTGATGACTATGATGTCGTCAAGGTAGAGGAGGAAGGCGTCATAAGTAAGGCCCCTCATTACTGCTTCCATCAAGCGTTGGAATGTGGCTGGTGCGTTGCATAGGCCAAAGGGCATAACTGTGAACTGCCACAGCCCTTGGCCTGCCGAAAATGCAGTCTTCTCCTTATTTTCGGGGTGTAGGGCCACTTGCCAGTATCCTGACTTTAGATCTAGGGTTGAGAACCACTGGGCACCTGCCAGGGTGTCTATCCTGGGTGGAGGGAACAGTCTTTCTTGGTGATGTCATTCAGCCATCGGTAGTCCACGCAGAACCGGAGATCTCCGTTCTTCTTATTCACCAGCACTACCAGCAATAACCAGGGGCTCTCGGACTCCTTGATAATGCCCCATGCCTTCATCCCCTCCCATCGGTTATCTCCGTCTCCTTGGCAAGCGGGAACCGTCGGGGGTGCTGTCGAATCGGTCGGTCGTCTCTGGTGTCGATGCGATGGAGTACTCTCTAGGTGCGGCCGTAGTCATTCTCGGATAGGCTGAATACGTCCTAGTTCTCACAGACTAGGCTGTGGACCCTTGATCGCTCGCGGCCGCTGAGAAGTTCTCCAGCTTCCTTCACGAGGTCCTGCAGCATCTTGTCCAAGGCTCCGGTTGTGGGTTCCCGCTTCCATGCTCATCCAGGACCATTATTGAGCTGGCAGGTTCGCAGGTACCCAATACCATCCCGTCCTGCATCTCCCTGTCTTGATTCGACACGTTGATCACTCTCACTGGCACCAGTCAGCGACAGGGAAGTAGGGCCCTCGCGATGAATAGTCTCTCCAGTGAGATGTCCTCCGGGTCCACTAGCATGTTCTGTTCGGGCCTGCCATCTACACGCACCGTCACCACCATCTCGCTTCTGGCAGGGATCAACTGGTGATCTGTCAGGATGAGCCTGCAAGCCCTCGCGTCACTCCGGTTGTCACTGAGTGTTACTTTTTCCTGGACAAACTTCAGTATGCGACGCCTGATGTCTACTGTCACATTGAACTGTCGTAGGGCATCTAAACCCAAGATGACATCTTCAGTAATGTTGGCCACGAACACCCACAGCTGGAGTGTCTTGTTCCCCAGCATCAGCTGCAAGTAGACCTCTCTCAGGATGGGGAGCTCTTCGCCCAACGCCGTACTTAGGCTGTAGGGTCTTAGTGGTGCTCTCTCGGGTAAGCCTAGCACCACGTCAGGTCTGGCAACGGTCCGCGATGCTCCAGTGTCTACCAGGACTCTGCAGGGACGTCCTCGTATCCAGCCTGTGGCAAACAGTCCGTAGTCACTCCACCTACTCACTGTTTTCAAGATTAGGCGAGGGGATGAGGATGACGATGCCAGCGTGCCCCTCTCCACGGTGGCCTCTAGTACTTTTCCTGCAGCTCCGACGACCCTACGCTGCAGTCTCGTCTCAGATGTCCCTGTTTCTCGCAGTTCCAGCAGGTCACTCCATGACATTGGTCTCGGTGTGGTGACACTGGGCGATGTTCCTCCTTGGAGTTCATGGAGACGCTCCTTACACTCCCCAATGCCGCCGTACTGACCGTAGCCTTCGCGGCCTGCATCCTCAGTGCGGCTGCCAGAGCATCGTTGATGTTTCTGTGCTCCAAGAGCAGTAGGTGGTGTTTTAACTCTAGGTCGTGGACCCCACAGATGAAAGCATTTGCCGCTTCCCCGAACACAAATTCCGCTGGTAGGTCTACCAGGGCTTGATTGGAGAGTTGTTCTATTGCCATGGCGAACTCCTGGAGGGTCTCTTCTCATCCCTGTACCCTCGTCCTCAGTTGTGCCCTGTAGGCCCCACTGAGTTCACTGGAATGGCATTCTCAGTTCAGTCCAGTTCACCAGTTCCTCCGTTCACTAGCTCCTCCGTTCACTAGTTCCTCCGTTCACTAGTTCCTCCGGTCACTGGTTCCTCAGCTCTTCAGTTCACACTCCCCTTAAGTCACATTTACTTGAGTTCACTCTGATCTGTTTATACTCTCCAGCTTACACTGTTCTCCCAGGGCTTGCTCACGGGTTTATGTAGGCCTGTTGAATGTTCTGGAGCTGATGTCGCGATGTTTCTGTCCGTGCATGATCTAGAATGCGTGTGGTGACGCCCACTCGATCACACCCCTTAGCACCCGGCTCCTCCTACTGGCTTTCCCCCACAAAGCGCATAGTCCCCCTACTGCGACGTGTCTCTTTAAGCCACGCCCACCAGCCCAAGGCCTCAGTCTGTCCAATAAGAGAGCCACCCTCTTTCTAGACGTCTTTCGATTTCTGGAAGCTCCGCAGCATTGTGACAATATAATATAGACAAATTTTATTGATAAATCAGGAATTGCAGCCTATGTTTGGGAAACTGGACATGAAATTAACATGAAACATGAGTTGGAGAAATGTATACAGGAACACAAACAGCTGACAGTTTCAGGGAAAAAAATTCACATACACAAGAATGTGAAATCTGAAATTTCCATGGATGATTATCTCATTAGGAAGTTCATTGGATGCCCATGAGAGGATGCTGATGCCAACCAACAAACAGATGGAGTCTAGCTGAGGATGAATGGGATACCCTTCAAAATTGCAGTCTAGGTTAGTGTCAAATTTAGCAAACTCCCAATAAGTAAATACCACCCTCTCCCTCCATTTTTCTGGGACACTGCTAGCGGAGCTAGTAGTAGCGATGGATAACTTTTAAGTTGTGTTTCACTGCATGAAAATATAACATAAATTACAAATAAATATAACATGCAAAATAAAATGTCCAGTTACACCCATGGAATGATATGTGTCATCTATGGTTGTAGTCCAGTCAAATTGTCACAAAAAAAGCCACAAGGATGCAAAATTTAGGGTAGAGCTAATTTTTTTATATGATCTCTGGGATGGTTTTGAGAGTAATTTCTGACATTTTACCAACAAAATGTTTTGCCGCCGGAGCCGCCATCTTGAAAAAACTTCAAAATTTTCGATTTTATTTCTGTTTTTGCCCATTATCTGCCAAAATACGCACCTGACAAATATGTTTTACTATCCCTCCTAAAAGTACACTAAATTTGTTACAGTTTGAGATCAAATTGAGTTTTCTACCATGAATAGTTTCGGAAATACAGCTCTCCGAATTTCAGCAACATTTTGCAAAAAATTAAAAAATCTGAACTTTCAACTAGTTTTTGCTCGCTATTTGAAGCTGTAATTATTCCACCCCTTTTGATTTATTATAAACAATAGTTAATTCATATTTATTCAAATCATTCAAATTATTATTATTATTATTTCCGGTACCAAAATTCTCGTTTCGATTATTATTATTATTTATTAATTCCAAATTTGAAATCTTAACTGTAAAAGAAACGTATATTTTGAAAATACAACGTACTATATTCATAGTTTTGGCCCGCGAATTGATTTAACCAATAGAAATGTTTTACGTAATGAAAAGTTCAGCCAATGAGATAGAAGCGTCCATTAGCCGCGAACGTAGCGTGGTCAAGAGCTCACTTCCACCATATTCGCCGAGGAGAGCAGACCTGCGTACGTTGCTCTTGTGGAAAGTCGCGGGAATATTTACCTAGCCTAATGGCGATTCTCACTAAAGCCACTTATTAAACACGACTGTACATTAGAAAGATAGCGTGTGAGTTTCCTTTTCATAGTGTGAAATAAGAAGATAGAAAATTCACGTAAGTACATGATAAATACAATTGAAGTGGTGAATTTACACAAACAGCTACGCAGAACACAGTTAATTTGAATAAATTCCGATATAAAATGTTTATAGTGCAGTTATCATTTATAAAGACATAACTAGCTATAAACCAATCCCTCAGATGATTCGTGTGATACCCTGAGCTACAAAAGCCGTGGAAAAGATTTAGGTGCAGAACTGAAGGAGCCAACGGAGAATCGAAGTAAGTACATTTCCACAACGAATCCAGCTCCCAACCCATCACCTATATCAATTTGTCGCCCAATCGTGTGGCAATACAACACCAATTTGGTGCACCAACGTGTGGCTTTAATAAGAACAATCGAACTGTGAAAAGACTCTGTGAACAAATATTCTAATTGGGACATTAGCAAGCAGATTGTGATATACAGAATTAAGTGAGAATCGTGAGCTAGGTACGGTTACGCGCGCAACAATCACCACGCCATCACGAGGTCAGCCCAGGTGTTCGACTTCATGCAGTAGGCAGCAGCTGTGACCATCCAACATCAACCGACAACAATCAGTTTCCAGAATGAAAGTAATTGTAAGAAGCCTGTAAAGCCTGCGAAGTCTACAAATAAAGTAAGGTGTTATTTTTATGATTATAAATGAAACTCAGAGGCCGCGAAATAATGTCGCCACAGAAGGAAAGTTCAGATGTGTTAGAAAATGGACAGGACTTGCTAACTAGTACCGAGATGGAAGGTATTGTAGACAACATAAGTGCTGATAGTAGTTTACAGTTAGTAGATGAGATTGAAACTGATATGGAAGTTCAGGTCGAAACAGATGTTTCCGTTTCAAATGTAAACGTGACTAGGCGCGAAGACAGTGAATCTTCAGATGACCAGTTAGAGAACTCAATTAAAAATTTTATGCAACAAATGTTCAATAAGCTTAGTAGTAAAATTGAAGATGTTAAAAATGAGGTCAAGACAGACATCAATGATGTTAAGAATGATGTAAAAAGTGACATTAGCAAAGTTAGTACTGATGTAAATAATGTAAAAGCAGATGTAAATGAAAACATTAGTTTGAAGTTAGTACAAATGGATGAAAACTTGACAAAATTGAAAGACGATTTAAAGCAAGAAGTAGTAAAGGAAGTACAGGAAAGATTAGGTGATTTCAAAGAGCAGGTTAATAATGACGTCACAGTAGCTCTAGAGAATATTCAAACTATTGTAAATAATGATATATCAGAAGTAAAAGAGGTTATTTCAAATGTTAGCACTAACTTGCAAACAATGCAAACAGATGTTTCTAATACTAGTGAAGAAATGAAAGTTATTGTAGCTAATGTGTCAGAACTAGATAATAGTGTGTCACTTATGAAAATGCAGATGAATGCCTTCGATGAAACATTGTTAGGTTTTGCTAAGATAAATGATGAGGCTAGAAATGACTTAGAGAAGAAGATCAGCTGTTAAAAGTCAAACAGAAAGACATTGAAATACAGATTGTAGAAGCGCAAGAAGAGTTGACAGTGTTGAGTAGGAGAGTTCATAAAGATGAAGAGTTACTGACAAGTAGAATTTTTGTATTGGAAAATAGATTAAATGTTCCTGTAACATCACCTGTAATTAATGATGTGAATATACCTCAACTGAGAAACAATATGAGTAGGAATGTTGTTGAAGAAGCCTACTCACAGTTACCATGTAGATCTCCTAGATGTCAGGAAAGGGTGAATAGTCATAATGGTTCCCAGGTGCAGGATATCAATGTACCTTTGTCCACAGGAATTAGTCAGTTAGGCACAAATTTTCCTAGCTATCTGATGAACGAAATTAAGTTACCTGTTTTTGATGAGAATAATAATACCAATCCACAAAATTTCTTAACTGAACTTCACGATTATTTTAGGTTGAGAGCCATTCCGCCTAACATGTACATGATCATAGTAAGAAAGGCATTGCAAGGTAGATCTTTGAATTGGTTCAATTTGACTACAAATGAGACTACGACATTTGAAGAATTCAAAAGAAATTTTATCAGTAGATATTGGAGTTTATCCAAGAGAAACAATATCAGGATGCAGTTAGCTAATGGTGTGTATGAGCCAGAGTCAGGTCAGACAATGATTGACTATTTTTTAGAAATGGCCGAATTAGGACGACAAGTAGATCCTCCACTAAATGAATTCGAGTTACTGGAGACTGTTGTAAATCACTTCCCAGAGAATGTGAGACTAAATCTGATAGTAGCAAAACCCAGAACTTTCTCTGATATGTTAGAATTGCTTGCTGCTTTTGAGCAAAGGAATATTTTCAGAAGTAGGCAGAGCTATATGAATTCAAATGATAGAATGTACCCTCCCACTAACAGGCTTACAAATTCTGGGGTAGGGGCAGAAGGTAATGCAAATAATTGTGACAGAAGTTATGATGCTAGGAATACCTACAGAGGCCCTATGCCTAATCAAAATAGAAATAATCCTAGGTATTTCCAGAATAGATCAGAAAATAGGCCATATAACAGAAATAATAATGGAAGAAATCAGATAAACCATGTCACTTTCAATAGACAAAATGTTGGAAATGGTAATAATCCAAACTCTTGGCGAAAAATGCCATGGATGAGGAATCAAGGCTATCGTAGGAGGTACCAGAACCGTACTTATAATAATAGAGGTAATAACAATAGTAATGATAGTCAAGTTAGGCCAGGACAAGTAATTAATAACGGTAAATGGCGAGTCAAAGGTGTTGAGACTCAGCAAAACACGCTTAATCCTAGAGCCAGACCATTTAACAGTAATACACGTAGTGAAGAGGTACCTGATGACGTTGTAGAAATCCATGATCAGGAAGATAATGGTAATGTACAACAGTTAAACTAACAAGCCAATATCTCGAGGGTTCGGATGGTGTTGGCGCAAGTTTAGTCAATTCAGGCAAACGTATAGAACCCATAAATAGCATTCAGACACAAAGAAGCTTTTCAGATAATAAGCCTAGTGAAGAAAAGAATAATGCAAGTAGAAGTGAGGTTATTATGGATCCTCCTAGAATAAAAGTAGTGATAGGAAATTATGAGACGAATGCATTAATAGATACAGGTTGTTCAAATAGTGTAATAAGCGAGTCCTTATATAATAAGCTTATCCAAAACAAAGTCAAGTTAATTTCTATTCCTATTTGCGGATTATCTTGCACAGTAGCGATCAAAAGAGCAAAACAGTCAGTAAAATTTCAATGCATGTTGGATGTCAGAATTGGTGATTCAAAATTTGAAATATTTTTCTTAGTAGTCCCGAAATTAGTTACAGATATTATTATTGGAGTTGATGTTTTTACGGAATATAGCAGTATCATAAGTTTTGAGGATAACAACTTAATATTAAATTTACAAGGAAACAAGATGAGCATTCCCTTCGACAATGAGCTGAGTATAAGAGATGCGTCTAGTGAGTTAGGTGACAACGATATTCCGTATGAGACGTTTATTGTAGAAAATATTCAGATAAATGATATGATGGTTCATAAAGTAGGCCCTTGCTTCGATGATATAAATAATGAGGTGGAAGTATGTAGATGTATGACATTGAATTGCGATGACTGCGCTGATAGGTATGAAAATAGTGTTGACGGAGATGTCAACATAGGGCAAGTAGAGATAGGTTATGTCTGTACGAGGAATGTAAAAGAAGCCGACCCTAGCGCGAACTCTATGACAATGAATATTTTGAAGGAGAAAGTTGATATGGCTCACAATTTAAATGAAGATCAACGTGATAGGTTGTTATCGATATTAATAAAGAATAAAGAAGTATTTTTCGAAAACGTGGGACTTTGTAACATCTACGAGCATAAATTTGACATCGAACCAGTTGATGAATTCACTTATAAGAGTAGGCCAATTCCGATTGCATTGAAGAAGGAAGCTGATATGGCAATTCAGAAAATGTTAAATTCAGGAGTAATCGAAATTTCGACTTCAAAAATACATAAGACATTACGTTGAACATCCAAGAAGAATTAATCACTTGGCTATAGTAAAAGATAGTTGTGTCAAAAATAAAATAAATAATTAAAGAAGTATTATGCAGCGTTATTGTGTCGAAAAGTAAGAGATTAATAAGTTGAGAGATTGAATACAAAAGAATGTGATTAAATAAAAATTGCTTGATAAATAATTAATATTAAATATGTGGTTCTAACTTAAGATTGATTAAGCAAAGATAGATAAGCTGAAGCAAAATAAAATGAATGAGTTGCTAAACTGTGCGAACGCGATCCGACACCGAACCCGAGAATGTAGAAATGTTGTAAATAAACTATACATATATATACCTATGATTTAAATATAGAAATTTAAGGTGTTGTATATAGTAGAAAAATGAGATGGATTGAACATTAATGTTTATGTAAATAAAATGTTTATTATTTAAGAGGGTTATGTTTGTATATAAATTGTTTATTATTCAAGGGTAATATTTTGATGTAATGCAACATAGTGTGATACTGTATATATTTGTTTGTTTGTCAAAAGTGAGTTATATTTGTATGTTGTATGTAAACATATTATAACAGTGATTCAAGGAAAGAGAATTCGTGCAAAGGAATAAGATAGTGATATTTTACAGACGATGAGTGCCTCGATGTAAATAAATTTTCAAATATGGACGATGAGACCATCTCGACATATATATATATTTTTTCAAAAATGTTTAAGAATTCTCTATATAAATAACAAGAAGTGCTGTCAGATACTAGACATGTTTGTTTTTCAAGAAATAATTTTCAGAGTTAAAAATGTTTAGATAGTATTTTTCATTTATTGTTCAAATGTTTGTCATTTTTAAAAAGATATTATGTTAAAGGAATGTCAGGGTAATACAAACCTGATTTGATCTAATTTGTGTATATCCAAATAATTTTGGTCAAATTCATTTAATTCAAGTTGTAATGTTTAAACACATACACCTATGTTACACTAACATTTATCATTATTCACCATTTCAATGATTAATTTTGAATTTTACTAATCCAAGCTTAATTTAAATTTATTAAGAATAAATATTCTGGGGTATGATGTGTTAATTTAATTATTTACCTTTTCGGACATAATTAAATTAACACAGGGGCATTTTGAAGCTGTAATTATTCCACCCCTTTTGATTTATTATAAACAATAGTTAATTCATATTTATTCAAATCATTCAAATTATTATTATTATTATTTCCGGTACCAAAATTCTCGTTTCGATTATTATTATTATTTATTAATTCCAAATTTGAAATCTTAACTGTAAAAGAAACGTATATTTTGAAAATACAACGTACTATATTCATAGTTTTGGCCCGCGAATTGATTTAACCAATAGAAATGTTTTACGTAATGAAAAGTTCAGCCAATGAGATAGAAGCGTCCATTAGCCGCGAACGTAGCGTGGTCAAGAGCTCACTTCCACCATATTCGCCGAGGAGAGCAGACCTGCGTACGTTGCTCTTGTGGAAAGTCGCGGGAATATTTACCTAGCCTAATGGCGATTCTCACTAAAGCCACTTATTAAACACGACTGTACATTAGAAAGATAGCGTGTGAGTTTCCTTTTCATAGTGTGAAATAAGAAGATAGAAAATTCACGTAAGTACATGATAAATACAATTGAAGTGGTGAATTTACACAAACAGCTACGCAGAACACAGTTAATTTGAATAAATTCCGATATAAAATGTTTATAGTGCAGTTATCATTTATAAAGACATAACTAGCTATAAACCAATCCCTCAGATGATTCGTGTGATACCCTGAGCTACAAAAGCCGTGGAAAAGATTTAGGTGCAGAACTGAAGGAGCCAACGGAGAATCGAAGTAAGTACATTTCCACAACGAATCCAGCTCCCAACCCATCACCTATATCATATTTTCTAAATGACCAAACCTTCAGTAAAATTTTGATGGATAACTTTTAAACTAGAGTAAATTTGCAACAAGCTGAGTATTTAAACGTTTTGATACCTATTATAGGTCACCAGATACAGAGGTATTTACAACTCCTCACATTTCAGAAAACTTATCGAAGGTACAAAAAGTCTAGTTTTGCCTAGGATATTCTAAATGGTGTTTCTCACAGTAAAACCTATGTTGTCTTATAGTTGAATATTACATGGTAATTAACAACCAAAACAGTATTTCCAAGAATTTATTAAGGACTTCTTCCCGAGTGTCATCAAACGACTGAAAAAACCCTGGATAACTCCGGACTTCGCCACATCGCAGTTTCTAACGGAATATGGATCATTCTTAGCATATCTAGCCAGATTTAATTTAGCAGAAGATTCATTATGTTGCTGCGAGAACTGTGAAGATGATTCCATGTACCATGTTTTATATACGTGTGCCAGACATGAGGCGGCTCAGAGCGGCTGCGATGACTGAAGATGAACTGTGGGCCCCGGGCTTAACCTTCTGGACAAGGAAGAAAAACTTCGAGGTATTCAAAACCTTTGCACAGAAAGTTCTTGATGACAGGCGAGAGCAGGACGAGGAAGACCGAAAAAAAAGGTGAATAAGTGTAGTGCGAAGAACTGTATCATATTTTTCTCACTTGTTTTTATATATTCAGGATTGTAATTGTGTTTGTAACAAAGGATGAAGGAAAAATTTCACAGCCAAGTGAAAAGGAAGAGTTGATTAATAAATAATTGTAGATGAAAAACTTATGGCTTGTCTAGGAGAATAGCCTATGGCTCAGGGACCCTGGGTAACTTCACATTGGCCAATAAAAAAAAAATAATAAAAATGATAAAAGACTAGGAAAACCAATGCAAAAAGAAAATAATAAGAAAAGTTGGTGTAGGTACAGCATTTTAATTTGGAAAGAACTGCGTTTTATTTTAGAAGAACACTTTGCAGTGTCCTCTGAAAAAATTATTTCCTATAGCAGATACAGTTCTCCGAAAATGGAAACATGTTATCGGAGGAGTGGCACTAAGAGGCTCTTTGTCACTGCTCCGCACATAGCACGCTAATCAAACAAGCACTAAGAATTGTGAGAGACTCCGATGGGCTGCGTGTTCATCTCCTGATGTCATCTTTGATAGAACTGCTGTTTTGAAAAGTTCAGAAGAAACTTTTCTTGCTAGTAAAAACAACAAGAGGCGCTTCGTAGAATTTCTAAAAACTGAATTGCCAAAAGCTGGAATACAAGTAAAACAGGCTGTTGAAGATGCAGATGTCTTGATTGTTAGCACTGCCTTCTAAATGGTATCTCAATACAACACTGTCTTTGTAGTTGGGGAGGACATAGACCTCCTTATTCTCCTCACTGCATTACCATCCCCTCATACAAAGAATACATATCTCCAAAAGTGTGGAAGAGGCAAAGCTGCAGACATCTTCTATTCAAGCCAGTCATTTCGCCACAGCTTCTCCAACATGCTGCTGTTCATCCATGCTTTCAGTGGTTGTGACACAACATCTGCAGTTTTTGGCCACGGGGAAAAACCACTTCTGTTCGCTGATTTTGAAGCATCCTGAACTAGAAGAGGAGGCTAATGTATTTCTGAACCCTCAAGCTACATCAGGAGAAGTGGCTGAAGTAGGCCAACATTTTTTGGTTCACTTATATGGAGGAGACCCTGCTACACAAACACTTGACGAACTTCGGCACGGAATATTTTATAAAAGTTGCAGGAAGAATGAAATTTAACTTAGCAAGGCTGCCCCAACCAGTGATGCGGCTCAACTTCATGGGTGAACACACCAAGGGGCCTTTTTCCTCTTAATGCCAAGAATGAGTCAGCTCCAGAATCATTTCTGAAAAGTATTTCCTGTACCTGCAAGAAGGGGTGTTTAAACGCTTGTGGGTATCGTAAAGCTGGATTAAAGTGCACAACCATATGCAAACATTGCAATGGGCAGTCGTGTGAAAACATTGCCTACTAACAGTCCTAACAGTGATAAGCCACTTAATTTGTTTTTGGATGAAGACGCTGAAGAGAATTTTATCAACACTGGCCAGATTGTGAACATCATGGACAAAACAGCAGACGTCAACTGCCCAGGTCCCTCTAAGTGCCGAAGACTATGAACAAACAAGTCATTCAATGCAGTGTTTCACCAGAACTCCAGCTAAATAAATCTTTTTGTATATAAATGAATGTTCTGTGCAGTTATTGCTCCTAACTTGCATGCACATGTAATTATTCAATCGTTGCTGTATATATATTTTTAAATCTCTGTATCTTGTGACCTGTAAGAGGTAGCATAAGTTCAGTGTATTAACTTTTGTTTTCGTCGCTAGCGGTGCTGTCTTTAAAGTGTTGTTTGTTTAATGCAAGAAGGAAAAATTCGGTGTTAAAGTGTTGTCATGTGTCAGTCGGAAATGAGAATCAAAGTACCGGTACTCGACAAGTTGCAAATTATCTCTAGTTTAAGTTTCCGTATGGAGTTTTACTATAGGTTTGGTCATTTAGAAGATAGCAAGCAAAAACTAGTTGAAAGTTCAGATTTTTTAATTTTTTGCAAAATGTTGCTGAAATTCAGAGAGCTGTATTTCCGAAACTATTCATGGTAGAAAACTCAATTTGATCTCAAACTGTAGCAAATTTAGTCTACTTTTAGGAGGGATAATAAAACATATTTGTCAGGTGCGTATTTCGGCAGATATTGGGCAATAACAGAAATAAAATCGAAAATTTTGAAGTTTTTTCAAGATGGCGGCTCCGGCGGCAAAACATTTTGTTGGTAAAATGTCATAAATTACTCTCAAAACCATCCCAGACATCATATAAAAAAATTAGCTCTACCCTAAATTTTGCATCCATTCTTGACAATTTGATTGAACTATTGTAACAATTATCTAAAAAAAAAGGATGCTTATAGCCCAGTCAAATTAAATCATGTAGTTCCAAATGTTTCACGAATGTGTGGTGGGAGGTCCCCTAAATAATGCCTAATATGTTCCCGCAAATCTTGAAAACGGTGCATCGTACAGAAAGTGTTATTCTTTTCAAACTTAAAGCTTAATAAGCTATAAAACCGTATTTCATATTTTTCTCTATGTGTAACAGACTCCGAGAATGAGCCGGTGAAAGTGGAAAATTTGCAGAAAAATTTGTGGCGCCTCACGTTTTTCGTCAAACTTGCCCTTCCAATTCTTTTATTTTCCATTTTACAGGAAACTTGTAAGAAAAGAATTTGTAGAGATTTAAATTTAGGCCTACTTCAAGAATGTATATACATTTGCTAATTTATCTTCACATAGTTAAAAGTTACACTGTTTTTAAATTACGGAGTCGATTTCCAGATTCCGCTAGTAAACTGCTCATCATTTTATTTCCGTTTTCAAGGACTTTAACTCTCTGTATCACTTTATTTATTGTTTATGTAAACATAAACACAAACATGTTTATGTAAACATGTAGTCACATAACTAATATTTTATATATATATATATTATATGAATGTATGTATGAAATTGCCCATATAACTTATATATATGTATATGAATGTACTGTATGTAGGCCTATATACAGGGTCTTTATTATAAGTTGAGACGGAGCGACCGGTGTTTTCACTCTCTGCTACAGAGTCCGCATTAGCCGTGGGTGGCGCGCGCACGGCTTCCCTGCTTAAAGTGTAGGCTATATAAAGTATTACATATCTTACCTTATAACATATGTTGGAAGTGTCGTCCTTCCTGTGTTATACAGGCATTGTATCTGGAAACCACATTTTGGCTGATGCGAGTGAGTTCTTCCACTGTAATGCCCCTAATTTCATTCGTAATGTTTTCTTTCAGCTCCTCCAATGTGTGAGGATTTGTTCGATAAACCTTATCTTTAAGAATGTGGTTTCCAGATACAATGCCTGTATAACATATGAAGGACGACACTTCGAAGATATGTTATAAGGTAAGATATGTAATACTTTATATAGCCTACACTTTTAGCGCGCCACCCGCGGCTAATGCGGACTCCGTAGCGGAGAGTGAAAACACCGGTCGCCCTGTCTCAACTTCTAATAAAGACCCTGTATATGTATGAAATGTGAAATTTTATGTACATTATTTATTCAATAAAAAGAAGTGTTTAAAAATATATTTCAAGTCAGTGGATAAAAGTTAAAATCACTACACAACGTTTCAACTCTCCCCTGGAGTCTTCCTCAGGTGACTTGAAGATTGAGTTTCGTCATGGTAACCATCAATAAAAACACTGTTTCTCAAATGTCTTTCTTTCCAGTTCTTTGGAATGTCAAACATTCCTTCCTCTATGCATTCTGCTGGTGGCTGGGGAATTTTTAACACTGGAACTTTCCTTTTCAGTCTCCTCATTACATCCAGCCATTCGTCCCCTATATCACCATCATACCTATTTAAACACATCCCCTGGTTGCCGATTATGGACCATGCCTCATATACCTTTCTTTTTATGTAATCATTCTCAATTCTTACAATGTTTACTTCACCAATGCCATGCTTGTTTTCTGTCATATGCTGACTGAGTCCAGTAGAGCATTTCCCACTACTTACATCCCTTTCATGTTCGCGTATTCTGGTTTTAAAGTCTCTCCCGTTTTCCCCGACATATACTCCCTCACAATCACTACATTTTATTGAGTAAACTCCAGGAAAATCCATTTTGTCCTTGTTCGTACCAAGATGTTTATACTGGGAAAATATTTTTTCAATTGTCTTTTCAGTTTTATATGCTGGTACTATGCCGTATTTCAGGAAAATTTTCCCTATGCGTTCGCTGACGTGGGGATCATATGGTACGCCTATGTAACCTATACTATTATTTTCTTTCCTTTTTTCATCTTTTTTGTCATTTCCTTTTTCAACACTTTTCCATATATGGTTAATTTTTCTACCACAATATCCATTTATTTCTGCTAATCTAAATACGACTTTCTTTTCCTTTTCTAGATCTTCGTTATTATTGCATAGACCAATGGCTCTGTGTGCAAAATTACGCCATAAATTGTTTTTGATTCTGTGATGGTGTGTTGATCTTCTGTGTATATACATTTCTCCTTTACATGTTTTTCTATACACGCCTAAACGTTGTGTAGTGATTTTAACTTTTATCCACTGACTTGAAATATATTTTTAAACACTTCTTTTTATTGGATTTGTATCAGTGGAAATTTGGGACCGAAATGGATGTTACATTATTTATTGTTTAGCTAATCGGCGTATTATACATAGTTAGTGTACAATGGTTTTAACTAAGCTTGCTCACTGGTTGGATGATCACCCGCCTTTTCTGTACGCGATTCTTTGATGTCCCTTTCAACCGAAGTAATAGGAACCAACAACATCAACTGTTACCAAGCAATGGAAATCGGAACCCAAACTATGGAAACTTTTGTTGGAATATGAACTTTGCAGAAATGAAGCAGTGTGAGAAGAACGCAACAATCCCATTGGCTGCTATGAGCAACACTGTCAAACTTGACAACGAAGTGGTGGTGGTGGTCGAGCCTTTAATGATTTTCCAGAGGACCATAATTACCAAGAAAACTAAAGATGATGTAGAGGAGTTCTTGAAATCTGAGTTAGCCCCATACTCCATAATTCTTTTCGACGAAGGGATCATGAGGAAACTGAAAAAGTCAGCTTAAATCGATGGAGGCTTCCACCTCCATCTGCAATCAAAATGTGTCTTACATCATCAACCGTTACGGCTACAACTCTGCTGTGGTTTTTGACGGTCACGAAGACATGAATTCCATGAAAAGAGCTGAACAACATCGGAGAGCATCAAGTAAAACATCAGTGGATATAGACTTTGATGAGAATATGGTGGCTACTGTTCAGCAGTAAAACTTCCTTTCCAATGAAAGGAACAGAACCAAACTGATTAGTATGTTAGCGCAGGCCTTGGGTGCAAAAGGTATAGAGTTCACCATAGCCAAAGGAGACGCTGACTGCAGCATTGTCAGGTGTGGATTAGAAAATACCTCTGATTCAAATGTGGTGGTAGTTGGCGAAGACACAGACGTCCTCATCTTGCTCGTGGCACTCACACCACAAGACATGAAAGTGAGGCTACACAGAAGACAGGCTGTTCTACTCCCAACAACTTCAGGCCTTCCCGTTCAGCCAGTACATTCTCTTTATCCATTGCTTCACTGGATGCGATACCACTTCTGTGATTTATGGAAAAAGTAAAGCACTCATAGTTAAATGTTTTCAGCTGTTTCCTAACGAAACCATAAACATCGCTGAAGTGTTTTACGACTCCACATCCACGCCAGGAGACATTGCTGGGTACATCACTCGTGCAGAGTGTTTCCACAGGTCCAACATTGGTTTGGAAATGAATCTCTCGAACCTGAACGTTGGGGTTGGACAAGAGAAGATGGGGATATCTGACTCCTATTAAGACCAAGGCCCCTATTGCACCTGACAGCATGCTCAATTTCATATTTTGGCGTTGTACCACAGGCTGTGGTATAAGATGTGCATGTCCGAACGCCGGCATCCACTGCTAACCTGTCTGTGGCAATTGCCACGGCGCTTGCACTAACAGTGCTTCTGATCAAGAGGAGTTGGAAGAGTTGTACGACGAGTATGAGTTTGAGTATGAACAGTTTTAAATGTGTGATAGGATGGAAGGGTGAACTGAAATTAGGTTGTACATGTACATGAATGTATATAATCCCAAATTTTATTCAATTTTCGGAATTGAATGCATTATATGGTGTATATAACGATTACTAGTATATAGGTGGAAATACTTACAAGATTTGAATTATTAGGTTGTGTAAGCCTCTTTTTTACTTTTGCATTATTAGCTATTTAATATAAATACATATATACACCATTAGGTTTACATTAATAATAAATAACGTGATACAGAGAATTAAAGCCCTCGGAAATAAAATGATGAGCAATTTACTAGCAGATTCTTGAAATTGATCCCAAAATTTAAAATTGCTGTAACTTTTGACTATGTGAAGATAAATTAACAAATGTATATACATTCTTGAAGGAAATTTAAATCTCTACAACTTCTTTTCTCACACGTTTCCTGTAAAATGGAAAATAAAAGAATTGGAAGGGCAAGTTTGACGAAAAACGTGAGGTGCCACAAATTTTTCTGCAAATTTTCCACTTTCACCGGCTCATTCTCTATTTTCACATAGAGATAAATATGAATATATCGTTTTGTGGGGAATTTAATAAGCTTTAAGTTAAAAAAGAATAACATTTTCTGTACGATGCACCGTTTTCGAGGTTTTCGCCAAAATCTGAAGAAGAAAAAAGGGACCTTTGAGCCTCCCCCCACCCCCCGCGGCACTTGAAATTGGCGGGAAAATATTAGGCATTGTTCAGGGGACCTCCCACTACACATTCGTGAAACATTTGGAACTACATGATTTAATGCAGCAAAACCACCTTTTTTGGTCTAATTTGACTGGGCTATTATTAGGCTAAACTTTTATTGGAAATCTGTATCTACAAGCATTCAAATGTAAATAAACCCAAGATTTGTCTGAATAAATGCATGTATCTAATGCTCCTGATTTAACCACAAAGCAATTTTCTTTCTTGCTTCCCAATACTTTGTCTGTATGTAAATACTGTATAAGTTTATATAGACCTAACCAAATTATTTAAATATTGTACATTTTTTGTACATATAACATTGTAAAGATGTTCTTGTATAAGTCTAAATATTGTAAATATGAATTATTTCTCAACATCATTTCTGCTTTCCGTTCTCAAGAAATAGCCTACTACTGTTTTATCAACACTTTAATTTTAACCATTTCATTTTGAATCTGTATGCTTATATGGCAGCACAAGATTCATTTTTAGTTGTTTTTAATAATTTACTTACTATGTCTAACGATATAATTAAAAATAAAATTATGTACTCATGTAATTTATGTAAAAGCGGTCGGAGTTAATAAGTTCTAATTTTGTTGTTGTTAAATAAATTATTTAACTTAAATAAAACATCTAGCAGTTGAATAAATTATTGCGGCCTAAGCCGCGACACCTGACAGTATTATAATTATGATAAGCTTGTGAGTGCAATTCCCTAATTAGGTACATGGGCAATGACATTCAATGCTTCTCAGCAGATATAAAGTTAAGGTGTAAATGAAAACATGAAGCATTATTTTAGGGTACAAGATTGAATCATTCAGATGAAGTTGGCTTACCATCAGGCTATTTTTTAATGTAAAATGGCAAACATGTTTCCAGAATAATTTATATATTGTACAGCTTCAAATATTTCTGAAAATAAGGTTATCATTGTCATTTAATCAGTTCAGTTGTAATGTAAATTCTGTCATTTGACCTAATTCCTGCATTACCAAGCAAAAAATATGTTACGGTTTGATTGGAAAAGTAACTTACTTGTGCAGCTTATAAGTTCTTTAAGCAGTTTCTGAGGATGCAAACACTCCCACTCAATAGATGACATCACTGTGTTTTGGACATTTTGAACAATGGTATATATGGTATATACAGTGAGCGGTATATTATACTATATTGAGAGTACAGGATTGTAGCGAAGTTAGGGTGTCACAATTAATCTAATTATTTTTATTAGTTTTAAAATCTGTAAAATGAAAGAGAGCATTTGAAAATAACATTACACAATGAACAGAAAACAAGCTGTGTGCACTACAGCACATTATGAGAAAGCATCCCTGGTATGAGGTAATGATAAGTAGATAAGGAATCAATAGTAAACATACTCTTACCAAAGTTAGTGCATAAATCTCAAATAAAATAAGGAATCAATAGTAAACATATTCTTACCAAAGTTAGTGCAGCAATCTCAAATAAAATGAAATCAGGTAAACCGATATAACAGAGTGCCAGAATGCTTTTGTTGAATCAATTATTATTGCAATTATGATATGCAGAAAATAAGTTTTTTAATCAGATTAAAATTGACCAGCGTCAGCAGAACTACAGATTTGTGATATCTTTGATAATTGTGCACTCACATAAAAATAAAAAATAAAATAAAAAAAATCCATGTCAAATTGGCCGGCTCCGCGATTTGATCCAGGGACCTTCAGAATACGAGTCCCAGACGTTACCATTCGGCCAACTCAGTCAGTATGACGGTCTAGTTTGATAAGCATATGTGAAGGATTAGTGTTATTTGTCAAATCTAAATGTACTGCACCTTGAAATTCTTAAAATATATCAGCATTTCACAAAATTAAGTGGCAAATAACTCCGCTAATTATTTCACAGTATTGTACCTTCTGTATATAACAGTATTCATGTAGTACTCAATTTCAACTAGATCAACGAAGAAAACAAACATCTGACTGCATTGCATACAAAGCCCTCAATTATTAAAAATGCAGCATTGTATCTCAACTGTTTGTTGATAGATAAGTACAATATGAATTTGATTTGATAAATTCTAGTAATTTTCAGAAATTATATAATTTTTCAAGGGAAGGAATGGTTTGTTTGGATTTTTATTGTCCGCAATATTTCAAGAGTTAAACTACGAGTATTTTACAGCTGGTGCCCGCGGCTTCGCCCATCATTATTAATTGACTCCAGGATTTTTAAGAAATTTACACTGGCAGTTCATTAAAAATGTTTGTGGTTCAGAGCTATGAAAATTGTAAGTAAAAATAAAATTAGAATATTTGTTCATTGTGTTCATTTCACTTAGGCCTTATATAGTAAAGAAACTGTTTTCCTAATTTTGTACTAACTTATTCGTGAAAGTTTCACTAATAGGTTGGCCTTGAGCCAATCAAAATGCTTTGAATTGTCGGAGAACGAAGATTATATTATAATAGATGTGACTGTTAATTACTCGTTATTTCGGTACCGGTCAACCAATTTGGTCCAAATTCAGTAGGCTTCTTTCCATGTACGTCATAAATGCATATACCAAGTTTTATCTAACTCCGATAAAGCGTATTTGAGTTATCACACCTTTTTTATATATTTCCATTAAAATAGGCACTAAATTGGGCAATACTCAGATACCGCTCAATCGATTTGGTCCAATATCAATAGGGTTTTTCCCATGGACGTTTCAAGTATATCAAGTTTCATAAAAATCCGATAAAGCTTATTTGAGTTATGGCGCATATAGACACATGGACAGACATTTTCCGTCCCCCACACAATCTCATAAAGTACCATTCTGGCACTTAATAAACTGATTACTATTAATGAGTAGTAAGTTTTACTAGAAACACTGTACTGTTCTACTCCAGAAACACTGTACTGTTCTACTTTATAAAAACTATCTTACAATTTATCAGAGGTGCATTGCAGAGTGTAAGCGATAGTTTCCCTGTCAGTGTCACAGCTGAGAGTAGCTCCAACCTCTTGTAGGTTACGAGTGATACCAAACTGAGTGGAATTTTTTGTTGTCAAACCAGCAGCAATCCGCAGGACATGTGTTGTCCCCAAGTTATCAGGTGATTCATAGCGGGAACCAGCCCTAGAGAAAACACAAAATACCATCACTGAAAAACTGAAGCATTTATATGTACAGAAAGTTAACTGATTATATGTTATGACTACTTTTGTCAGCTTCCATTTATTTTACTTATTAAAGCTTTCAGCAATGGGTTTCGGTAGTTTTATCAAGCTTCATGAACAATTCTGGGAGAATTCTTTTCTGAACAGGTCATTTTGCACTGGCACATAGCCATCACTTTTTACTTTCTCATAACTTATATGGTTTGCAAGAAAATCTTGTGAATGGAGCAGAAATTTAAGTTGAGAATTTTGACAGACAAGCATGAATAATTACAGTGGGTTTATATTATGAATCTGTGGTTGTGCTTGAGCTTTGATATGGTCCAAATTGATCACTACAGTCAACTGGATTTGTATTTTTAGTACACTCTCTAAAATGGCTTTATCAGACTGTTAACACACCAAAAGGTAGCACTTTATCAGCCTAGGCCTCTAAAGTAACAGGCAACAAAGGAAAAATAGAAAAAATAAATCGTGTCGTTTTGAAATTTGGCAGAGTTATCGAAGTGAGTGTCCTGAACCAAATACTAAAAGTCCCCGAGGGTAGGGGTGAGCAGAAGGTCCCTATTTTAGGTTTTTTGCTTATATCTAAACAATGGTGCATTGTAGAGGGAAAGTTGCAGTATACAAAATTAAAGCTGATAAAATTTCCTATAAGTTTGATCCTACACATTTTTTTTCTATTCCCAATAGTTTTTGAGATATCCGCCAGCAAAAATAGCAAATTTTCAAAAAAAGCTCTTTCGCCTCGCACTTTTCAACACACTTTACCTTCTAGCGCTTCAGCCCTTAGGTATACAGCAATTCTTTTATGATAGAAGATGTTGAGAAATAAATTCACTTTAAAATGAGTAGTCATTTGTTATTTTGTCTTCAAATGTTCAAAAGTTGTAACAACTTTAAGTTTCCATCAAATTTTGATGGATGGGGGTGAGCGAGGGGTGGTGCGCACTTTTAAATGTCGTTTCTCTCAGTTTTCCCTACATACACAAAAAGCCATGGGTTCAAGCAAAAAACAATTTATGCACAAAATTCAACTACATAAAAGTTCTTATAAAATTGATCTGAATGATATTTCTGTAGAATTAATAGTTCAGGAAATATAAGGATGTGAAGTATGACATAGTTCCGGAAATTCTATTTTACATACACCTATATATTATACTTTTTAACAAAAAAGAGAGCAGATGATAATTAAATTAGCACGATGCCAAGCAAACTAAACTAAAAAAAACTAAACTCCGTGACACGACATCCCCGAAGGGACAAGGCCTACCACCCGACCACTGCGTCATCTACCTAGGCAGATGGCAGGATTGGGGGGCATGTGGTCAGCATGCAGACACCCACGGCCGTTAATGGTGGTTTCCATGACCGGAGCCGCTACTTTTCTATCAAGTAGCTCCTCAATTTGAATCACGAGGCTGAGTGCACCCCTACCAGACCTCCCTACCTCAGAAAAATCCGAGGAGGTACAGGGGATCAAACCCAGACCGACAGATCCGTAGTCAGCGACGGCCAAGCAAACTAGTTCTTAGAATAATATTTATACTAAAGGTAAACATTACTCATAAAAATCATTATTATTATTATTATTATTATTATTATTATTATTGTTATAAAGCTTACAAAAATCATATGGTATGAGTGCACGTTATAAGAAATATAAACCAGGCCTATTAGTCATTATATTTTTCATTTAAAATATTATGAAAAATTGTAAAGAGTTAAATATATTTAGAAATTAGGCCTACCTATTACGTTAAAGAAATGTTTAGTTGTCTATTTTTTCCAGTCTCCAATATTGGAATCCTAACACATCGGTACATATAAAACTATAACCCTAACTTATCATACGAACACTCAGTATTTATACACATGTACAACATTGATTAAAGAGTGCCTAAACAACTTCATTTGCATGGATGTCACCAATTTTAAACTCTTCTTCTTTTTTTAATGGAATACTGTTGGTGCATGTACCATGACAGGTTCCACAAACGGATGAGCATTTAATACCAGCTTTTCGGCATCAACATTATAGTTGTGTCCGCTTACAGACCTCCCAGTGGTGATGTGCATTTATTTATTGACAAGATGGAAAAAGTGTTAAACATAATTACTACTTATCCTAAAACCAAAGTAATTTTCTGTGCTGATTTTAACATTGATGTTAACATAAATAACGCTGCAATAAAATCCTTTTGTAACATACTAAAACAATATGGTATACATTATGTAAACAACTCGACTGGACTCGTGCCTTGATAATATTGTCACGAATTATAATAGTGATGAATATACTCATGGTGTCATTGACCCTGCTATATCTGATCACAAAGTCTTGTGGTTTGATGTAAAAGTAAATATGTCTACTGCCAACTGTCAAGTACCCAAAACTGTGAGGTTAATTACAACTAGGACAGATTATTTCGTTTTTATAATATTCTAAATGATGTTGACTGGTTTTTAGTTTTAACTTATACTGACGCTGAATTAAATTTTAATGCAATGTTCGAAATCTTACTGGGTGCATTTAATGAATGTTTTAAAATTCTTAGTTTTAAGGAAACTAAGAATAGGAAAGCACCTAAGCCCTGGTATACTCCTGAGCTGAGAGAACTTCGTCATCAAGTTTTCATTTTGAACAATGTGAATAACTTAAATGGCACCGAGCAAAGTCGTAACATGTATCTTAACAGAAAAAATGAGTATAAACATAAATTAAATGAAGCAAGAATCTCTTATAATGAGTTTCTAATGAACACCGCAACGAACAAAGGTAAAAAGGCTTGGAATATTATAAATGCAGAAACCAGAAAACAAAGTGTCCAAGGTGTACCTAATGTTGAAATTACTGCTAATGAATTTAATGACTATTTTTTAAACTCTGTTAAGGAAATTCAAACCAACTTACTAACTCTGAATTATCCACAGATTCATTTTTAAACGAATTGAACAACATCGAATGCACCTCAGTTAATTTCATATCCACACTGAGTAGCACAGTGACAAAGTATGATGTGCAAATATTCTCAGGAGCCACATAGACAAGTAAACATTTATTTAAAGTAATAGGTAGGCCTTTTATTCGTACAATTTCTAAATATATCTAATTCCTTGCCATTTTTCAAAATACCGGTAATTTTTGAACGAAACATTAAAATGGCTAAGCTTTACAACAACAACAATAATAATAATAATAATAATAATAATAATAATAATAATAATAATAATAATAATAATAAAATAATAATAATAATAATAATGTGTTTTATGTGTTCTGTTAACCTTTAGTAAGTATATTATTCTAAGAACTAGTTTGTTTGGCTTCATGATAACTTAATTATCATCTGCTCTTTTTTTTGTTAAGAAATATAATACATAGGTGTATGTAAAACCGACTTTCCAGAACTATGTCATACTTCACATCTTCTATTACTTGAACTATTAATTTTACAGAAATATCATTCAGATCAATTTTATAAGAACTTTTATGTAGTAATTTCGTGCATAAATTTTTTGCTAGAACCCAGTTTTTTGTATATTTAGGGAAAACTGAGAGAAACAACATTTAAAAGAGTCCCCACCCCCTGCTCACCCCCTATCCATGGAAACATTTACTATGTTGTTTAGGACACTTTCCCCCCACATATCTGCCAAATTTCAAAACTACATTAATTTTTTTTTCCCTGTTTTTCCTTTGTTGCCTGGACTATAATGTATTTTCCATTACATGTACTGTGCTTGTACCGTGATTGGATTTTTAATAAATGCAAGTTTAATGGGTATGTAATATTTCTCCACTTGTATCATCATGTAAATATACAATATACAACTTATATAGAAAGATATAACCCCTAAATATAGAGAAAGTGCGACGTATGGTTTTCTTTCGAAATCTCAAAATTTGACCGAAACTTAAAATTGTTATAACTTTTGAAACACTTGAAGGTAAAATAACAAATGACTACTCACTTTAAAGTGAATTTATTTCCCTACAACTTTTTTCATGACAGCATTGCTCTATACCTAAGGACTGAAGCGCTAGAAGGTAAAGTGTGTTGAAAAGCACGACGCAAAAGAGCTATTTTCGCTGGTGGATATCTCGAAAACTATTGGGAATAGAAAAAAATGTGTAGGGTCAAACTAGAAGGAAATTTTATCAGCTTGCAACTTTTCCTCTATGATGCACCATTGTTTAGATATAAGCGAATAACCTAAAAAAGGGATCTTCTGCGAGCCCCCCTGCCCCGCTCACTCCCCACCCTCGGGGATTTTTAGTATGTTGTTCAGGGCACTCCCTCCCACAACTCTGCAAAATTTCCACGACTTTCTTTTTCTGTTTGGTCTTTTTTGAGCTTTATTGACTGGACTATTAGCTAAAGTAACTTTAATGGACACTTCTCTCAACTAATTCCAACTATGGCAACTAGATGACTTAGTCTCGTCTAGTGAAGTTTATTTTTATAATTTTGTTATTTGTATAGGTTAATATTATGGGATTGTAAACCTTGACACTCGAACATCTTGTATGAAGAAATAATTTGATAATAATATATTATGTTTAACCTAACTGGGGGTGGACTTAAATGCACCAGTCTGGCTTAGTCAGATGTGCCTCTTGTTTTAATTGCTTCTTTTAACAACTCAAAAGTTTTATTGTGAAATATGATAAAAATAATGTACAATTTGAATTTAAGTAAATAAATTCAGTTTATTTATTCAGTATTATTATCTTAACTTGTTTTGAAAGTATTTTTAAGAAAAAGAAACAAATCCAAGTTTATAGGGTAAGGTAGGGTAATTGTAAACAAATTTTGTAAGTTTCCACTTTGACTTGATATAATTACTACCCAAGTTAAAATATCTATGTAAATTTTGGACTTTACAGATATAACAACCTTATAATATAGATCCACCTCTTTGAAACATTAATCTAATGATCTAGAATGACACTAGACTAAGTATACATTTACCCCACTAACTCGGGATAAATGGAAACAGTGATCTCTGAGTACCAGATGTAGGGTTCACAAGGGAATCCGGATAAATAGGAGCAATGTAGAATAAAGAATGTACAATGGAAGGTACATAGGATGAGTAAATTAATTCTCTGGATAGATGGAGGACCGTATTAGAGCAAGAGTGGACTATGTTTTGCAGGACGTTGAAATCAGAGATCCCAGGAATATTATTGGATTACAATCTAAAACATGTCATTGAAAACGATGCACAAATTTATTCACACTAGTAAACTGAAATTGAATGAGTAATAATCTTGAATAAAACTGTTGTAACACTTGGCTTAATACAATGAAATAAAATGGCGCCAAATGTAATATTACACCACGTGTATGAAATTATGTAAAACTCTAAATCACCAATAAATTATATATGAAAATACTGGTAACGATGAATACAGTTATTTTATAGTGTTCACTGTTATTGGAACTTGTTAATTTAACTAAATATTTGCTTCACTGATGAGCTGATGACGTCACCATACAAACACTTTTAGTAACTTAACGAACAGATCTAATAAGCCTTGAACTATGCAAATTATGTAAATTATGATAAATAATTTACTTGAATAAATAAAACTTATAATGGAAGTTTTATATCGCCCTTTAAGACAAAGGGCGAATGGAGCCTTTGTTAAAAGCGCAGTAACAAGAGCAAGACGAAATGCGACTGACTCGTAAGCTTGCAGATAGAGAACTGAAAAAACCAAACGACGCTACGAACAGCGTCCCTCAAGCAAGCACCTGCCACACAGAAAGCGCATGACACAAAGCTGATGCAACTGACTGACGTCAGGCGGACAAAGATACAGCGGATTAATTGAATTTGAACTATCCACTGCACATACATAAAATGATGGAAAAAATACTATAGCTTGTACAAACATATACACCCCGCGTTGAAGCACAGCTTTAATAAAATAAATCACAGTGCAAGCTAAGTGTATACATGTGATATGTGTTAAAATTGATTTCTTATATATCTTACAAGAATACGATATTGAAAAGCACTGATTCTACACTAATTGTATTGAAACAAACGTAGTAGGAGTTGAAGCAGCCAAGGAGATGATGTATGGAGTCCAAATGAAGCTGGAAGAAACTTGAGTGCAGTAGAAGGTGACCCAAGACGAGCAGCGACAAAAGGAAAACATCACTAAGCATATAGAAAGGAAAATTGGGTACATTGTTATCTTAAACAATACATGGAATGTAGAAATAGGGAATGTTAGTGGAAATTCAATGTTCAGTATGACAATATCTGAAGCGAGTCATACAGAGGAACATAGAAATAAAACCCATGTAGATAATAGTGGCTGGTGAATGCTATCTCATGACCGACGATAATTATACAGCCAACATCAATCCATAGATTAATGTGGGTAAGGGACGCCATGAATAACATCAATGAAAGCACAAGAGGGGAAATGGGACGTGACGTTCATTGAGTGTTATTGGCAAACAGGGAATAATGCACTTCCTCAGCAAAAGGAAAGTGTTACAAAGGAGAAGCTTGACCTAAGGGGGGTCAGCTAACCATAGACAAAGCATTTCATTCAATGGACCTGCAAGACGAAGAGAATCTTACAAGGACCATGAGAGAATAGAAAGAAAAGGACTTCTATCAAACAGCACAGGAAAATGGTAAATAATAAGTTGCACAGACCAATCGCCCGAATAAGAGCTCGGACAATTGCCATGAATGACAACGTAAAGAAATTCAAGCTAGCGTAGATACCATTCTAGAACTGAAAGACAAAGAGAATCTTTCAAGAATCAAAAAATGGATAAAAGAAAATGACAAACTACACACATCGCAAGAATACGATAAGGCGTAGCAGAAAGCTAGATAAGAGATGGAATTCATATGGAAAACTTTGAATATAAGATCATAGTAAATGTCATATGCTACTCGTCTTGGGGTAGAGGACACACTTTTACTATGGGGCCCTTATATTCACCACTGGAAGTACGCACTGTTATCACTCGAACTAAACCATCTTCTCCAGGATGAGTAGCGGTGATCACGCCTAACTTCCATTGAAGAGGAGGAATGTTGTCTTCCTTCAAGATGACGACAGTACCAACTTGAACGTTGTCACTGGAATAAGTCCATTTCTGTCTCTGTTGAAAGGAGTGAAGATATTCTGATGACCAGCGTTTCCATAACCTTTGTAAATGATCTTGAAGAAGTTGCCATTTTTCAACATATTTCTTATCTTCTGTAAGAGGATGCGAAGGTAGTGATGTGAGAGGTTCTCCAATTAAGAAGTGACCAGGAGAAAGATATGACAAATCAGCTGGATCATCACTAAGACGAATGAGTGGTCTAGAATTCAAACAGGCTTCAATCTGAGTTAGAAGAGTGCAAAGCTGTTCGTATGTGAGAACTTGAGCACCTATTACTCGTTTGAGATGAAATTTCATAGATTTCACTGCTGCTTCATGTAAACCACCAAAGTGTAGGGAGCTTGGTGGGATAAAACACCAAGTGTATTCATTATTTGCAGTGAAATTTTGAATTGCAGTTTGAAATTCTGTGGATTGTAGCAACAATCGGAGGTCTCTTAACTTGTTGTTTGCTCCAACAAAGTTAGTGCCATTATCACTGAAGATTTCTTTACATAGTCCACGACGTGATGTAAATAAATCTTCTTAGAGTGGCTATAAATGCATCTGATGTGAGATCAGAAACTAGTTCAATGTGGATAGCTTTTGTGACCAAGCATACAAAAATGGCAATGTAAGCTTTTACAGTAGTTTTGTTGCGAGGAGCACCATATCTTATGTTGAATGGTCCAGCATAATCCACTGCTGTGCGGAGAAAAGGCCTAGCAGGAGTTATTCTGTAGCTAGGAAGATTGCCCATTAACTGCTGAGAACCTTCTGCTTTTAACTTAAAGCAGGTAAGACATCTATGCAAAATAGATAAGATAATGGCTAAGGATCCTATAAATCCATTAGGAACTACAGAGTGTCCCAATAAAATGTATACACTCTTTAAATGACTATAACACTAACAATTATTATAATACAGAAAAGTTTCAAAAATCAAAATAATGTGAACAAATGTAGAAACCAGCCAATTATCGAAAGTGTTCAAATTGTTGCCCATTGTGGTCCATGCAGAGCTGATAACGCTGACTTGAATCCAAAACGTTCCTAATCATTTCAATTGGTATTTCGGCACATTCTTTTTCAATGACTGCTCTCAGCTCATTGATTGTAGCTGGTTTTGTGGTGGTTCTTATGGACATCCTTAACAGTTCCTTCTTCCTCAAACTTATCTCGCAAACAAGTAATTGTGAGTCTCGTTGAAACTCCATTCTAAACCGTCTTTGCACTTCACACATGTTCTCAGTCTTCCAGTAGCACTTTAGAATGACTTTTCTTTCCTCAAAGTTTAGTCTGACTCCAGCCATTATTTTAAGCAGTCACAACTCAAAAAAGAACAAAAAGTGTGGTTGTTATGAACTGTCAAAGAGTGTATACATTTTATTGGGACACTCTGTATTAGAAAGCTTAATGGAGAATACACAAAAACACCGGAGGAAACTCTGGAAGTCCTATACTCAGAACATTTCCCTGGGGCGACTCTATCTTCAGGGGACATTTTAAACCCCACTTTATCTAGGGTCTCTAGTAGACCTGATGAAGAATGTTGGCGGATAGCCAGGGAGGTGATAACATATGAGAAGGTTTGCTGGGCTATTAATACGTTTCAACCGTATAAATCTCCAGGCCCAGATGGCATATATCCTATCTTACTGCAGAAAGGAATGGAGATACTTGTACCCATCCTGATCAGACTCTTCAGGGCGAGTATAGCATTTAACTATATTCCTAAAACCTGGAGAGAAGTGAGAGTAATATATATTCCGAAACCAGGTCGAGTAGATTACGACAAGGCAAAAGCGTTCAGACCTATAAGTCTGATGTCTTTTCTGTTAAAAACCATGGAGAGACTGGTCGATAGGCATATCAGGGACAGGTGTTTGAGAGCTAAATCCCTGCACCAAAACCAGTTTGCATATCGACCAGGAAGGTCATGTGAGGTAGCACTCCATCAACTTGTAAGCAGAATTGAAGCAGCACTAGAGGGAAAGGAAATAGCCCTTGGTGCCTTCCTGGATATTGAAGGAGCTTTTAGTAATACCTCTTTCGAATCCATGATTAAGGCATTGACAGCAAAAGATGTAAATCCCACAATTTGTAATTGGGTTAACTCTGTGCTGAATATGCGAATAATAAAAACCTCACTGTTGGGGGTGAATATGGCTAAGGGTGTATGTAGCATCTGGGTGCCCACAGGGAGGGGTATTATCCCCCCTGTTGTGGAGCTTAGTCATAGATGAACTATTGATAGAACTCAACGGTGAGGGGTACTATACACAGGGATATGCTGGTGATATAGTGGTTTTAATTAGAGGCAAATTCCCTAGTGTGGTTGCTGAGGTAATGCAGACTGACTTACACAGAATAGAGAAATGGTGCGCAGGTAACAACTTAAAAGTGAATCCTGAGAAAACTGTTCTCATACCTTTTACTCTCAAAACAAACTTAAGGAGTATAAAATCTCCAAGTTTCTTTGGAGAAAGACTTACACTTTCTGACCAGGTTAAATATCTAGGGATAACATTAGAACCTAAGCTTACCTGGAACAAGCATGTGGAAAAAATTGTAAACAAAGCCAACATTTCCCTAATGATTGTCATAAGGGCTTGTGGGAAAAACTGGGGTCTGAAACCCAAGATCACACATTGGCTATATACAGCAGTGATTAGGCCTAGGTTAACCTATGCTGCTTTTGTTTGGTGGCCAAAAGTTAAGCAAGTAACGTACACCAGAAAATTAGCAAGGATACAAAGACTAGCAGGATTAATCACAACAGGGGCTATTTCAAGTACCCGACTGCAGCACTGGATGTCATCCTCAACCTTCCGCCTCTGGATATATTCATCCAGGGGGAGGCAAGGATGGCATCGTACAGAATGGCTGCGAGTGATTGCTGGAACAACCCTTATATAAATTTGGGGCATTCCAAAATCAATAAAATGGTTAATATAGGAGAGGTAGGTAAAATGATTTCAGACTACTCTCTTCCTGAATACCATTTTGAAAAACCATTCCAGATCACCATTGACAGTAGAGAAGAATGGAAGACAAATAACATTGTAACAACTTCAGGACCGGAACAACTAACATGATATACAGATGGCTCCAAAACTGAAGTAGGGACTGGAGCTGGTATATATGGCTGTAAACCCAGGAAAGACTTAAGCTTTCCTATGGGTAAACATATGACTGTGTTCCAGGCAGAAACTTATGCACTACATGCCTGTGTCCGTGAGAATCTGAGGAGAAAATACATAGCTCAGAGGATCTCAATTTTCACGGACAGCCAGGCAGTGTTGAAGGCCCTTATGTCTTGTACCTTTAGATCTCAATTAATCAGGGATTGTCATAGAGACCTTGTTGAGTTGGCGAAACGGAATGAAGTAAAACTCTTCTGGGTGCCAGGTCACAAGGCAAGGCAATGAGAGAGCAGATGGTCTGGCGAGGGCAGCGGCAGCAGAAGCGTTTATAGGCCCAGAACCATTTAGTGGAATATCATGTAAACTAATTCGCACTGCAGTGGAATCATGGATAACTAAGGAGCACACCAAGTTGTGGAACTCATACCCAAAAGCAAAACACTGTAAGGGATGTTTTAAAAAACCCTCCAGGAATATAGCAGCTCAGGTATTAGGACTGAAAAAATCCGACCTGAGGACTGTGATAGGACTACTTACAGGACACTGTACACTGAAGAAACACATGCATAAGATGGGCATTCATACAGGTAGTATTGAATGCAGACTCTGTGGCCTTGCAGAGGAAACTGCCTGGCATGTTATACACGATTGTGAAACTCTCTGCAGGAGAAGGGTCCAAATTTTTGGAACTCCCGAAATCCAGCAGATATCAGCATCAGATAGGATTGGAGGCAGCTTATTAGTCTGGTTAAAGGCACCGGACTATTTGATTGACTCCAATCAATGCTGTAAGAGGTAGGCACAATGGACCGTAAGGTCGAAGTGTCTGGGACTTGGAGACCACCTCAGATATCATATCATAACTTGTTGTTTGCTCCAACAAAGTTAGTGCCATTATCACTGAAGATTTCTTTACATAGTCCACGACGTGATGTAAATAAATCTTCTTAGAGCGGCTATAAATGCATCTGATGTGAGATCAGAAACTAGTTCAATGTGGATAGCTTTTGTGACCAAGCATACAAAAATGGCAATGTAAGCTTTTACAGTAGTTTTGTTGCGAGGAGCACCATATCTTATGTTGAATGGTCCAGCATAATCCACTGCTGTGCGGAGAAAAGGCCTAGCAGGAGTTATTCTGTAGCTAGGAAGATTGCCCATTAACTGCTGAGAACCTTCTGCTTTTAACTTAAAGCAGGTAAGACATCTATGCAAAATAGATTTCACTACTCTCCTAATACAAGGTATTCAGTAGGCTTGTCTTAGCGAAGCTATAAGCAGTTGATGTGAGGCATGCAACAATTTGTGATGTTCATATTTCACTATCAAAGTGGTCAAATGATGTCTAGAGGGTAATATAATCTGATATCTTGCATCATGTGTAAGATCTGCTTTTTCCAACCTTCCACCCACTCTTAAAATATTATTCTGATCTAGGAATGGAACTAATGAGTGGATTGAACTTTTAACAGATGTTTGCTTGCCATTGTGAAGATCCTTCAGTTCCTGAGCGAAAGCTGCTTTCTGAGCGATTTTAACACAAATTTGCAAAGCATGCTGAAGTTCTTCTGCTGCGAGCGGTCCATGATGTTTAATTTTATGCTGGCACGCATAAACAAACCTGTACATATAACAAGTCACTCTCTGAAGGCGCCTAAGATCAGAAAACCTTGTGATAAAGTTATCTTCTTCTGTGGTGGACACCATGCAGACAGAAACAAGTTGCTCGAAAGAATCCTGAACATTTAATTGTTTTGGTTGTTCAGGCCATGATGTTGTTGGTTGTGATAGCCAACTAGGACCATGCCACCACAAATCGATGTCAGATAATTGTTCGGATGACACACCTCTTGAAACGAGATCAGCTGGGTTGTTTTCTGTAGAAACATGTCGCCATGCTGCAGTTTCAGAAAGCTCTTGAACTTGAGAAACACGGTTGGATACAAATGTTTTCCATTTTCTTGAGTCTGATTTTATCCAAGACATTACTATAACTGAATCAGACCATAAATAGTTTTGTGATGTCTGAATATTAAGGTCACTTAATACCTTGCTGTATAGTTTGGACAACAACAATGCACCACAGAGTTCAAGACTTGGTATGGTTTGCCTTTTCGGAGGGGCAACCTTAGACTTGGAGCACAATAATTGAATTGTAATTTCACCTTCACTGTTCACTGAACGGAGATATATACATGCACCATAAGCCTTTTCTGAAGAGTCACAGAAGCCATGGATTTGTACATCTTGCAGTGTACCAGCTGTAAGCACATAACTTGGAATACGCATAGTATGTATAGTGCCTAGAATGTCACAGATTTCAATCCATCTCTCTGCCAGAGGTGTACATATTCTGATTTTAGCTTGCTTGCCCCTTGGAGACTCTGCAACCAGTCACAGCTTTTAACTTGCTTGTCTAGAGAGCAAGCTTATATTGCTATGATGAAATGGAATGATGTCGCTGTGAGTCACAAGCTCTTCATAACCTGATGGGTTTCGCAGGACCTACAGAAACTGCAAGGCCTGGCGGAAAGAATATGAAACTGGGTATATCAGTACAGTGGTAAGTCGTGCAGTTACGTAGTTGAAGAGGAACTTGTGTTTACAGTGCGAGCAAAAGGAGAATGGAGAAGTTTACCCTGAAGGAAACCGAGGAGAAATTAAAGTCTGGAGAGTTTGAATTATTATCAATGAACAAAGGTACTAGTCCGGCATGGAAAACATTTTCAAACATTTGCGAGAAAACTTCACAAAAATCAGTTGGTTTTGCACAATGCAATACTTGTAAAAAAGTATTAAATATAAATTCTGGTACAAGTAGTATGTTAAAACATGTATGCAAATTTGACAAGGTAATAGGCGGCACAAATATTCTAAAAGAGGATAAAGACTTAATAGCAGATAAATGCGTAGAAATGTGCGCGAAAGATCTGAGACCATTTACCACGATCGAGGGTGAAGGTTTTTTAAATTTAGGTCAAGCGCTAATAAATGTAGGTAAGAAATATGGAGCTGTTGACATTAACCATATTTTACCATCACGAGTCACAGTAGCCAGAAAAGTTGAAGTTTGCGCAGACAAAGTACGCAGTAATATTTTGCCTGCTATTTTGGGAGCAATTCACTGCGGTAACTGTGCAAGTACCACTGATCTGTGGACAGACCATTACAAGGGTATCCATTATATGTCTGTCACTATGCATTACATAGACGAAGATTGGCTATTAAAAAAAGTTTGTTTTAATGTGTTCCTCTTTCCCTGACTGCCCGAAGACAGGAGAAAATATTCGGTGCGAGTTACAAGAACGTTTAATGGGTTTAGGAATTCCTTATGAAGATATTAACAAAATTACTTTTGTAACTGACCAAGGAAGCAATATTGTTAAAGCACTGGAGATGTACCAACGTGTTTCCTGCACTGCTCATATTATCAGTACAGTCCTCAGGCATGTTTTGGGCGAAACTTTTTTGAAAGAAAATCTTCCAGACCTACTGGATACATTGCATTCCACAAAGGCCATCGTGGCATACTTTAAGAGAAGGGGTCTCTGTGCAAGACTGAAATCATCACTAAAACAATATTGTTCCACAAGGTGGAATAGTTACGTGGACATGTTGGAATCAGTTCATTCGCAAATTGATGATGTGAAAACTACTTTGGATAATGAAAATGCCTCTAATAAAATGCAAGGATATAATCAGAACATTGCTAGAGAGCTAATATCATTCCTTAGGCCATTTAAAGATGCCACTGTTGATCTTGAAGGTGACAAGGAGCCGACTATTCATCTCGTCCTCCTATGGTTTTATGCCTTGAAAGCCCATTGTAGTCCACAGGATGAAGACGATAAGGTACTGTACAAGAAAATTATTATTTACTCACTGTCACGATTTGTAATTCTGAAACAAGGAAAGGGGATCAATAATATTTATTTCATATTTTAAATTAAACATTCTTTTCAGCATCTGAAGGTACTGAAACAAGCTGGTGATGCTTTCTTACAACAGAAATATGATGTCACAGTGCTTCATAAAGTTGCGACATTTTTAGTACCTAAATATCGCTCACTGAAGAAACTAACTGAGGATGAAAGGGCAAATGTTTACAAGGCAGCTCGACAAATGTGCGCTGAAGGTAGCATTGTGTAGCAATTTGGTTATAATGGTTTAGATTTTTCGAATGAAGCAATTATTAGAGTAACAATACTTTTTCATTCACTTATGATTTTTTATTTTTAGTGCAGTTACCCCACGGCAACGAGGAAGTTCCATCTTCATCTACTGAAAGTGGTGCAGTGCAAGAAAAGGAAATGAAATTTGACGATTGGGCTGAAGATTTTCCAACAGAACTGGATGAAGTTGGGAAATACTTGCAAGGATGGTTTTCCAACAATGACAACGTTCTGCAATGGTGGAAACAAAATTCTGATAGATTTCCTCGACTTGCATGTGTTGCAAAGCAAGTGTTGAACATCCCTGCGACAAGTACATCTAGCGAGAGAGTCTTCAGTTGCTCGGGATATTTGATAGGAGCAAAACGATCGAATATTGATGCACAGCGACTGAACGACCTCGTCGTGATTCATGAAAACATGAGATAGATAATGCATATTTTTCAGCAAGTAATATAGGCTACTAAACAAAGTAGACACAATGAATGTTGAATAGAAATTATAATTCATTTTCCTGTTTTTCATTTGATTACCGTACTTTCACATTATTTAAAAATGGCAAAGAAGGCTTTATAGTTAGGTACAGGTATCTTCATTTTAAGTATTTAACTGAGACAGAATTGGCAGGCTACCAAACAAAGTAGACACAGTGAATGGCTAATATGAAATATATATCTATATATATATATTTTTTTTCATTACCTTACTTCCACATTAATTAAATGGTAAAGAATGCGTTTTAGTTGGCTATCTTGAGATAGAAGTGTATTTATCTACGCTATACACATCCTTGAAGTTCGAAACCAGATTCTTTTTTATTACATAAATAAAGCTGATCAGAGTGATTATTTGGACATTAGGACAATTTATTTTTAACATATTTAAGAAACTTTTTAAGTTTAGACCACGGTTTCTTGAGAAAGTTATATGTGGGATAACTAGAATGTTATTAGCACGAATTTACAAGAAATTCCTTAAGTTAACAATATCCCATTATTTTTGCCAAAACATCTGAAGGTGTACAAAACCGAAGTCACTTGTATTCATTTCCCAACAGCTTGTTCTGTTCTATAGATTTTTGCAATAAAAAAATTATATTTAAAATGCATGTTAGCATATTGGAGTTATCGCACGTACAGGCACACGGACAGATATGTTTCCAGTTCAAGAAGTAATCTGAGAAAGTAACATTCTGGCATTTAATAATAATAATATTAATAACAATAACAATAATAAACACAAGAATATAACAATAACTATAAAATTAATAATAACTACAGTAAAACTTGTTCAAAGCGGCACGTGTATAATCCGGAAATCTGTCCAAAGCGTACAAATATTTCGGTCCCGACGCACGCAATACATTTTTAAATGTCAATATTTTGTATAAAACGGAACGTGCTTAACGCGGAAACGGAATGCAAATTTTAAGATTTAAGTAGCAATTTATTCTATAATGCGGAAAAGCAGCATTACAATATAATATATTTTGTTATTCACGTCTGTGTGAACACGTTACTTCTTAGCACGAATATTGTACAGCCCTGAGAGTTCCGTTAGAGTATACACGGCGGTGGCTTTATGTTTCGGCCAACAATGGAATTTACCCAGTAGTCAAGAAATCTGCTACCTGCTCTGTTTTGTATTTTCCGCCAGGCTACAGTTTCAGTTGGCTTGTACTGTTTGTATCTTAAGTAACATCGTGTCGAACAAAAAGTACGTATCGCTCACGCTCAATGAAAAAATGAAGGCGATCGAGGCGAGTGAGAGAGACAAACTTTCTGTGCGCGAAATAATGTTGTGTTTCAAATGCGGTAAAACGCAAACTTACGAATCTTTAAAGAGCAAAGATAAGTTAAGGGAGGAGTGGATGAAGGGGAATGGACAAATGAAGAGAAAAGCAAAGAAGACGGGAAATGAATAAATTAATTAAATAGTGTGGGAATGGTTTGTAAATGCGCGGGCTAAAAACTTGCCTTTGTCCGGACCCATGTCCCGATATGTGGCGACAAAAGTGAAATAAACCTAGGGATAATGAGGCAAGAAAACAGTTAGCCTACAGTAATTGCATAATTATATTGTGATAGTGTTATTAATTATTAATAATAGTGTAGTATTTTACTGTATATAAAAATAAAATGAAGAATATCTGCTGTACAGGAATTAAGGTGTGTAATTAATTACAGTATTTGCATAAGTTATTACAAATTCACATTTTTGGCGCATGGTACAGTAATTTATAACACTTATGTAGCCTAGTGTATTTTGTGTAATCCGGAAACTTGTCCAATTTGGAAAATTCTTTTGGTCCCATACGATTCCGCTTTGAACAAGTTTTACTGTATAACAATAAACAATTATAACAATAATAATGACAATAACACAATAGCAATAAAACAAAAATAACTATAACAATAAGAAATAATAATTTGAATCACTTTTCATCAATCTATAAGAGGCTTTGTCCTGACTGACTGACTGACTGACTGACTGACTGACTGACTAACTAACTAACTGACTGACTGACTGACTAACTAACTGACTGACAGAGAATCAACGTAGAGCCTAAACTATAATAGGTAGAGACTTGGAATTTTGACAATACCTTAGTTTCATAATGTAGGTGCTCACTACGAAAGGATTTTGAAAAATGTTGATTTTCAATGCCAAAAATCAAATGTTTTTACACAGCATTATCAAATCCAAACCACAGTTCACATGATAACAGTGTATTGTTATCAGTCTTTACATAAGGCTTTGGAAATGAATTAAACAAGACTTTGAAAATCAGAGAAGGTATTAAAAGTTATATTTGAGTAAATTTTGTACCTCATAAGTTTGTATATTATGTAAAATAATCAGTAAAGTCAACCTTATAATCGAAATGTTCGAATTAATCAGTATTTTCTTTACAGCTTACAAGTTTCGCGGGCAAAGCCTTAATGGGAAAACATGGAATGATTTGGACGAGAAACACTATGCTGGGTTTTTTTGGGCTAGGGAACTCTAATCTGTCTTTTCTCTACTTTGATCGTAAAATGCACCTCGAAACCATGTACGGTATATAGTTTTTTTTTTTTAAATTATCAATCGTTATAATAAAATTGTTTATGCATGATTTGGGTAAGGTTCATGAATCTATGGTTCATTTTAATAGTTTCATTTGGAATTTGTATGCCCATATGGTAGCATAAGATTCGTTTTGTTCGTTTATTAAATTTTTAACGTTAAACAATATAATTAAGAGTACAATTATTTAATTCCTTCAATTTATGTAAAATCGATGTCAGTGTTAATAAATACCTAGGTATATTGTTTTAATTATTTTTCTGTTAAATAAATGATTTAAGCACAATATCTAGCAGTTGAGTAAGTAATTGCGGGCGAAGCCGCGAGCACCTGCTAGTATGAATATAAACGGATATTGTGGCATTGCAGTATAATAATAACAATAATAATCTTAATAATAATAACAGGTAAATAGACTATTTTATACTCTTCTCAGCAGTATTAATAGAAATAGAAATTGAGGTTATATAGCATAATCAAAATGATAACTTAGTAGTAATAACAATAACAATAGTAAAAATAATAAATGTGTTAAAGACGCTAAAATGATTTTTAATACTTTATCCACCTTTTATTTATCTACATGATGAATTTCTTCTACCAGCATGGAGAAAAGCAACATACACTTAGCAACTACGGTTGTTTAGCTGACCGGAATGTCGCAAGCTTATTCTGACTTGTGTGGGTTAGGTTTAACCCAACCCACCTGGGTCTAAAGAAACTTGCCTGCACGCTGACTGCGACACTCACAACTTGCCTGCCTGCCGTTCAAGCGGGTATGGGCAAGCTAAAAGCGAGTTTTGTACACCTCTGCTCTCTGCCAAGTGAGAAGGTACTTCTTCATCCCAACCAAGCTTTTCAATCCACAGGGATTGCATGAAGATTTTTGCATTGATAACAATAGGACTGACAAGGCCTAAAGGATCCAAGATGGAAGAGATAACAGAGAGGATAGTACGCTTAGTGAGTTTACCTTGCGTATGAGTTTGGAGAGAAGGATGTGATTGTATTTGGAAATTATCAGTAGCTGGATGCCACAGTAACCCAAGTGCATGTGCATTTTCACTGTTATCAAGAGACAGAGGCAATTGTGTCTCTCGATGAGATGAAGGGACAGATTCCAATAGAGCTTCATGATTGGAACACCACTTCTGCAATGGAAATCCGCCACTGTCAAGCATAAGTATTAATTCTCTTTGAAGGCGTAGAGCTTCTTGGAGATTATCATGTCCTGCCAAGCAGTCGTCCACATAGAAGGAAGTTCTAACTGCTTGGGCAGCGAGAGGATATTTAGCTTCTTCTTCTATCGACAGCTGATGCAGGGATCTTATGGCTAAAAATGAAGCCACATAAGTCACGGTAGTTAATGCGTAGTCTTGTATGGGCTCATTAACATTAGAACGCCACACAATTCTTTGAGATTCTGGTCATCTTCATACATTCTTATGCGCCTGTACATTTTAGAAATGTCAGCTGAGAACGCATATTTGTAGGTTCGAAAGCGAATTATAATTGACGACAAGTCATCCTGTACTGTAGGACCTAACTTCAGAATGTCATTTAGTGACTTGCCTGAAGATGATTTTGCAGAGGCATCAAACACCACTCTAGTTTTCGTTGTAGAAGACGAGGGTTTGATTACTGCATGATGTGGTAAATAGAAGCATTTTTCACCTGGCCGTGGAAGTGAAACCTTTCTCATGTGTCCCAATTCTTCATATTCTTGCATGAACTTTGTGTAATCTTCTTGCAGGACAGAATTGGTTTGAAATTTACATTCCAGATGTTCTAAGCGTTTTACTGCTTGCTGTCTGGATTCGCCCAATGAATTTTCAGATTGATTCTTGGGTAGTTGCACCACAAAAACACCATCATCCACACGAGTAGTGTTTTGTGTGAAATGCTGTTCACATTCCCTTTCTTCCTTAGTAAGTACTGGTTTAGGAAAATCTTCTAATTCCCAGAAGCGTCTTAACTGTGTGTCAACATTGTCAACGGTCACAAACAAGTTGTGTTGAGAAAAGGTGACTTTCTTGGGTTTGATTGATGTCTTGGGAACGGAGCCACTAAGTACCCAACCAAGCTCAGTATTACTAAGTATGGGATTATCAGGAGTGATAATTCGTTCATTGGTAAATAGTTGATAGAACAAGCTAGCACCAATGAGGAGCTGGACATCACCAGGCATGTAGAATTTAGGATCGGCCAATGCAATTTCACTAGGAATATTGAATTTGGTAGGATCGATACGGACAGAAGGAAGTTTGTTTGCAATATGAGGAATTACTAGACAGTTGACTTCAGCTTGGAAACTATGGATCCTGGATCACATATTAACCTTAACACTGTGATTACAAGATGAGGTGCCATTTATGCCTCTTATGTGAGTATCGACATTTGTTGTTGACAGCTGTAGTTTCTTAGCTAAATCTTCATTTATGAAGTTTAACTGACTTCCAGAGTCTAGTAACGCTCTACACAAAACTAAGTTTCCTTGTCTATCTTCAAGATGCACTGCCGCAGTTGCTAGAAGAATCTCTTTTTGACTAGATTTTTCCTTTATAGAACAATAACTAGCAGGTAAGTTGTCTGTAGTATCCGACATGCTAGTCTGCTGGTGAGGAACCCTTTTTTTGTCACGTGCGTTGTTATGTAACAATCTGCTGTGTACAGATGTCCCACAGCTGCAGAAGGATCTAAGTTTGCAATGATCTCTTTTGTGATTAGACGAAAAACAGTTTGCACACAAACCTTTGTTTTTTATCAAATCCCAAAATTGTTCTACACTCAATTGTGAAAACTTGTTGCACCTATGTAATTTGTGATTGTCTTGGCAACAGGGGCACGAATCACTGTTAATGGCAACATACAATTGTCGAGTTGTTTTAACTGACTTCTTTTGTGTATGTTTTTCACTCTTTTCCTTTGATGGGCTGGACGTGTTGTTAGAACTGGCTAGCACTTCTAAAGAATGAGCTTTGGCTTCTAGAAAGGTTATTAGCTCTTGAAGAGATGTGAAACTCTGTGAATCAATTTTACTTTCCCATTCCTTGCGTGTGGTTTCACTCAGATTATCTAACATTAACTGAGTCAACATGACTTCATGCAATGGAATTTCAAGATTGAGAGCTTCCACAGCGTTAAGATTGCTCTGAAATTTTTTTAGCAGATTTTGCAGTTCTGTAACGTTTTCACCTTTCATTGTTGGTAATGAAAGTAGATTTCTTACATGAGCCGTGGCGATTACTCACGTATTATTGTATCTAGAACACACTAAGTCCCATGCTATAGGAAAATTGTCATTAGTTACCGGCAAATTCTGAACGAGCGTATGAGCTTGTGCCTTTAACGCAGATAGCAAATAATGGTATTTCTGAATATTATCCAATGCTTCATTATTAACTACTAAGCTGCAGAATGTGTCATGAAAATGTCTGAAATTAGTCACATCTCCAGAGAAGCTTGGTAATTGAAGTTTCGGTAACTGTATAATTCTATTGTTGCACTGTGAAGTGGAAGATTGACAAGTGTGATTAGATTGTTGACTGTGACGTGAGCTTACACTACGCACTGGCTGCTCGTGTAGAAACAGAAGTTCACTGAGTTTAGCTTTCAACACTCGATAGCTATTTCTTATTTCTTTATAGTATTGCATATGACAATCTATTTCTTCTTCGGCTTCGATGAGAGATTCAATTTTAGCTTGTAAACATTCAAACTTGTCCCAAAGCTCCTGAAGACTGTCAAACTCAACTTTCAGTTTAAACACATCAATTTCTTCTGAAATGCTGTCACAATACTTCTGGATTAAAGTGAATTTTCATTTGAGAAAACCACGTTTCTTCTTTAACTCTTCTAGGTCACTTTCCATGCTGATGTGAGAAATTAATTGCAGTTGCAAGTCGAAATTCTTGTAAATTCTCCACCACCGCTGCGCAATGATATACCATTAAGTTGTTCACTGCAGTCTTGATGCTTGTAGCAGTCCAGAATAACTCGCGGTGTCGGATCACTGCTGTTAGATGCTGTCATGCGTCGTGAAGTTCAGGGGTGTTGGAAACCACGAAACGCCCGACCGACACGGTAGCAAATGATGTATGAGACGAACTCGAGAAAAACGGTACACGCGAATACAAGTGTGAAATGTGTAAGATTGTAACCAAAATATCCTGCCCGATAGAGGATCAAATGTAGGGTTCGCAAGGGAATCCGGATAAATAGGAGCAATGTAGAATAAAGAATGTACAATGGAAGGTACATAGGATGAGTAAATTAATTCTCTGGATAGATGGAGGACCGTATTAGAGCAAGAGTGGACTATGTTTCGCAGGACGTTGAAATCAGAGATCCCATGAATATTATTGGATTACAATCTAAAACATGTCATTGAAAACGATGCACAAATTTATTCACACTAGTAAACTGAAATTGAATGAGTAATAATCTTGAATAAAACTGTTGTAACACTTGGCTTAATACAAAGAAATAAAATGGCGCCAAATGTAATATTACACCACGTGTATGAAATTATGTAAAACTCTAAATCACCAATAAATTATATATGAAAATACTGGTAACGATGAATACAGTTATTTTATAGTGTTCACTGTTATTGGAACTTGTTAATTTAACTAAATATTTGCTTCACTGATGAGCTGATGACGTCACCATACAAACACTTTTAGTAACTTAACGAACAGATCTAATAAGCCTTGAACTATGCAAATTATGTAAATTATGATAAATAATTTACTTGAATAAATAAAACTAATAATGGAAGTTTTATATCGCCCTTTAAGACAAAGGGCGAATGGAGCCTTTGTTAAAAGCGCGGTAACAAGAGCAAGACGAAATGCGACTGACTCGTAAGCTTGCAGATAGAGAACTGAACAAACCAAACGATGCTACGAACAGCGTCCCTCAAGCAAGCACCTGCCACACAGAAAGCGCGTGACACAAAGCTGATGCAACTGACGACGTCAGGCGGACAAAGATACAGCGGATTAATTGAATTTGAACTATCCATTGCACATACATAAAATGATGGAAAAAACACTATAGCTTGTACAAACACCAGATAAGCTAAGGATTTGGGATCAGGGGTATTTGCAAACAAACATATTTTAGCAAAATTTGAAGGTCTTCTTGAGTGATTAGGACAGTGTTTACAATTACCCCAAACACTAATGCAAACCAGATAGACGTATTGAAAATAAGATAACCTTTGTATGAAATTTATTCAGAAACGCCCAAGATAAGGCAGTACATTCTTAATGAAGGTAAAAAATGGACAGAGGAAAGATGGTTAACCTTAAGGTACAACAGTTGAATTTTCAAATATAGACTTAGTTCGTTCCCCACATTTCTGAGGGGTGAGCTCTGGCAAAATTCCCAAAATGTCCCACTCTTCAGCATCAAAATATCATCTTCCTGTGCTTGAAAAATCTTCTTCAGTCAGTCTGTAGACTCGACTTCCTGTCCCCTTAACTCTTGCACCACCGCTGCATAGATGTAGTTAATAGATTTTCTTCTTCCACAGAGGACCCAGCTAATACATATGCTCCAAGTTTAATAGATGCTGTTGTAGGGGCTGAATATTCAATCTGGGCCGGGTTATTCTCTTCATCCACTTTACGTTTTCAAGTTCATCAAGCGCTGGCAGCTGGTCCTCAACTGTCATTGCTCTGTTCTACTTTCCTTTTCTTTTTTTTTCCTTTTCACTTCCATCAGTTGACACAAAACATCTTCATTGGTTTACACTTCACCACAGCTGTTGCAGTCGGCAATTTACTTTTTTCAAACCAGGAGGGAAAATTGATCTTGTGGCATTTTGCAGTTTTGCAGAAGAGCTCAACAAGACTTCCAGCAATGAATGCTGGCTTGTCATTTGAAGTATGTTTTTGGGGTGATGTATGTAATTTTGTTCTCAAATCCTGACGGCACATTTTTCAGTGGATGAGATTAGCCCAATACCCTAACTATATGTGTGTGTGTGTGTACTAGGTTTGGGACAGGGAAGAACATTGACCAATGGTGGTGTACTGTACCTAACATATGCCCTTGGCACTTTCCAATACCTGGAACAATATAAATAATCTGTTACTTATAATTTTACATGTTTACGTTGGAATGAATTTCTGTTTCCAATTTCCCTGCTTTCCATTTTCAGGGGAAAATGTAAACACACACTGACCCTTTATCTAATTTAAATTTTAGTAATTTCACTTAACACAATCTCATTTGGGAATGATAACAAGCTCAATAAACAATAATAGGAGTCCAACTTACCAAGCAATGAAGGGACAAGGGAAATTTTCTTTCTTCTGAAATCTTCGCTTTCTGAACTTCCATGCATAGCAATACAAGAAGCTCCACATTCAACAATATACAGCACAGAAAAGTGAGGATAACTGATAGGCCTATCTGTTAAAAATAAGATGGCTAAATCCAATGACAGCAATCATGAGAACAGAAATATCACCATTTAAGTTTTATATCAACTGTTTACAAATACCCCTAAACATGCAATATTGGTACAAGCACCACATCTATTTGCTTTCTTTATGCAGGATTATTGAAAATGAGAGAAAAACTGAGCTCATTGTATAAAATTAGAAACTTTACTAAACTATTGCATTCATACGTACAAAAAACTTTAGCTGACTCACCCTGTATTTCCCACCCAGCTACCCTTTATCTGAAATACTAGATTCGTGTGCTAAAGCTAATACTAGATTTGTCTGATCCATAAATAGTTGTTTTACCTATAATTTATACAAACAATGATCCTGATAAACAAAAAATATTGTTTAATGCAATAAGAAGTTTATGTTTTTGATAAACTATAATTAATTTTCCCTTAGGTGTCAAGCTGGCTTTGTAAAAAATTATAAAACGACTAGTTCAACTTTGAGTCCACCACCATGTTGGAAAATGCAGAAATGGACTGTCGATTCCCAAGGCTATATTGTCTACACTGTTTCAATGATTCACTAATATTTTGCGCCTTCACTTTTAGTCAGCTGTAAGACTGTGACTTCCAGACACAAAGTCACAGCTAAAATGGTATGTAAATCTACTGTTTAAGTGGCTCCCCATATTTGCACGACAAGCAGACAGACTAAATGAAATGTGAAATACACTGAATAATTCAATAACATAATATCATAAGACCAATACCATCTATGGCAAAACGAAATTGTTGAGGTTAATCAGTTTACAACTAACATTGCGAGTCAGCAGTTGGCAAGCTGTGCTCTACCATGACTAGCAGACTGTAGTAAGAACAGCAGCGTCGCCAGGAATTTTATTAAGGGGGGGCAAAATCAATTTCGGACCTCAATTTCAAATGATTAGGCTAAACACATTAATATTCACTTAGCAACCGGATCGTTATTTTGAACCAAAGCTGAATTCAACGAGGCTACAAAGTTTTTTAAGTTAACAGAATACGCTCTTTTGAGCAATGGCCTTGGTGAGATATTATTATAAATACATATTATAGTTATAATTAGTTAATACTTGCTAAACTCATTATAAAGTAATTCTATTTTCTTTATTCTCGATGCTACAACTGTAGGTTGACAAAGAGTACCACAAATAAATGAATCCATAAGGCAATCCAGAGGGGGGCAGTTGCCCCCCCTTACCCCCCCATGCCGACGCCCATGAGTAAGAACATGAAAGTCGTTAATGGTGTACATGACTTTTGTGTGCAGTAAGAAAATGAAAGTTGTCTGTGATGTACGTGACATTTGAGTGTTGTGACTTTATAATTTTGTATCCAAGTTATGAAAGGAAAATATTAACCATTCATTTATTATCAAGTCAAAATTAAGTTAACTGTAATATTCTATAAATCATTATCAGTTATTCATATTGATACATATATACGTTTCTGCAATAAAGTAAAATTGTCATCACGTGTTTGAACTTTCATTTATATCAGTGCAAGACATATCAAGATATTCAATACATCAATCAACAGGTTATGGGGCCAGGACGGCTGCAAAATTGAATATCAAAGAAAGAGAGTGCAAGAAGCAAGTTAAACAAAAACTGTTACAATCTGACCTACAAAACGATCTCAAGCAGTCACGGCCACTGGATCGTCACACAGCATTTTCACAATAAAAGAAAACACGAAGTTAATTTTGTGCAACGTTATATTTGTGAATTGTAAAGTAAGGAAATAAGAAATTGTCAGTCTTGGATACAGTAAAATCACATCTAGAAATGTTAAGTGAGGACCCACAAGGAGTAGTAAATTGTGTGTCATGGCGTTTCAAGTTAAATAGTTCTCAGAACAAAGGATTTATATGATGTCGCAACAGGTGATTTAGCCAGTGCTCACACTGATGAAGCAGTTAAAGAGTGGTTATAAAAAACATTGAAGCTCAATCATTAATAGGCTTAAATGTGTCTAGCTCTATTGCAAGAAAAATTGCTAGTTGTCAAACATCAAAAGCAATGTTAGACAAATTAGTTAGTTTGTATGGAACAAAGACTGAAGTAAACTAGGAAGTTTTACGTAGAAAATTTTTCACTTTTGTCTATGATGAAAAAAAATCAGCAGCACAGAACTGTATGGAAATTGTAATGATAGGTGAAGAATTATCAAGAAATGATGACCCCATGAAAGAAAGCTGGATCATGACCAGAATATTGAGCATATTGCCCAAAAAACTGGCACACTTCAGGACATCCTGGGACAACGTAACTGGATCAGATAAGACAGTGGAAAACATGATCAGAAGATTGAGACTCAAAGACGAGAGGCTCAAGGATGCAATCCAGGGTCAAGAGGGCACACAAAATGCTCTCATCATAAGGCATCCCCGAAGGCAAGGACAGTCATCACAAAGCAAGCAAGATAAACAATCAGTGATCTGTCACAAGTGTGGAAAGAAAGGACATATCCTCAGGGACTGCAGAGGCAAGTGATAAATACATAGCATACTGCAAGAAGACTTACCCCTGCAACAATTATTGTGGAAAGAAAGGTCACTATGCAAAGGAGTGTATATTCCAAAATGAAAAGAGCAAAGGAGAAATTGCAAGCCAAGATGAACGATGTGAACGTCGAGGATTTAAAACCATCGCACTTACCACAGCAGACCTGGACGAGCAACACAAGGAGGATATGGTGGAAGTGTGGTTTCAAGATTGTGGAGCCAGTCAGCACATGACTCCAAAAAGAGAGTGGTTTACTCATCTCACAGAGTTGGACGAACCCATCTCAATTGTAATAGGAGACTCATCCAAACTAGATGGCATTGCAGTCGGAAATGTGGAGCTGGAAGCATTTGATGGTGAAAATTGGTATCCAGTTGAACTAAAAGAAATTTTGTATGAACCAGATCTGAATTTCAACCTTTTTTCAGTATGAAAAATGCTAGATAAGGGCTATTTGCAAAGTGCAGACTGTGAAATATTCAAATTTAGTACTTCAGATGGTAAACATATCGTCACAGTGGCAAAACGTGAAGGAAATCTGTACAAAATTATGCTGAGAAGAGAGAAAGAAGAAAACTGTTTAGTTACATCCATCAGGACATGGCATGAGAGACTTACACACCAGAATATCAAATATGTGAGAGACATCCTGCATAGGCGAGGAATTAAGTACATAGATGACTGGAATGGAGTTATATGTGAAGGATGTGTGTATGGCAAGCAACATCGCATTTCTCATCCAACAAACCCAAAGAACGCTACACAACCACTGGACTTGGTGCATGTGGATATGTGTGAAATGGATGTACCATCATTGGGAGGAGCAAAGTATTTTCTACTTTTCAAAGACGACTTCTCTCATTTCTGAACAATCTACTTCATGAAGACTAAGGAAATTAAGGAAAATTAGAAATTAGAAAGCTATATCAAATTGGTAGAAAACCACCTGGGAAGGAAGATAAAAAGTCTTCGGTCTGATAATGGAAAGGAAATAAAGAATCTCAAAACAAATAATTTACTGGAAGCACTGGGAGTTCTACACACATTCTCAAATGTTTACTCACCAGAGCAGAATGGAAGGATTGAGAGAGAGATGCGGACTATTGTTGAAGCTGCTTGCTCAGCAGTACATGCAAACAATCTAGACAAAAGATTTTGGGCAGAAGCAGCAAATTATGCGGTTTTTACCATAAACCAGACTGGAACAAGCACCATTGAAGGAAAGAGTCCTGCAGAACTGTGGTTTGGACGCAAAATCGATATCAATAAATTACGAGCATTTGGATGTGAATGTTTTGTATTGATTCCAAGTCACAAGAGAAAGAAGATGGACCGCAAATCTCAGAAAGGAGTTTTCATAGGATACGACGTGAAATCATGCTACAGGGTGTACAATGGAATTTTAGTCAAAGGCGCATTCTGCAAAGGATATATGAGTGATGGAAATATATACTGATTGATTATATTGAGCTTCTGATTAGGTTTCAGCAAAGGAGATTTTGCTAATTTCTCTAAATTTTGGTGTGTGTCCTTATTGAACAGAAGCTCACTGTTAAACTTACAACCCAGATATTTAATGGTTTCATTTTCAGGGATTGAAGAAATAATTTCTCCACATCCTAAGTTTAAATTGCTTTGTACAAACTGGCCTTGACTCACAACAATTGCTGAGCTTTTATCAGCATTTATTTCTATGGTTGTAAGAAGATTATGAGTAGCATCAATGAAGCGAACTGCAGAATCAATGTTGCAAGCAGTCACTGCCTGATCATCAGCAAATCCTGTTAAGCATATGGGTTCTGTGTCAGCACTTAATTTATACCCATTCTTCATAGCGAAATTTTGTTCACAAACATTATCATAAATGAAATTAATAGCAAGATTGAATAAAATTGGTGACAGTGGTCCACTCTGTGGTACTCCACATCTGACAGATATCTTCTTAGTCCGTTGAAGTCCTGTTTCCACTTGAATAGTGTTATCTTTTATAAGAGAAACAATCAAAGCTTGAAGGTACACCAGCAGACTGAAGCGAGTTCTTAATATGTGCATTTCCTATCCGAACAAAAGCACGGGAAACATCAAGAAATGCAATAACACAGTCAGTCTTATTCGTTTTCGAATGTTTCAAACAGCCAGGCAGAAGTCTGGAATTGACATGACAGTCTGATATGTTTGGTACAAATCCTCTTTGATTTATATTTAATTCGATCTGTGACCTCAGTTGTAGATCAAGAACCTGTTAAATTATTCGCTGTATAACAGAATAGATGGTTATAGGTCTCCAGGAAGTTATGTTCTTTACATTTCCCTTCCCTTTATAGAGAAGAACAGTTCGAGCTTCTTTAAATGCGAAGAAGTATCTGCGGAGAGAAGATCCAAAATGTCACACACATACTTTTTGACTGCTCGTTATTTCACCAGGACAGGTACAAACTAGAATTACTGTTAGAATCAGTAGACTGTACATTTTCTAGACCACTTGCAAACGTCTTGATAAACTGCAAATCATATAAATATTTTCTCTTATTTAAACACAATATTCCCAAAGATAAAACCATAGTTGAATACAGTAGAGCCTCGGTAATTCGAGCCCCGGTATTTTGAGGTTCCGTGTAATTCGAGGGGGTCTTAAGAAAATTAAAATTGTCCATAAAACGAGAGTAAAATCCCGTTTTTATACGGTGTCCGCAAGTAAGTTTTACATTTTGAGCTTTCTTTCAATTTTTCCATGTACAAAAATGCAGGTAAAACTGTCCCACTTAGGGTTTTTGTTCATAATACACAGAAATAACCTTGGCTTCAGACTGCTAATGCATTTCTATTACAGATTGACAGAAACCGTTAGGTTCGATTTTTCTTTGTCGGGACCTCGTGTCAATCAATTGTACAGTGCATATTTCTCCATCCTTTCAGAAAAGAATACTGTATTGTTACAGTAATCCCTACAATGGTAATTAAAAGCGTTTCCCTAGTAGCATCGCTTTCCCGTTCCACTCCATTAAGGGTCAGACAATGACTTAATCCTTAAAGAATGGCGATGTAGCAAATTGGAAATGTTTGACAATATATACATACAGGCGTAACACAGGTATGTAGGCCTACTATATTGTTTATTTATTTATTATTTAAACCATTATTGTGCTCATTAAACATTTATTTGCGATTTACCCATTGATTTAGTGAAATTTTCGTATAATCCGAGTTTTTTGTAATTCGAGGTAGCCTCAGCCCCAATTAGCTCGAATTATCGGGGTTCTACTGTGTGTATATATATATATATATATATATCTGTGTGTGTGAATTCAAGTCATTATTACTGTTAGCCATTTCATGCATTATACATGCTTTAATTTCTAGGAATGTATTATATGTTTGTAAATAACCACAACCTAATATTGTTAGCTATTTCATACACTTAAATAGTCATATATTACTTTACCATTTAGCATTTAAAAATGCATTATATTGCATATAACCTCAATTTATGTGTATTTTTTGCATTGTAAATAATATTATGCTTTAGTTACTAGGAATGTTTTATATTTTTATAAATAACTGTAAGCATACATTGATAGCTATTTCTTGTACTATTCATACTTACTTAGGAATTTAAGAATGTGTTATAATATTAGTAAGTAACTATTAACATATATATTGTTAGCCATCTTATGCACTATAATTAATATCCATATGTTATGCTTTAATGTTAATGAATTTACTGAATATGCTTTAATGCTATGTTTGTAAATAACTATAACCTTAATATACCTCATGATAAAAGATGGTTAAATTTTTGGATAATAAATAAATAAGTAGAATGCTAATTTTGTTACTTAACTTACTGACTTTCGTTGAACTGTAACCATAGCTACTTTACACCCGCACATTAAAAAAATTACTATTCAGACTGGTTTAACACCACCGGATCATGGCACGCTTTGAGCCTAGCCAACGTGTAAGAAATTTCAAACTCATAGTTGGTGGGAAGAGAGAAGAGAAAGACAAGCAACTTCAACACATAACTAAGGCAAAGCTAAAACAGTTGCTCCTTATGGTTCTTTAATTGCCCATTATGTACATGTTGAAGTAACAAACTAACTCATAGTATGTTTTTGCACACATAAAGGATGATTTTAGCCTCAGTGATCTTATTTTCCACCCCTCATGAACCTTTCTTTTTTGGAATTTCTAGGAAATGTAATAATTATCAGGTACCCAGGAAACAATAACTTATTGGTGGCTGGGAAGGATACTGATCTGACATTGGCTACCATTCATAAAGCTAAGCTTCTGGTTCACAGTAACAATTCAACTTCCAAATATCATTATAAAAGGGTGTTTCTAAAATAGATTCATCATTATAGTGAGTTATATTTAGCATTATTAAGAAACAAAAATAGCCAGGACCATACAAAAATATTGCTATAAGCAGGTTTGTTGTTATATAGATCTTTGTTACACATAGGTCTGACTGTATAAGATAACAAAATTTGTAGGGGAGAGACTGGTCCTTCTGTGCTCCATTCCTCTCTCTCTATTCCATTCCATTGCACTGTGTTGTTGGCTGTTCTCAATTAGTTCCCTGACCACAGTCCAGATGTCAGAACCCAGACAAGTCATCTGGCTTGGTTCTGTCTGTTGGTCGAGAAGACTCAGGGTTTTTGTCGAGCTGTTTGTGACTCCCATATGGCACCACTGTTCTTGTAGTGTCGCTCTTCACGGCTCCCTCTGTTCCTTCAACATCCATTCAATATCTAATTTAACTCCTCTCTCCAATTCACTCTGATTGTCGACTCCCCTGTGGTCCAATGGCCTTTTTAAATTTCTCGATTGCAATGGAAGTCAAAATCGAGCATGGTGCAACAAAAGTATGACTTTACCACATTAACTAATGACTTTACCATGGTATTCTGAATATCAAGATTGATACATTCAGGCATAGGATTTTTGTCACTGTAAAGGCAGAATTATTCTTCACATCCTTTAGAGACAAATTTTATCAAATTGTTTACAATCTGATAGCACACAATTAACTATAAAAGCAAATTATTACTTACTTAAACTGCACTGACACAGTAGAAATAGGTAAAGCTGAATCTACGGATGCCACAATCAACTTATTTGGCAGCACTGCTGTTTTCACTTGGCTCACTCCAGGACATGTTGCTGGATTTGAAGCTGCTTGGGCAGCTAAACCTCGTTTCTGAAAACAATATGATTATCAATTTATTCTGCTGGAACACCTAACTCAATACCAGTACTTACGACACAAGTATAAACTAATTATTATTAATTTCGTTTATTAAACACTCCAAACAGGCAATGGTTCACATTAAGAGACAGTATTACAAAGACTCCATAATATACAGAGTGGCATACAAAATGTCATACCATTTATTTTACACATAACACATATTAATTTTTATTATAGCTTTACATAGAATACATAGAATTGATCATTAGGACATGGAATTTTGTCTTTAATGCAGAGTGTGTTCAATATGACCGCCTTTTGCCTCACAATCTTTGTAAATGAACCCTTACATTCATCATCACTTTTTGACACAAGTCTTCAGATAACGCATGGCACAACTCCATTACATGCTGAGCTGATTCCCAACTCTGCAGAAGCCCTTTAGACGGACTTCGAGTCAAAGCAACGCAAACCACTTCAATATTTTCACGTGTACGAACACCAGCCCGTCGTGACCGCTTTTTTCCAACACAAACTGCTCAGTTAGTCTGTAAATTGTATGCTTGCGAGCAGCCCATGTTGTATTAAAGTGAGCACGAAAACGTCTCTGAGTCAAAACTACACTCTTTGTTTCAGTGAAAAACAGAACAACTTTCACCTTATGTTCACCATTCACAACGCCCGTTGTGCGCCATTTTACAATGTATTGTTTGTGTTCGTTGTCATCGTGAAATCCGACATGTGATGACACCTATCGGATTTTCCACATCTTTGGTTTACACTAGCACTGTTAGAAACAGCGAAACTGTTATATTACAATATTTAGGCCTATGAAATAATTAAATGGTATGACATTTCATGCGCCACCCTGTACACTGAAATTATAATCGTGTAGATACAACAGTTTACAAGAATGCAATTTCAATAGAGTTACATAGGCGGTACTGTTTTGAAATATTTATCTAATGTCACAACAATTTATTTTCGGGAATTATTCAACAGAAATATCTTCTACTTTTTAAAACGTATTAACATTTTTTCACTGTCCTAATTTTTTATTTAATTTAAAAAAATGTTTGCCAAACAATTTTTAACCCCTCAGTCTATAAGTAACTGTGAATGAGCTACAAAAATATTTGTTTTGTGCCACAGGACTGTACATCTTCAAGGAAGCATAATCAGTGAGGAAACAAAGTGGGCTTAACCCGCCTTTATTTTCACACTACACAGGGTTGGAATGTTTAAAACAAAACGTTTAAAACAAGTGTTTAAAACATGTTTAAAACAAGTGCTTGTGTTTTTTTTAAGTTTGTTTAAAACGTTTTAAACAATCTGTTTTAAACATGTTTTTTTATCATATGTTTAAATCATTTTTAATTGCGTGTTACATTTAATTATGTCAAGTCAGTGACACCCTGTTAGTGTTGTAAACAGAAAAAAAAAACCTTTTGTATCCTTTTCCTCCAGACTTCTGTATCCTCTGCCACCAGCTTCCAGTTTCTGATTTCGAGTAATTGATTTGAATTTTTTCTGACTGCATCCTACCATCTATTTTGTTGTCTTCCTTTTTAAAGAAAGATATTATTAATATTAAATATTGAATGTGTCAATTTGGCAACACTGTAGTAGGATATGTTAAAAATTGAATGTGCCAATTTGGTAACACCGTAACACTTCTTTTTGCCAGAAAGAAACTGTTATTAAAAATGTGCAACTTGAGTAGTTGCACATTGTAATTCTTTTTTCATAAATGTATGATTCATGTTTTTCGTTTTTGTCAGGTCCAGGATTTTAGTTTTTGATTTACATAAACAGAACAGTTCATTGCACTTTATGGTATAAACGTTAGGCGAGTTTTATCTTTTATTTTTATAACTGTATTACATGTTCCTCACAATCAAAATTTTCACCGTGATGTATAATCGAGTTGCACTGTGTTCTTGACAGAAGTTGTTCCCTTTCAAAAATGTTTGCATAAATATAGTTAGTAAACATCTTCCATTTTATTTTATAAATGTTTATCCTTACTATCCTATCATGTTTTTAATTAGCACATGCAGATAATAACATAGTTGTTAGTATGTTGAAGGAAAATATCCCTTGTAAGTTTGATAATGTAAGGCGGCTATGGCCACGTAAAGCATGGTGAAAGTCAATTATCAGTTGAGCAGTAAAGGCAGTAATTACACAGTAGTTAGTATTATTTTTTATTAATCATGAACTATGAAATCATAAACAAATACTACTGGTACAAAATGTCTTTTCAAATACTATTAAGTCTACGACTCGTAAATCTTGAACATCTTATAGTCCAGTCATTTGGTAGTTTTACCTGGAAAGTTTTCCGGGAGTTTTGAAAATTGGTGATTTTATAGATTTCGACGTGCTCTTTTCGAATTTTCACTTTGCTACCTCGTATCTTTGCCGCTCGCGCCGCCATATTGGAAAAACAGTTTTTTCACAATATCTCTTTTCCGACTCATTTTACGATGAAAATAGTTATGTAATAAATTAAACTAGAGAAAATTTCCTATAATTTATGTAGTAACGAGGTTTTTGGAAAATGCATAGTTTCAGCGTACGAGCGCCGCGAAGTTTACTCTGACACGCGTTTTGGCCAAAGCCACGGAGGATGCGGATACGCCACTAACTGCATCATTTTGCGGTAAATCATTTAATGAGCGATTTTAACTAAATAAGGTCTCCTGATTTCAAAAATGTCATTATTTTTGTTGTTTCACATCTAGTTTTCGTGTTTGCTGTTATGGCGGACGCAATTTTAAGGTCTGTGTAGTCTTTTTTGGGGGCTTATAGTAGCTAAACGGTAAGTCGTATAAAAAAAACCTGTTGCAGAAGCAGTAACGAATTTTTAGAGATCTAAAAGTTTGGTCTTATGACTTTTTGACGTATCTTCATCGGTTATCCCTTAGATTGAGTTAGATTTTTTTATTTTAAATAAATTCTGTATATTTTTCTCACATTATGTAATATTGGCACACATGGTATGAAAGATAGAATCATACAATTTGGTAGGAATTTGGGCACATACAACAGTCATAAGCGTGCTAAATTTGGTGTTTCTGGCTGCCCCATAAGTATAGAAAACCTTTCTGGATAGCCGTGACATCATTCACATCTACGACAGTCTAATCTTCCACTTATTAACATTGATGTTTATTCACATCCAGATGAGCTAGAAACTTGAAATTTGGCAGACTTATAGATTTCAGATTTATTAAAATACATGTTCAAAATTGTTCAGCTCGATCAATGTAATAAGATAATTAAGATACCATTTGCTCAACTAAAATATATTTTATAGATTATAACCAATGTAAAAATTCCCAAAAGTTAAAATCTTTAATATTTCCCCCTTCAAACAAACTTCGATTTTTTTGTCACTGATCATTTGTACGGCATCAGATGATTTGGCAAAAATAAATTAATTTTGGCCTGCACTCATAAAAAATACTGGAATACATACGTCTTGGACTGTTTGAAAATATTATTTGATTTTTCCCCGAAAAATATTATCAAAATTATCCTAATTTTTAAGTATTTTTTATCCTGTAAGCTAGTCTAAGCAATAACTTATATCTCTCGTTGTGAAGTACCTATTGCAAGAAAACATGACGTGTTACGTAGAAACGGTCAACGGATTCATGTTCAGTGACCCAAAATTGGTTAAGATCACCTATCACACCACTTACCGCAAAGGAAAAAGGTTCTAAATTCAGCATCAAAGCTGCATAGTTATTTTATTATACAAAATGTCAAAATAATATTTTTCACAAATGTCAATTAACCAGATGTGATAGAGAAAAACGAAATGCATTTTCGAATTTAGCACAAAGCTGCATACAGTTATTTTATTATACAAAATGTCAAAATAATACTTTTCACAAATGTCAATTAACCAGATGTGATAGAGAAAAACGAAATGCATTTTCGAATTTAGCACAGCGAATTTAATCAAACACACCTATTTTCGTTTTTACCGCAGAAATTTTAGTCTTTTACTTTCTCGCTGATATGTAGTATAGAGAAAGTATTGTGATCGTGACAAAAAATCGAAATGGAGTTAACACCGGGAAAGCATGTTTCATGATGCCTAGAAACCGAAAAACGTGTTTTTTGTTTGACGTCTGTCTGTCTGTCTGTGGACAAGTACAGCGGGTAAACGGTTCATTGTATTTACTTCATTTTTTGAATTTAGGACTTTTTCGAAATTTTGTCGAGCTGCCCAGAAATTTAGTTTTGCAACTGAAATATTAAGGGGACTTTTCATGAAAACTTTTTTAAAAATTTTGATTTTTGAAAAAATGGCTCTAACGATTTTAATTAAAATTTAAAATTGGAAACTCTTATCTATGACTAATAAAATGGCTATATCTGTATTTCTTCAAAAATGACTTAAGGGGTACTTTACTTGTATCCATTTTCAATTTTTCTAGATTATATCCATTACAGTAGGCGATACACGAAAACCTACCACAGTAAAGTTGTAGAGAAAATTAAAATGAATATTTTTTGTTTAACACATTTCTTTATACGTTTAATAGACATCAAGATAAAAACGAAATAAGTACGGCTTAAATGCGAATTTCAGAACATACATGTCAATTAAAATATGAATGACATTTTGTTGCCCCTAGTAACAAGAAAACTATAGGCCTAATGTACACTTATTGTTGTGAAATGCAACCAGTTTAGCTCAGTCGCAATGAACACACCAAAACCAATTACAGCGAGGTGATATGGGCTAACAGGGAAGAGGTCCTGAGTTCAAATCAAACCTTGTGGCCGCCCAAATTGACTTGGGTTTTTCATAGTTTCCTCATTCGCAAAGGCAAACGCCGGGTTTGTAGGACATGCTTACTTTCCATAACTCATCGCCGCTACGTCACTGGATATTATAATAGTATAAACTGAATATCACAAAAGAAGACATCACTAAACAATAGAATCAGATGACACGAACGAGTTGCTACTATAGACTAATGGTTCACGCAACCATACTAAACACGTGATATAACCTACATGCAGTTGCGTGCAATATAACATAAGTAGTAGTAGTAGTAGTTGTGGCGAAATTCAATTATAAGTCGCCCCTTAAGTTCCGCCCATTCGATATTCACATTTGCACGGACTGTGTGATGTATTTTGTTTCTGAGCGAAGCAGAGTGACCAACTGTCCTTATTTATTGCTGCAAGTGCCTTGCACCCACTATCCTTATATATTGTCGCAAGTGCTTTGTATTCATATAGCTAAATAATGCATAACACTAACCATATAGTTAAGTGCACCAAGCGGAGGCGGCAGCCATAGCGAAGCGCCCTTGCATTTTCGAATAATGTACGATACACTGTTTGTAGGTTTCGAAAATGTGGCATATTATATCTCCCGCGATGTTTGTCAGCCTGTCACCTCTCGTCTAGTGGTATGACGTCACACCTCCAACGTCCAATCACGAGTTTCTTCATAATACGAGGAGAGAAGAATTCGCTATAGAGAATTCCACTTTTAGAAAAGAGTATTGGTGTTATGGGCTTGGGAAATACCTATTCTTAAACACTGGAATGGGCAGGCACATTCTTGCCAAACCACCCTTTGCCAAACAAAGCCAGGGGAAGGGAGACCTGCTGTGGCAGGTACAGAACTGGATAACAAAACTGCAGTGTTAGCACGTGTCGTTAGTGAGAAGCATGGAGGCGCCGGTTAAACGTAAGCAGGGGCAGGTAATGCATAGTAAAGAAAAGCAAACTGTTTTACGGGTCTACAACTATTTCGCACAAAAAAATCCTGAACAGAGTGGTTGCTGGTGTACGAGGGAATGTTCAGAAGCAACAGGAGTGTCAGTGTCTGCTATTTATAAATTACGCAGTGATGCTTCAAGGGGCCCTGTTGTGTCTCCGAAAAAAAGAAGAATGCAGGTGTAAGAAAAAAAAAGAGTGCGTGGAACGCCACGCGACAGAAGTAAAACTTTATTTTATTTTTTTATTTTTTTCAATTTTTTGATCATTGGATTTTTTCAATTTTGCATTACTGGACTTTTTAATATTGGGTTTTTCGGTATCGGGTACCCTATGATCCCCAGGTGGGGCGAAGGGCCTCCAAGTGGATGTTTCATTACCTATACTAATTTTGATATGCTTATTTTCCGAGAGAGGGTAGAGGGACAGGTGGTAAGCCCATCGCCTCGCAACCCCCCTCTGGAAACTAAGTATTTCTTGGACGTGAAATTTAGTCCAGAGGCTCTAATTTAGGCTTGGAGTTCTTTGACGTGCCGTAAATCTACGACACGGGACCCCCAGCTTAAAGTCCCTCCCGGAGGACTCCGTGCCCAGGATTTTTACGTCCTGAAAAATCCATCGACCGCGGCCGGGTTTGATCCCGCACCCTGCGGATCTAGAGGCGGGCACGCTACCTCTAGACCACCGCGGCCGACATATTGGGTTTTTGGATTTTGGACATTAAAATTTTGGATCTTTGAATTTTTAATTTAGGATTTTTTAAAATTTTCGATCTATGAATTGTTTATTTTTTATTATTTATTAAATTTTGGATTTTCGAATGTTATAATTTTTAATTTTGTTTTTTTAAATTTTGGAAATTTGTATTTTTTTAATTTTGGATTTTTAATTTTTTTTTAATTTTGGGTTTTTTAATGTTGGATCAATGATTTTTTTAATTTTGGATTTTTTAAATTTTGATCCTTTGAATTTTTTATTTTTTGGATTTTTTAATTTTGTAGTTTAGGTTTTTTTAATTTTGGATTTTTTCAATTTTGGTATTTTCGATTTTTTAATTTTTTAATTTTGGAATTTATTATTTATTAAATTTTGGGTTTATGGATGTTTTAAGATTTAATTTTTTTTTTTTTAAATTATGGAAATTTATATTTTTTAATTTTTAATTTTTGATTTGCGCGGTAATGAACCTCCGGGTTCCATAAAATAGATAATATACCTTTAGATTGCTTAGGAATTGTCCATTGCCATTGAGGAAGTAAGGTCTGAAAAATGTCCTTTGATTACTCCTAATCATTGAGTTGATTGTTTTCTGTGCAGGCCGCACCGAAACAAGTCAGTTTTGGTGTGACTGATTGTGACTGATTTCGTGACGGTTTTAGTGTGACTGATTTTCTCGATTTACCCTCTACCGCCACTAAAGAAGTTTTACTTCAAAAACAGCAGGAATGTGAAATACAGTGTCTTTGTTAGAAGTAGTATTCGGCGTATAGTGCATGGTTTCTTTCTCGAAAATCGACCGCCGACTCTAAAGACAGTTTGGAATGCTGTAAACGATGACCTAGATCTTCCCAATTTTAAAAGAACAACGTTGTACAGAATATTACGAGACATGGGTTTCGTTTATGGACAAAAAAAATCACTTCTAATTTAGAGAGATGATATAATATCCTGGCGCCACGGATATTTATCAGAAATTCGAAAGATGAGGACTGAAGGAAGGAACATCGTTTATACCGATGAATCGTGGATAAATTTAGGCCACACAATGGGACGGGAATGGCAGGATACCACGATTCGAAGCGCAAAAGATGCGTTCCGTTCAGGACTTTCTTGTGGGTTGAAGTCACCTTCAGGACGTGGACCGCGTTTCGCACTTGTTCATGCTGGTGGTGTTGAAGGGTTCGTACCTGGGGCGAAGCTGGTTTTTCTTTGCAAAAAGAATACAATGGACGCACATGAAGAAATGGATGGTGACTGCTATGAACAATATTTTCAAACACAGTTGCTCCCCAATCTTCCCCCACGCTCTGTTATTGTTATTGATAACGCGGCCTATCATAGTAGACGAATGGAGCCTATACCAAGCACTTCTTGGGGAAAAAGTGATATCCAAGAATGGCTGAGAGATCGTAACATAGATTTTGAACCTTATATGTTGAAATGCCAGCTAATAGAGATTGTGCGAAGTGTAAAACACAATTACGAGAAAATTAAAGTTGACAAGATGGCTAAAGCGGCGGGACACACCGTACTTAGACTGCCACCATTTCAGTGCGAGCTAAACCCCATTGAGCTCGCGTGGGCTCAAGCTAAACATTATGTGGCAATGAGAAATAAGTCATTCAAAAAGGCTGAAATTCAAAAGTTAATAGATGAAGGACTAGAAAGTCTTAGCGTGGAAAATTGGAAAAATTATGTGAGACATGTCATCTCGTTTGAAAACAAAATGTGGAGAGCCGACGAGTGGCAAGATGACATCGAACTCAACGAAAGTTCCTTAACGGAGACCGCGAACGAAACTGATAGTGAAGATAGCGAAGGTCCAATGGAAGAGATGCATTTACCACAGTGAGGTACGATGACTGCTCAAATTTATACTTAACTAGCTGAAAAGGCCCGGCGTCGCCCGGGCTTTGTATTTTTTAATTTGAAATTAACTTATGAAGGACTTTATGTTTGTAGAACTTGAAATGAAGAAAAAGATTTATCACACTCAAACTATTCCATCAGAAAACGCTGGATATAGCTTTTTATGGCTCATAGAGGATGTGGAATGCTGCATTCCGTTGCTTCTACACATCATGCTTGGGAGGGGTTGAAATAAGAAGAAACACAAATTACATAAGATTGTACTGACTTGACGGAAAATTTTATTTCTCATTCTCATGTTACTATACAATCGTTTCGGAGCTGAAATAAAAGAGAAATGCAGTATCACTTTCATACTTTCCTCCCCTAGAACCCGGGACATAATATACTGCGAGCATAGGACTCAAAATGTTCCATCCCATGCTTAGGGCCTATGATAAACATCCCTATTTCTCAACTAATACAAAGCCTACAGGTATGGATAACTTATCAGCGGAAAGGATTATTTACAGACTTTTGATATAGCATACTCACACACTTAAGTTGTCCCTCTTATTCTACATCAAAATGTGAAGTGAGTAAATATTTCTTATGTCGAGGGTAGAGAAAGTTGGATCTATAGTCAACGACGCTAACCACAAGACCACTCCGGCGGTCTGATATTTTGCCTACTAAGATAATTATGATTTTTCCTAGTCTTTAACCCCTCTTTTATTATATGTTGTGCTTATTGTTAATGTTATCAAAACACTTCTCAGATAATAGTTTTGCCATCACTCTCAGGATGTATAATAACTTAAAACGAATACATTTTTTCATGTTACAGAGATTTTAATTTAATCGTCACCTGTTCTACCTTTGGTCCGAGTTTGCACATTAATGAAGTCTATATTTAATAATTATATAAGTCTGGAAGTAATTTCTGCAAATTAGGACTATGATCTAGGACTGTAAAACGAAAAACTAGGGAGACATTTCTCGGAAGTCACGCCAGGGTACTAACGAAGAAATGTAAGAAATACCTTCTCAATAAATAAATCAAGTCCACAAGAACAATACTAATTTGAATATTGAAGCAAAAGCCCTTAGAATGCTGGAATTATATTATTTCTTGCAGTAATATCTTGTGATGTATTTTGTGTCTTTAACTTATTATTCGCCTGTACTTTGTTAGAAAGAGAACAACGTGTCTTCACTCCCAGGCCATATATCTATCTCTTTCTACCTGCTGCAACGCAAGCGGCAACCCTGTTCGCCATAAGAGCAATACTCTTTTCTAAAGGTGGAACTATCTATAGATCGTGGTATAAAAGAAACTCTATTGGTCGGTGGGTTGGGTGGGGCCGATTTATCCCAAGGTGCGACTTATATTTGAATTTTCCCGTAGTAGTACTAGTAGTACTAATAATATGCAGTTTTACTGTCATTCATTATTATTATTATTTCACGGTAAAAGCATTAAACATGAAGATCGACTCTGATGGTTTCCGTTCTAGATAGTTCTTAGTTTTATGAAAATGTAATAAATAAAATTTAATTGTCCCTATAATTTACTTTTTTCTGTGCTAGCCTTTAACACGTATATGCGAGAAAGTTTGTGCAACATATTTTTGCACCATTTATTTTCTAGGCTGATATAATCAATACGGCAATCAGCATTTCATCTACATTTGATTCCGTAATAGTTGTCAGCGAAGATGTAGATCTTATTCTTTTGACGGCTCTATCTACGCGTTCAAACATAGCCTATATAATCTCAGAGCAGGAATAGGAAAAATTTCGCAACGAATATATTCAACTCCATACCACTGCTAAACTTGGTGATAGGTTTGGAACGAACGTTGTCGTGCTACTGCTTCCGTCGGTGTTAGCGATGCAATATTAAATTTATTTTCATATGCTGATTTTGTGAAGTATGTATATCTATAGTTGTTTAACGACACAATTTTCACTGCACTGTAACCATACAATGCAAGGAGGAAGCTTCAGCACTGATCTTTGGATCTGCATTTTGGTTTTTGAATACCTGGACAAGCTCGTTTAATTCTGTTTTTTTAAAAATACATTAGCACATTTTATTTTTCTTTGTTTAAAGAGTGCTGATGTTGTATCACAGCCACTGAAGGCGTGCATGAATAATAGTATGTTATCTGCGGCTGTTTTATTTTTGTTGAATGTATTCGTTGCGAAATTTTCCCTTTTCCTGGTTTGGGAATATATAATATATGTGTGTGTGTTCCTGAACGTGTAGATAGAGCCGTCAAAAGAATAAGATCTACATCTTTGCCGACAACTATTACGGAATCAAATGTAGATGAAGTTTTGATTGCCATATTGATTGTTATCAGCGTATCTGCATCTTCCGTGGCTTTGGTCAAAACGCGTGTCGGAGTAGACTTTACGGCCCTCGTACGCTGAAACTACCCGTTTTACAAAAAAAATCGTTACGACATAAATTATAGGAAGTTTTCTCTAGTTTAATTTATTACATAACTATTTTCATCGTAAAATGAGTCGTAAAGGAGATATTGTGAAAAAACTGTTTTTGCGCGCCATTTTTCCAATATGGCGGCGCGAGCGGCAAAGATACGAGGTAGCAAAGTGAAAATTCGAAAAGAGCACGTCGAAATCTATAAAATCACCAATTTTCAAAACTTCCGGAAAACTTTCCAGGTAACCCCCTTTTTGAGCACCAAATGACTGGACTATTAGCACAGGGTTGTCATTGGCTTCACAAAATGTAAATTGTCTGCATAATTAAATTTAACACCCAATTAAAAAGTGTTATAAACATATGCTAAAAAATGTTTAAAACAAATTGTTTAAAATGTTTTAAACATTTCAACCCTGTATATATATATAGAGATAGATAATAGGCCCTATACATTAAAATGGTTGTTTTAAACAAAATGAACAATTTAAACTTTTTTAAACAAACAACATTGTTGTAAACATAAATAAATGGTGCAAAAATACGTTACACAAACTTTCTCGCATATACGTGTTAAAAGCTAGCACAGAAAAAATTAAATTAAAAAGACAATTAAATTTTATTTATTACATTTTCATAAAACTAAGAAGTATCTAGAACGGAAACCATCAGAGTCGATCTTCATGTTTAATACTTTTACCGTGAAATAATAGGCTAATAATAATAATGAATGACAGTAAAACTGCATATTATTAGTACTACTAGTATTACTACGGGAAAATTCAAATATAAGTCGCACCTTGGGATAAATCGGCCCCACCCAACCCACCCACCAATACATGGTCAGTTGGTCACTCTGCTTTGCGTAGAAACAAAATACATCACAGTCCATGCAAATGTGAATATCGAATGGACGGAGCTTAAGGGGCGACTTATATTTGAATTTCGCTATAGGCTACTAAAACTAAAACTAAACTCCGTGGCACTACATTCCTTTAGGGATTTGGTCTACCAACCGACCGGTGTGTCATCTACCACAGGCAGATGGCAGGGTTGGGGCATGTGGTCAGCATGCCGACCCCCACGACCGTTAATGGTGGTTTCCATGACCGGAGCCGCTACTTCTCTATCAAGTAGCTCCTCAATTTGAATCACGAGGAAGTGTACCCCTACCAGACCCCTCAACCTCAGAAAAATCTAAGGATGTACCGGGGATCCAACCCGGACCGACGGATCTGACGCTAACCACAAGACCACGCCAGCAGTCCTACTGCTATTACTACTTAGGTTATATTGCACGCTTTAACTGCATTGTAGGTCATGTAATGTGTTTAGTATGTTTGCGTGAACTATTAGTCTATTGTAACAACTCACTCGCGTCATCTGTTTCTATTGTTTAGTGATGTCTTCGTATGTGGCATTCAGTTTAAACGATTATAATATCCAGTGACGTAGCGGCGATGAGTTATGGAAAATAAGCAAGTCCTGCAAACACGGCGTTTGCTTTTGCGAACGAGGTAACCATGAAAAACCCAAGTCAATTTGGGCGACCACGAGGTTTGATTTGAACTCAGGACCTCTTCCCTGTTAGCCCATAGGCCTACCACATCGCTGTAATTAGTTTAGTGTGTTCAATGCGACTGAGCTAAACTGATTGCATTTCACAACAATAAGTACATTAGGCCTATAGTTTTCTTGTTGCTAGTGGCAACAAAATGCCATTCATATTTTAATTGATACGTATGTTCTGAAATTCGCATTTAAGCTGTACTTATTTCGTTTTTATCTTGATATCTATTAATTGTATAAAGAAATGTTTTAAACACAAAATGTTCATTTTAATTTTCTCTACAACTTTACTGTGGTAAGTTTTCACGTATCACTTACTGTAATGGATATAATCTAGAAAAACTGAAAATGGATACGAATAAAGTACCCCTTAAGTCATTTTTGCAGAAATACAGATATAGCAATTTTATTACTCATAGATAAGAGTTTCCAATTTTAAATTTTTATTAAAATCGTTAGAGCCATTTTTTCAAAAATCAAAAATTTTGAAAAAGTTTTCATGAAAAGTCCCCTTAATATTTCAGTTGTAAAGTTAAATTTCTGGGCGGTTCGACAAAATTTCGAAAAAGTCCTTATTTCAAAAAATTATGTAAATACAACGAGCCGTTTACCCGCTGTGCTTGTCCACAGACGGACAGACGGACAGACGGACGGACAGACGGACAGACGGACGGACAGACGTCATTCCAAAAATACTTTTTTCGGTTTCTAGGCATCGTGAAACGTGCTCTCCCGGTGTTAACTCAACTTCGATTTTTTGTCACGATCACAATACTTTCTCTATACTCCGTATAAGCGAGAAAGTAAAAACGTTTAAAAAACATGTTTAAAACAACCAACATTGTTGTTCACATAAAAAACACGTTTAAAACAACCAACATTGTTGTTCACATAAAAAACTTTAAAAAAAAGTTTCATACAAAAAAAACCGTTTTTTTTTTCTTAAAAAAAACATGTTTTTTTCCAACCCTGACACTACAATGGGTTTGGTTGGTTGAAATGGATACCTAGCTTATAATGCTAGGGGGTACTTGTATAAGACTATCCCCCAATATGACACCCAATTACCTCAGCAAAACATCTGCTAGAACACTGCACATGTCTCCTGTCATTAAACTATCAGTTAAGTGTCCTGTCCATATTTCTCGATCAACCATTTTAACCATTGGGTATGTCCATTTTGTGCCCTCACTGTACAGTATTATTATGGAAGACTGTTTACTATTTTGTATATATATAGATTGTAGCACTTTATTTTATAACCAAGTCCAAAGCATGAAATCATGATTGCTCATGTAACAGTTTAACTGATTAATTGAGATAGTTGACATTTAAACACTTCAGACTTCACTTTTACTTACATTTTTTGCAGAACATAATATGTTTCATGGGTTTTGCCCACATATTCAACTACTAGTCAACACTGTAAGCAAAGCCCACGAAACGTAAGTTCTGAAAAATGTAAGTAAATGTGAAATCTAAAGTGATTAAATTTCAACCATCTCACTTAATTAACATGGTGTATTGCTTCACTGTATAAAAGTTCCATTATGTTATGGTGTTTTACAGTTTAACTGGTATTAAACAACCTAAAAGATTTCATACAGTCCTAGATTAAAGAAATTTAGGAATTTCTTTTCTGAAAGACCCCATATAAATACCACAAGCTATACAATATATATTATAAGAATGGACAAGGAAAAATAGAGAGATTTTATACTGGAAATTGATAATATTTCTCCCAATTGTTGTAATACATTAAAAATTGGTGCAATTTTATTACAAAGGTTTGAATGTGTAAATCCAAATTTAAATGTTCATCTATTACTTCAGGCTATTACGAGGGTCGGTCAATAAGTAATGCCTCCTATTTTTTTTTCTCCTGAACTAAGTTAGTTATGTGAATAATTTGAATTTGGCGCAATTCCTCAAACCTTCTTCTACACTCCATTGCAATAGCAACTTCCTACGTCAACCGGTGGCAGCACTGCTGCCTGTTGCAAAATGGCTGACATCGATGTCCGTATAAGACAGCGTTCTGTCATTGAATTCTTGAATGTGGAAGGTGAAACGCCTATTCGTATTCATGAGAGGATCACAAAGGTGTATGGTGATGCAACAGTGGATGTCAGTACGGTTAGAAGATGGGTTCGTCGCTGTAACAAAACTGAGGCCCAACACCGTTGGCTGATGAACAGCGGAGCGCAGACCCGTGACTGCAGTGACTCCACGCAACATTCAGCGAGTGGATGAGATCATCCGAGGTGACCGCCGGGTAACAACGGATGAATTGTGTCGCATTACGTCCCTCAGTGAAGGCAGTGTGGTGACGATTATTCAAGAACTGGGGTACTCAAAACTTTGTTCACGGTGGGTACCCCGGATGTTAACTGACCAGAATAAGAAGTCACGAAAACAATAGCCTCCGAACACTTGCAACGCTTCAATTTGCAGGAAGAGGAGTTTCTGCACAAAATTGTGACTGGAGATGAAATGTGGGGTCATTTTTTTGAACCAGAATCAAAGAGACAGTCTATGGAATGGCATTGCACAACCTCACCGAGGAAGAAAAAATTTAAAACTGTGCCATCGGCAGGGAAAGTGATAGTGACCGTATTTTAGGATGCAGAGGGTGTGATTCTGGTTGATTTTTTGGAACAGGGTTGCACAATAAATTCTGTACAATATGTCAGCACCCTCAAAAAGCTTAAAGCATGTCTTTACAGCGAGTTTGCCCAACAAAAAGCATGGCGGATGTTCTGCTTTTGCATGACAATGCAAAACCACACACCAGTCGTCACACCACCGAAGAGATTGTGAAAATTGGATGGGAAGTCTTGCCTCATCCCCATACAGCCCTGACTTAGCACCATCAGACTTCCATCTGTTTGGGCCACTAAAGGAAGCTCATCGTGGGATTTGCTTTCAAGATGCGGAGGCCGTGAAAACATCTGTGCGTCAATGGCTGCAGAAGCAAAACCGTGCGTTTTACCGTGCAGGAATACATGCTCTCGTTAAAAGATGGACTACAACTGTGGAAAAGGATGGGGATTACAAAGAAAAGTGACAATTTAATGCTCAATGTTGTGGCTTTCATGCTGTGTAATCAAAGTTTAATTTTTTTGCAAATTAAAAGAGGAAAAAATAGGAGGCATTACTTATTGACTGATCCTCGTACTTTAGGCCTCCTCAATAGGTACATCACTTATTGTAATTACAGCATCAATAGTTAGACTCAATAATTAAGAAATAATGTCTTTTGAGCACTTGGTGATAGTTCATTTGGTGCTAATCAATGTTATAATAAGTAAAGAATCCATTGCATTCTATGCATTATGGTAGCCTATCAATATAGTTGTACTATCTGCAAACATTGGGGATACCGGTATCATGCATAAAATCATAGTCAATGCTTTTACTTTACCTACAGGATAAGGTAAAAAGAAAAACATAAACCTCATATCATATGCATAAACACGATTCTTCCGCTACGAGTACTAATGAATACCAGCATACCATAGGTTTTTGATAATAATTGATTTTGCGCTCTTCAGGCATTTCCATTGCTCTTTGCAACTACCCATATGCTGAGCATTATTGTGACAAGAAAGCATTAACCATAAATTTCAGTATTTTTTCATCTTGTTTCTAAATTCCCCATCATAAAGCATGCCTAAGTCGTGCCTTCGCTAGCTAAGCTAAAGTTTCTTGTAAGTACAAATGGTTGCATTTATGAATATCCAAAAAAGGAAAGTCTACAAACCTTCGCTCGTGGAAAGAAATTTTATCCATACATGTGTTTTTTCCGTAATGTTTTCAGTTACAAAAGTGAGTGCCCTTGAAACAATGCTCTGGTGAACCCTTAAGCCATGTAAGTTATATCAATTAAATCTTCATTTTTTGTTTGGAGGATGGGGCTGCTTCTCGTCTTTCGCTGCTATAACCTATAAAATAATCACTCAACCATTCAACATTTTCTTTCTCAAATCTATGAAGTTTCTTATAAACAATAACTGACAGTGCTCTTCTCTCTTCTTTGTAAAAACACAACCATGTAAATTACCACCAACCATTCACTAAGCAATCGAAGCCATGAAAGATGCATGGTACTATCTTTCGTAGTAAAACCTAGAAAGCAGGGTTCTATACTACACTTTATGCATACATTTCATAGTCTATTCTAAGGCTTGAAGGAAAATCTAATCACGGACAATACTATCAATTTTTTGCTAAGAGGAAAAGCTTTTCCTAAGGTATTTTATTCATTCATTCAGGTTTAGTAAAAGTATCTACTACCGGTACCATTTTATTTTATACCACTCAGATTTATATTGCTTTTAGCCTATTATCTTCTAGAAAGTACCTGCAGCTTCACCCAAGTTTATTAAATCAAAGGCAGTCATTATTCAACAGCAAAAGAATTAAATCAACATATTTAATACTGATATCGTTTTACATAAAGTGCATGAATTAGATAATTTTATTTTTAATTATAGGCTACTGTGTGAAATGGTAACTAACTTAAATAATTTTAACAAACCACTGATTCATGGTTCAATTCCTGATGAGGTTTTTGAGATTTTTCAATTGGCCTAATCCTTTTGCTGGCTCTATGGCCCTGAAGTCGCCTCATCCTCTAACAGAAATGGGTATCAGAAGCAATTCTGGGGTAAAGGCAGTCAGTGCATAAGACTGACAACTTTACCACCTTCATGTGCTAAAAGTCTAAAAATGTTGGAGGTTGAACGTTTGAACCCTAAAAGCCTTCATGGCCACTATAGGGTTCACTTGATCTTTACCTCACTTCTTTACCAACTTTAAAACATTTGTGACATTTCCACCGGTCACCTAGTCATCCATAGCCAAAGCTGGTAGATCGTAGTTTCTTTGTCTTGCAAAGAAGTTCTGTTCTGTACCACTGAAGTCCAAGAGCCATTTAAAAGATAGTATTAATGAAAACATATGATTTATTCAACATCTGCATGAAATAGCAGATGAAATAATCACTTTACAAAAGCTGCAAAAGGTATTTTCCATAAATGTCACACAGTCTGTCACATCAAAATTAAGCCAAAATAGCATTAAGCATTTCAAAATTATATTTTAGGTGGGTCTTGTGTATTGAAATATCCTGACTTTTACCAAGTTTCTATTTTATACAATGATTACATGGCTTTCTACCCAAACTATTTAATGTTATTAGTGATGGGTGTGACAAGGATACCTTGAAGATTGATTTGATGAATAACTTCACTTAAACTCATCTTAAAAATTTGTTTTATGATGACAAAATCTTCACTTATTTGTGCTTTTGTGGATGAAATTAAAAATTGCAGCAAATCAACTGATTCCGTGAGTAGCCTATAATGCAGTAGTAGCCAACAAGTTAAATTATATATTTCACTCAACCCCCCCCAAAAAAAACACATTTCAGCAATTATTATTATATAGATACCTTTAATTTAATAGACTTATGAATCTATTTTCAAATTCTACAGTCTTTTCCCTTTACTTTGATATATAACATGTCTATGTCATGTAAAAAAAAGGTGTAACCACTTTTGTCCACTTTCACATGGATTGGCTCTTGATTGAAATGGGTAAAAATAAGATCAAGTTCTAAATTCACCCCTTATTCAATTCCTTGAACAAAAGTAAGTATATTTTACGATGTTTCCAGTTCCAGGAAGGAAAATTGTAATACTAAGGATATAAGTGCTCTACCCCCAAATCTGGAATGGTGAGAAATTTTAATCAAAAGTGTGTTGATTTGACATGGAATGACCCTGCTGGTTAGAGTGCTAGTGGGTCAATCCATATGAAATCATCCAATGGGTGTTGCTGACATATTTTATTTTATTTTTAAGTATATATTTTCTGTTTCTATGTGTATCTGGGAGTACAAAACCATTTTTTTCACATTTTTATCACTAACGCTTTGGCAACTAGTGGCCATTTTGCTTAGAAGGATTTGGCATTTTTGGCATTTTCAAAGGTTAGCGGTAAGTTAAATAACTATTTTATTTATGAAGATATCAACTTGAAGTAAAAACCATCTTAATCTACAAGAAACATTCTTCAATTCATGTTATGACCAAAAATTTGTTAGGTCTTAAGGAAATAATCTAAAACTTTATTAGAAAATGCAGTTCCGATTAGAAAAAATTAACAACTTTATAAAACTTTTTTTCATAGAAGGGATGAAAACACATGTTTCTTATTTTCACCCAACAAAGATATAGTAGATCACTAGATGTTAGTAAAATTTGAGATCATTTATGTAAATCCTTTAGGTTTTATGAGTCTTCAAATATCGAGATTTTGCAGAATTGTTGATTTTCAAATTAAAATATCTCAAATGGGACTGAACCGAAAAATCTGAAATTTTCTCAAAATATTCTTCTAGTGCCTAGTAATCAACATATAAAATTTCATCACTGTGTTCTGACCAGAAGTATTTTATTTTTAATAAAGAAAATGCTAAAAAATAACACTGTCAAATGAGTGAATAACTGTGTTAATATACAATAAAAATTGTCAAAAAATAATATAATTTTTTGTTGTTGCTAGTAAAATTAAATATTTCATAAAACTAACATATTAAAGAATATTATAGGAGAAAAATTCATACCAATGCTCTACCAACTGAGCTAAGCCAGACTGCATATGGCATGACTTGTCTGTCTGTGAGGTAGACCATTAGGGCAATCAGTCATAGGAGAGAGGTTCCATCTGGTGCTGTGAATTGAGCTTCAGCTTAGCTCAGTTGGTAAAGCATTGGCCAAACCATTGGCCAAAGGTCCTGGGTTCTAGTCCCAGTGACGGAGGAATTTTCCTCCTATAATATTCTCATGTTATGTCCAACAGAGACAATAATCTGTGGTTCATGAATGCTTATATATCTTAACATATTAAATGTTCCATGGTAGTAGTCATAGTGATCAATATTCCAGCAGAAGGAGACCATATTGCCACATTTGCTGAGCAATACAGACTCCTGTAGCTCCTTTGTTCAGTAATCAGTAGCTGTGCTTGACTGAAAATAGCAAAAAAGTTGCCCCTCACTTAAAAAAATATCAATTTCACCAAACCACCAGTTCTGATCATAATGCAGGTAACAATGTCCTTTACTTCGAAAGGTCTTATTTCAAATTTTGGCAAAATGGAAATACTCTGTTCACCATAAATATCACTTTTTGAGTGAATGTAACACCTTATGATGCTAGAAGTTTGTTCCACAGCTGAGCCAAAGGTTTAAAAAAATGTTTATACAAGTGTATAGGAAATACCTTTAATTTCTTCAGAACAAAATTTGAACACTTCTTCTGCTGAAGGTATCTGGTCCAAATATGGTCTTTGCAAACTAACCATCGAGACAGCCCTCTTTGTACCCCCTCCAATCCCATCGCAAGCATTCTTTCCATTAGAAGTGGCAAAAAAATGCTATTCAGCTTCAGAAAGTTATTTTTGTTTTTGTACTGGCTACCATCTCCATCGCTAAAATAAACAATTTTTTTAACTGAAGGGGCAACTTTTTTTATATCTTCAGTCAAGCACAGCTACTGATTACTGAACAAAGGAGCTACAGAGGATTCTGCAGAGACTTGCCTTTTTCAAGTCAGCGTATTCTGGCTTGCTCAGCAAATGTGGCAATATGGTCTCCTCCTGCTGGAGTATTGATCACTGACTACTACCATGGAACATTTAATATGTTAGTTTTATGACAAATTTAATTTTACTACGGTAGCAACAACAAATAATTATATTATTTTTGACAATATTTATTGTATTTTAACACCGTTATTCGCCCATTTGACAGAGTTATTTTTTAAGATTTTCTTTATTAAAAATAAAATACTTCTGGTCAGAACACAGTGATGAAATTTTATATGTTGATTATTAGGCACTAGTGGAATATTTAGAGAAAATTTCAGATTTTTCTGTTCAGTCCCATTTGAGATATTTTAATTTGAAAATCAACAATTTTGCAAAATCTCGATATTTGAAGACTCATAAAACCTAAAGGATTTATATAAATGATCTCAAATTTTACTAGCATCTAGTGATCTACTATATCTTTGTGGGGGGAAAATATGAAACATGTGTTTTCATCCCTTCTATGAAAAAAAGTTTTATAAAGTTGTTAATTTTTTCTAATCGGAACTGCATTTTCTATTAAAGGTTTAGATTATTTCCTTAAGACCTAACAAATTTTTGGTCATAACATGAATTGTAGAATGTTTCTTGTAGATTAAGATGGTTTTTACTTTAAGTTGATATCTTCATAAATAAAATAGTTATTTAACTTACCGCTAACCTTTGAAAATGCCAAAAATGACAGATCCTTCTAAGCAAAATGGCCACTAGTTGCCGAATCGTTAGTGATAAAAATGTAAAAAAAATGGTTTTGTACTCCCAGATACACATAGAAACAGAAAATATATACTTAAAAATAAAATAAAATAGGTCAGCAACAAATTATTTTATTATTGGATGATTTCATATGGATTGACCCTAGTGGTCAATACCGGTTGATCTGAAATTTACAGTTAGGAATAGGTCCCAAACAGGTAGATAGGGCAATTCCTTGAACAAAAGTAAGTATATTTTACGATGTTTCCAGTTCCAGGAAGGAAAATTGTAATACTAAGGATATAGTGCTCTACCCCCAAATCTGGAATGGTGAGAAATTTTAATGAAAAGTGTGTTGATTTGACATGGAATGACCCTGCTGGTTAGAGTGCTAGTGGTCAATACCGGTTGATCCGAAATTTACAGTTAGGAATAGGTCCCAAACAGGTAAGGTAAGGGCACCTATAGTCGACAGTGCACCTATAGTCGACATACATTTTTTAATTGTTTGAAATAAGGTTAATATTGATCAAAGAAGCCTCACATAAATCTGGCAACATTGCCAAAACTTGTTTTCTGGCAGCAGTAAAAAACCTCAGCCTTATGCATTATTACATGTGGATGGTGTTGGATTGAAAAAGTGCTTGCAGAGAATGAAGCAGATTTCAGTGAATGTCTAAACAAAATCACAAGAAAGGCAAGTTCTGAGCTTTAGGTTCAAATAATTTTATTTCATTTTTATCTGATGTTTGAATGTACTGTTGAGGTAAAGGATGTTTAATAATGTTTTTAGTTAGTTGTTTGCAGAAGAAAATGTGTGTTTAGCCCTTTAGTAGGGTTGTCAGCCATAGGTTCTTGCAAATTACCACTGCTCCTGAAGTTGACACATGTGTCAGCTTCAGGTTCTATACCAAATATTTAATTTTTGAACTAGTTTAAACATATATTTCACAACATTAATTAATATTAAATTTTTATTGGTCTAGGACTTACAGAACCTATAGACGACAGGGGGTGTCAGCTTTAGGTATCCAACATGTCATCTTTAGGAGACTGTTCATTCTTGAGTATTCCCATGGATGCATGGATGATAATGAGTCTCCAGATCTCCAAATATACATTTCTATAGCATATTAAATAAGAAAGCTGGCTGCTGAGTAAAAATTCATTGTACAAGATTCCTTCCCCAGTAAAAAAAATGGTATGCATTTTTGCAAAGGAGTCCTATTATAAGCCAGAGAATACATCAAAATTTAACATCTAGTTATACCAAAACAATATTAGCCAAATGCTTGAGGATGTGCAAACCTATTTTGTTGAGAAGGAATCGATCTCCATTCTTCAGGTCCCAACTAGAAATTATTTATGAACTTTCTTCTTCCTCAATCGCAAGGATGAAAAAAAGTCCTAAGCAGAGTGAGGAAGCAGTCCAGTCTATCAGGGAGGTAATAATGATGAAAAAGAAATATTACTACTCTGAACACATTATGAAGCACTCCTAGAGAAATTGCTCCTTTAATGATAGTGTTCAGTTAGTACAGCTCGCCTTAGCGCTTGTTGTTCCAAAAGAATGGTCTATTGGATGGCCACAAAATTCGTGGATAACTCACAATATTGCAAATTTATTGTACCCTTGGCTAATGAAGGGGAATATTAAGTTGCTAATCATACTGTTTATGAATGGCTGTACACCACATGCATCATGCCATTAGTCAGTTCTGTTCAGAGAAGGGCATTGAACTGATTGCTTTATATACAGATGCCGCACGTATGTCGCAGTTTTCTACTATTGGTACCTTAAAGTTGCCTTGGAAGTAAAAAGTGCAAGATTGGTGTTTGGAAAATATAGATATAAAGAAGCACGATTTTGACCGAGTTCTGTGTTGGAAAATAAACAATTCAAATCCTGCAGAAAGGGTTTCAGAAATATGGATTGTTTCCTTGGGGCCCAGAATCAATTTGAGGCTGTAATAAAGGAAATAGAAGCAGTTCAAGCACTTGGTGATGTATTAATTTCATGCTACAGTAAGTTAATTATTTAGTATTTCGCTTTGGTTTATAACAACAGTAATTAATTACGTATATGAAATATTTGAATGTAAAAATACTTAAGACACCTGTAGGGCCCTAGCATTATTTCTTAGTATTTTTTAAAATTCAAAAAATAAGTTTGCAAGATTTCATTTAAAAAAAATACTTCAATGAATTATTCTCTAACTTATGTTGTATGGCCTAATACAATTTTAAGGCTGAAAAATTGATTTAAAATAATTGTGGTAAAATAGAAGATTATATATTTATAGATAACCTTTCTGCACACAGTAAGAAACATTAAAAAACATCTTTATTCCCTAGTTACAGCCTGATTTTAAGGATTTGAGACAGGTGTCAGGTATAGGTACCACTTATGTCAGCTTTAGGATCCTGTCTTTTTGTATGTTGTCAGCTATAGGTGCCTGTCAAGAGGTTTAAAAATAAATTTATTTTTAATATAAATGTTCATGAATTAACTAAAAGCATATATGCAAATTAAAATAGGATCATCCACCTGTCTGAAAATATATTGTAGAATGCTCTGACATTTTAAAGTAAAGTTACAGGATCAAAAGAATGTCGCACATTTCCTTAACATGTCAACTACTGGTGCCCTTACCTTAGATAGGGCAAGGAGTGAGAGAAAGGGAAAAAGAAGTAGTGAAAGGAAGAGAAGAGAATATAAAGGAGATATAAATTATTTGTTTCCTAGTTTCACCTTTTACACAATAGATGGCATGGCTAGTCATTAAAATAGTGTGACATTTAAGAGGAGACACCACTGCCTTCTAGACTGTATTACTCGTGTATACACTGCCTGTCCTATACGGCTAATTTTGCGTACGCGGCGACATTACAGATGGAAGCACCTTTCACACCCAGCTGCAATACCCTTTACATTACCGTATACTCTGTGTTGCCCTCTGAAGTATAAACTCGGAAACTGAAATATGCTGGAATTTCATGCTATCTGGATGTGAACTGTGTCGCCTCTACTGGAGAAATTAGGCAATTTAACAATACTCTGAACTCCATGTTAAAATTAAGCATAGGACAGGCAGTGCAATTCTCGAGACGGCGGTGGGAGACACATAACTCAGGCTACTCCCCACCCTAAACACTCCTTCCCAGGCGGATCCCATTAGAGAGTTGGTGGGAGGAGTCTAGTGCATAATCTATAACTATTTTTTCCCCATTAAGGTAAGTAGTGGCAGATAGATTCTACTTTAGTGGCAGTTAGGTTAGGTTACCAACAGTGATATTAGTTTAATGGCGCATACTGAAATCTCGCGTTTAGAAAATGTTAGTCAACCTGTTTACCCAGAATTCTAGCTGCAGTTGATAAGATGGCCATCAGTTGTAGGATTTTATCATCAATCAGGCCTACATATTTTAAGAGAATTACAGGATGTATTCTTATAATATAAACATTTTCGGGCCTAATTATAATCCTTGCACTTAGGGATACATTTTTAACGCTGATTCGCTTAGTAAAAATTAAAACTATAGGCCTACATAAGGTCTGTGGCTGGATCCCCTACCCCTTGCATGATTTCAAGGTGGGTTTCAATGTGACCCCATTATAAGGGGTAACATTGAAACCCCTTTTTTTATTCATTTTCTGGCTAATTTATGCAAGATATCAAAAACTTATTCAAGTATAATTATTTTACTGGTTATGGTCCATTTCATATCAATGTTCAAAACAAATAAAAATGATTTGCAACCCACAAATTTAAAACGTGTGTTTAGAAGAGTTCAAAGTCACCCCACGTTACGGTACTAAAGTGTTCATTTATAATATATTTTGGCATACTTTTGTTGTAAAATGTTATTACAAAAAGATAAAAATTTCGGGAAATTTATTTTCAGCAAAAAGCTTTGAAAATTGAGTCAGACAATTTAAATAAACACAAATAATTACTCCGACAAGCTCGTAAGTATTCTGCAGCATCATTACTTACAGTAACGGCCCGAAAAATCGGAGATTTAACAACATTCGATGCCATTCGTTTTTATTACTTCTAGCAGAACAAATAGCCAAACTCTGCCCGGAAACACAATATGGCAGACGACCCCGAGAGCACGGAGGAAAGAATACACGGAGACGCCGTGCTTGCGGTGTTGTATGGGAAACAGATGAAGCCAATGACCACGCCCCCTTAGAGGACCAAAAGGGAGGCTTGCTATATACAATAGCACACAAATACTCCGAAGTTTCACGAGTTATAACAACGTAACGGTAGGGAAAATATGTAATATCCCAATTTCATATATTAACTACATACTCTGACATCATAATAATCCCGATAGTAAGCATTAACCTATCTCAGAAGAGCCAAAAATGTAACTTTCAAATGAGCAACTTTACATGTGCGAGTATAAATACTGAGTCAGTAAATGATTAAGTGACCGTGCGACTATGATAATTCAGAACGAGAAAAATATTCTGGACAGTTATATAGCTACACCATGTGGTTATTGACTCTATTAAACGCAATAAATGGCAACTAATATAAATATTGGAAATCTAAAGCAATAAATTAGGCTACTTAGTATTAGGGCCTACTAATAATTCACATAAATGCACTTTATTTGATTAATTACAAGTAGCCTAAGGCAGTTATAAAGAAAATACATCAATAATTAGCAGCCTAGTTTAAAATACAAGTAAATTATGCTTAGCAATTATACCCATATTCATTCATCCCAAAAATTGACTATTTTCAGTACCTAAATTTTACAAAATTATTAATATTAAGGTAAGTTCATAGAATAGTGCACAACATGCACTCATTTTCACTTCTGAATTGTTCAAAACAAAGAAACAAAGACGAGTAACCACGCTATCCGTGCACACTATAAACACAGTGACACGCCCCCTTAAGTACCAAACGCTCGGACAGTTGGCTTCACGCTTGCGGTCTCAGGGCATCTCCGTGTCTTCTTTCCTCCGTGCCCGAGAGCAGACAAGATTACTCCATTGAGCTCTATTACATACTGGAGGTAGCACTGCATGATGAAAAATCGTGACGGAAGGTTTCGCGGTCCGCCATGAAAGTGAACGTATAATTTAACTCCTATCCCGTATCTCCTTCTAACAAACTCATGTGTATTCATGGAATTATGAAGATGTATTGGCGTTTTTAAAACACTTTTATGAATGAAACGTTTCAATATAAACTACTTGATGCTTTTTAAGTACATAACAAAACTAATTTCATATCGTAATGGTTTGGTAAAAATATTTCTTTAATCTCAATCAGGCGTGAATGTACATTGGTAAACAGTTGTAATCACTCGCATTTTAAATATTAAAATAACTTCACAATAGGCCTTCATTTTGCGATATTATGCTTGATTTCGATATATAAAGAGAATAGACCAAATCTGTTCTAAATGCTTTGGAAATGTATAAACCGTGACCTTCAACTTTACCGTTACTGTACTGGATACAAATCACATTATTTTTTTAAAAAATATAATTCCTGTAGACTAGCGCAAAAGGAAGCCACTGAAATAAAATTTCAAAATACTTTAAGTCAGTAGGCCTACTTAGAAGTTCCTTTTCTTCAAATTTGAAATTTAATTAGCCATGCTATTTATCTTCTTATTCTTGCGACAGACAATCGTCTGTAGCCTTTTGTTCTTTCTTAATTCTGTTTTGATAGGAGATGGTGGGAGATCATCTGTTTGTCTTTTTATCCATTTTCAGCAAGGTCTTATACAAAAACATCTGCTTCCTCCTATTTCTGCAATTAAAAACTAGCATGAAAAATTTAGGCCTACATGCATAAGAATACTATGTTTACATGACTGACATATTGCATAATTTATATTCCTACATGGTACCTAAAGTAGGCCTACTACTAACCACATTACAAACCAGAGGCGTAACGAGGGGGTTTTGGGGGGGTTTGAACCCCACCCCCCATTGATTAAAAAAAGGAAAATTGTACAATTTTTTAAAGTCTGCTTATAAATTGCTTAGTAGTAGTATGTATAGTAGTAGTAAGTATTCTGCCTTCCGGCAGGTTTTCAAACTTGGTACGCGAATTTTGTTTTCCAAAACTGTCTATCCTCTGCTTCCTCCTTCAGCATCCAATATTTCCGCCTTTCCCTTAAATCGTCCAACAGCTGAATTCTTCTTCTTCCAAGTCTAGTTGTACCCTCCAATCTTCCTTCTACGACATCATGTAATAAGCAGTTCCTTCTGAGAATGTGCCCAACCCAGTTTGCTTTCCTCTGACGAATTGTGTGTATGATTGACTTCTTCTCACCCACTCTACTCAGAACCTCTTCGTTTGTCACCATGTCCATCCACTTTATATTTTCTATCTGTCTCCAGCACCACATTTCAAAACTTTCTAAATATTTCTTCTCTAATTTCCTCAAAGTCCATGTCTCTGATCCATACAAAGCAATACTCCAAATATAACACTTCACCAGGTTTTTACGTAGCTCTAGGTTCAGACTACTAGTTAGCAGAGTTCTCTTCTTCATAAATGCTTTCTTGGCCATGGCAATTCTTGATCTTATCTCCTTGGTGCAATAGGCATCTTTCGTCAGTACACTTCCTAAGTATTTGAACTGGTTCATGTTCTCTAATTCTTGATTTCCCATGATAATTTGAAGCGGCTCTTCTCTCTTCGATATCCTCATCACCTTCGATCTACCTATGTTGATTTCCATTCCATACTTTCTTCCTGTTTCCACCAGCCTGTCAATCATTCCTTGCAATATTTCTTGTTTCTTTGCCAGAATCACCAGGTCGTCCGCATATTTGATGGTGTTAATAGCGTATCCTCCTATCACAAAATCCCGAACTCCTTCTAAGGCTTCTTTTGCTAGCCAGTCTCCATAAAGGTTGAACAAGATGGGCGACATACAACATCCTTAACGCACACCTCTTCCTATTTCTACACTGTTGGTCATTCCATGTTCTAGACGCACTTTCACTTTTTGTCCCAGGTACGAATTGCGGATTAGTCTCCTGTCCTTCCAGTCAATGCCTATTTTTTTGAGTATGTCCATTAACTTTTCCCAGTTCACTCGGTCAAAAGCTTTTTGCCAATCAATAAAGCAGACACACACTTCTTCGTTGACCGCTAAAACTCTCTCTGATATAATCCTTAGCATTCCCGATGGTCTCCCATCGGGCGCCTCCCCAGGTGGCGGATAGGGGAATGCCCACCAGATATGGAGGGTACCGGGGAAATAAAATACCCGGGGCGGACCAAAACCACCCCCTTGTCAGGGTTATGATGAATAATGCCGGACAGCAGCGACATTATTATCGACTGGAGGCATAGAACAAATTATGTTCTTGATGGCTACTGATCGAAAATCTTGCGGGCGCAACCTGATGGATGGGTGTGGCGGCCGTGGTACTGCGATGTGGAAAGGAAATGGGAAGACTACCACATTATTTTTTCCCTGAAGACACTTGGGATTAGCGAATATGATGGCTGCTCCTGAAGCAAAATATTCCGGAGGTAAAATACTTCCCCAGTCGGATCTCCGGGCGGGAAGTGTTTCAGGGGGAGTGATCGATATTGAAAAAAATTGCTTAATACGAGTATAAAGCGTGGGAAGCTTAAAACTCGTTATTGTGCATCTTAATTTTTAAAATTTTCCGGGGAAGGACCCCGAACCCCCCTCTCCTGGTGTTCGAGCAAGCAACATGTTTCCACTTTAGAATGTTTCAAACTGTCCGCTTGCATTGGCCCGCTCTGATTGTCTTTTTGTTCCCGCCTCAAGGCATTGTGGGATCAAGCATGACTTGCTAATTTTCTTTGTTATATGCGGTGGCGTCGCGTCACCCCAGTCAGTATTGTACGAGACCGCACTCAGATCGCAAGTGTATCTAGTCGGCTCGAATCATTCCCGCTTTTTCTACCAGGTTTCCTTAAACTTGCTCTGGAAGCGGCGAATAGTCACAATTGTGCGCAATTGTGGCTCTCAGTAATTATTCATACATAATTACATATAATTCATAAAGTTCGCGAGTGAATTCTCCGAATTACAAAAGTTTGATATTTCGTAACAGTGGTGCAACCCACGCTACCTGTTTCAGTGCTTATATCAGCTTTTACGACTAAACTACATACAAAAGTTTAGTGATAGCTTCAAGTGCAATTTAATCTACGCATTTTAAGCTATTATTTATCAAGTTTTTCAAGAAATTAATATTTACAGACACGTGTGAAAACGTACTCTTGCATCTTATGTATCAGTGTTTCTTTTTCAATTAGTTTCAATAATTATTGTGTGTGAATTTAGTAAGTTGTGATTATTTCATATTTAATTGTTCTCCTTAAGTATTCCGTGATTCCTGATCCCAGAGTCCTGAGGTAACAGTCTATTTGCTCTCAATTTTGATTCATTCGAATCTGGTCCTCATTAGCTATACAGAGGTGGCTACGCTTTCCTATCTTATGCATTTCCAACTGAAGTCACTTCCAAACCTAAAACCAACATTTTATTCCTATTTGGGACGTATCTTATCCCGATCCCAAACATTTGGTTCCTCATCGGACCGGATTACTAAGGAAACAATTTCATTATTCACACATATATATATGGTTTGTCTCGGCTTATCGATCTCGTTCATTGTATGCAGACTCAACCGCGACGGCATCCGCGTAATCAAGAGCTACGATTTCTAGTACATAAACTCTGTATCATCTATTCGGCAGTGCTTCAGTACTACAGAAAACACAACAGCTCAAAAGACTTCAAGAAGGCAGTGATCATCACACCAGAACATCACATGTGCAGTGACAACTCTACAAAGTTCTCAAAGTGTTACAAATAATATCATCATATCATCATGGAGAGTCAAATCAAGGATCTGATCAAGAAAAGGGGTTTCATCAAGAGAAAAATCACCTTTATTCAGAAATTCTGCGATAGCATCCAGGAAGAAGTTGATGTGTTTCATCTTAAAGTGAAATATGACAGCCTCAATGATCTTTGGATTAAATATGAAACTGTACAAGCTGAAATTGAATCGCTAATAGTAGAAGAAGAAGACATCGAAGTTCACATGCAGTATGACGAAGAGATAAGAAGTAGTTATGATTTGTTGAAATCTAAACTTAGTGCGCTTATTGTTCAGCACGAACAGCCACTTCGTAGCATAAGTCCAGCAGGCAGTGAGCGATCTCATAACAGTGCCAATTCACATCATACTTGTCAGTCAGCTGTTTCTCAGTGCAACAATAGGCCAATACAACTTCCTGCTATACAGCTTCCTACCTACTCTGGTGACATCACAACGTTCAAACATTTCCAAGACACGTTCGGCAGTCTTGTAGTCAATAATGCAGCCTTAGAACCGATACAGAAATTGCATTACCTTCTGTCATCATTAAAGGGCCAGGCACACGCACTGATAAAAAATCTACCAGTGACTAGCGAAAATTTCAGTGTAGCATGGAATCTAATATGTTCCAGGTACAATAATACAAGAATTATCGCCACAGCTCACGTACGTAATCTACTCTCTTTACCAACGATGAAGAGTGAAAATGTGAATGATCTTCGTAATATTCTTAACAAATTCCAAAGCAACATAAATGCTGTGGAAGCTTTACATGTAGAGATACCATTGCACGATGTTATGCTCATGGAGTTAATCTTGGACAGCCTTTGTGAGAGCATACGTAAAGAATGGGAAGGAAGAATTGATTCTCAGAACTTCACACCACTTCAAGACCTCATCAAGTTTTTAGAAGCTAAGGCAAATTCCCTTGAAGTATTGGCAGATGTAAACAACACGTCCAGCCCATCTAAGCACAAAGGTGAGCAAAGTACGAAGAAGAAGTCAGAGAAACACACTCGTCATTCTTATGTTGCTACAAAAGGAGACACGTGCCCATGCTGCGATGATAATCACAATTTATTAAATTGCAAGAACTTCCAAAAACTAAGTTTATCACAACGATGGGATGTCATTAAATCTAAACGCTTGTGTGCTAACTGCTTCTCTCCTAACCACAGAAGAGATCAGTGCAAGCTAAAATCGTTTTGCAAATGTGGGAAAGGCTTTCATAGTAAATGGTTACACAATGACACACATTCAAGTGAAAAGGTTTCTCGCCAGAGTACTTTTTCAGAAAGTTCTACATCCAGCACGGCAACAAACATTCCAGCTAGTTACTGTTCTATAAAAGAAAAGGTTAGCCAATGTGAAATTCTTCTTGCAACTGCAGTGGTCGAAATAGAAGACAAAAATGGAAAACTGGTAAAATGCAGAGCTTTGCTTGATTCTGGTAGTCAGATTAATTTCATCACGGAAGATTTGGCAAGGAAATTACAATTACCAACTACCGCAGTGGATACTCACATAAGAGGTATCAATGGCACCTCAGCTTGTGGTCACAGCATCACTATTAATATGAGATCCAGGATCCACGCTTTCCAAGCTAACCTAAACTGCCTAGTTTTACCTCACATTGTAAATAAGCTTCCTGCTGTCCAAATTGACCCCCACAAATTCAATATTCCCAGTGAACTTCCATTAGCTGATCCTAAATTTCATGTACCTGGTGATGTACAATTGCTAATTGGTGCCAACTTATTCTTCCAATTAATCACAAACGAAAGAATAGTTAAACCAAATCAGCCTGTTCTGACCAACACTGAACTTGGTTGGATAATCAGTGGTACAGTTCCTAAGTCTGCCATTAAAAACAAGAAGGTGACGTTCTCACATCATAACTTGTTTGTAACTGTCGACAACGTGGACAGGCAACTAAGGCAATTTTGGGAGCTAGAAGACTTCCCCAGCGCAGTACACACCAAAGAGGAACGTGAATGTGAAGAACACTACGTAGAAAACACTACTCGTGCAACTGATGGTGCATTCGTAGTGCAACTCCCCAAGAATCAACCTGTAGATTCTCTGGGCGAATCTAGACAACAAGCTATAAAATGCTTAGGACACCTGGAACGCAAACTACAAGCTAACCCTAGCTTAAAAGAAGACTATTCCAAATTTCTGGAAGAGTATGAAAATCTAGGCCACATGAAGAAGGTTTCACCTCCTCAGCCTGGAGAAAAGTGTTACTACTTGCCGCATCATGCTGTTATAAAACCTAGTTCAACTAGCACGAAAACCCGAGTTGTATTCGATGCCTCAGCAAAGTCGTCTTCAGGCAAGTCATTGAACGACATTTTGAAACTAGGGCCAACTATACAGGACGATCTTTCATCTATTGTACTTCGGTTCCGCACCTACAAGTATGCATTTTCAGCAGACATTTCTAAAATGTACAGGCAAGTAAGAATGCATAAAGATGATCAGAATCTTCAAAGAATTGTGTGGCATTCAAGTCCTAATGAACCCATACAAGACTACGCTCTAACTACTGTCACTTATGGTACCAAATCTGCATCATTTTTGGCCATAAGATCTTTACAACAGCTTGCGCTAGAAGAAGAAGAGAAGTATCCGCTTGCTGCTCAGGCAGTACGGGAATCATTTTATGTTGATGACTGTTTAGCAGGCCACAATGACATCCAAGAAGCCCTGAAACTGCAAAGGGAGCTTACAGATATGCTCAATTGTGGTGGATTTCCTCTGCGAAAATGGTGTTCCAATCATGAAGCTTTATTGGAATCAGTACCTCCTTCACATCGAGAAACTCAATTGCCCCTGGCACTTGATAACAATGAAAACATACATGCCCTAGGCTTACTTTGGCATCCAGTTATTGATGAATTCCAGATCCAATCACATCCTTCACTCCAAACCCATTTGCAAGGTAAACTAACCAAACGAAATATCCTTTCACTTATTTCATCTATCTTTGATCCGCTAGGATTGGCTAGCCCTATTGTCATAAATGCTAAAATCTTTATGCATTCTCTCTGGATTGAGAAATTAGACTGGGATGAAACCGTACCTGTGCATCTGGAGGAGAAATGGATGGAAATCTGTGAAACATTAGCTACTATTCACACCTTGCGTATTCCCAGATATGTGCTTACATCTGGTACAGTGCAGGACATTCAATTACATGGTTTCTGCGACGCCTCCCAGAAGGCGTATGGAGCTTGTATATATATTCGTTCTGTAAATAGTGAAGGTGAAACTACTATTCAACTATTATGTTCAAAATCTAAGGTTTCTCCTCTAAAGAAGCAAACCATTCCACGCCTTGAACTCTGTGGTGCACTTCTGCTAGCTAAATTATACAACAAAGTGCTAAGTGACATCAAGGTACAATCTTCACAAAATTTTCTGTGGTCAGATTCTACTGTGGTACTTTCTTGGCTCAAAACTGATGCGCGAAAGTGGAAAACCTTTGTTTCAAATCGTGTGTCACAGATACAAGAACTTTCGGAGACTGCTATATGGCGTCACATTGCCACACATGATAATCCAGCAGATCTTGTCTCAAGAGGAATTTCTTGTGAGCAGTTATCTGAAATCGATTTGTGGTGGCACGGTCCTAACTGGTTATCTTCACCCGAGACATCCTGGCCAAAGCAACCACAACAACTAAGTGTTCCTGATTCATCAGAACAACTTACAAATGTCTGTCTGGTGTCGACAACGGAGAAAGAACATTTTCTTACAAGATTCTCAGATCTCCGACGCCTGCAAAGAGTAACATGCTACATGAATAGATTTATTGCTGCATGTCGCCATGAAACAAAATTTCATGGACCTATTACAGCCGAAGAGCTTCAACAAGCTTTACAAACTTGTGTTAAAAGTGCTCAACATTCATCTTTTAAGAGTGAAATTGCAGATCTTAAAATTATGAAAGAAACTTCTGCTAAAAGTTCTATTCATACTTTAACACCATTTCTGGACGAAAATGGTCTTCTACGAGTTGGTGGTCGCATAGATAAATCTCATCTTGCATATGATGCTAAACATCAGATCATATTGCCAACCAAGCACCATCTGACTGCTCTAATTGTAAAGCATGAACATTTTAAACTTCTACATGCTTCACATCAGCTGACAATAGCTTCCTTAAGACAAGCATATTGGATCCCTTGCGTGCGCAGACTGGTGAAATCTGTTCTACACAAGTGTCTGACTTGCTATAAACTAAAGGCACAATCTGCTCAACAGCTGATGGGCAATCTTCCTAACTACAGAGTAACTCCTGTTAGGCCCTTTCTACGCACAGCAGTAGATTATGCTGGTCCATTCAGCATAAGATACGGATCGCCTAGAAGTAAAATCATTGCCAAGCTATACGCTGCAATCTTTGTATGTCTTGTAACTAAAGCCATTCATATTGAATTGGTGTCAGACCTCACATCAGAAGCTTTCTTAGCCGCGCTAAGAAGATTTACTTCCCGTCGTGGCCTATGCAAGGATATCTTCAGCGATAACGGCACTAATTTCATAGGCACGAATCACAAATTGAAAGATCTTCGTATTCTACTACAATCCGAAGAATTTCAGAAGTCAGTTCAAGATTTTGCTGCAACCAATGATTATAACTGGCATTTTCTTCCACCTGCTTCTCCGCATTTCGGGGGGTTACATGAAGCCGCGGTGAAATCTATGAAGTTTCACCTAAGAAGAACAATGGGTGCACAAATCCTCACATTTGAACAGCTTTGTACTCTACTCACTCAGATCGAGGCTTGTTTGAATTCCAGACCACTCGTTCGTCTTAGTGACGACCCAAATGACTGTTCATATCTTTCACCTGGGCATTTCCTCATCGGTGAGCCTCTCACCTCTCTGCCATCTCATTCTCCCACAGATGATATGAAATGTCTTGAAAAATGGCAAATTCTACAAAATCATCTGCATCAGATATGGAAAAGATGGTCTTCCGAGTATTTGCATACACTTCAGCAGCGACAAAAATGGTCATCTTCCAGTGAGAATCTGCGAGAAGGTATCTTAGTCATCCTGAAGGAAGACAACGTAGCCCCACTTCAATGGAAGATAGGCATCATTACCAAGGTGCATCCGGGAGAAGACGGTCTAATTCGTGTGGCGACAGTTCGCACTCCTAGTGGTGAATATAAGCGCCCATTAGTGAAATTATGTCCATTGCCAGATCAATAATAAGTGTAATACAGTGCAATCAATATTTCATATATCTTTATCGTTTTACAAGCAATTATAGTGTAGACAAACCGTTACATTGTAATAAGTGTTTTTGGTTTTTCTCCTTACACAATAAGGTTTTACTTTCTCATAACGGAGATAAACTGTGTTATTGTGATGTATATAATAAGTGTTTTTCTTTATGTTATTTATCCATTTGAATGTATTTTTCATAGCTTGCTCTTTATCTATTTTGTTGAACTAAATAGTTCAAAAGGGTCGGTATGTTCGAGCAAGCAACATGTTTCCACTTTAGAATGTTTCAAACTGTCCGCTTGCATTGGCCCGCTCTGATTGTCTTTTTGTTCCCGCCTCAAGGCATTGTGGGATCAAGCATGACTTGCTAATTTTCTTTGTTATATGCGGTGGCGTCGCGTCACCCCAGTCAGTATTGTACGAGGCCGCACTCAGATCGCAAGTGTATCTAGTCGGCTCGAATCATTCCCGCTTTTTCTACCAGGTTTCCTTAAACTTGCTCTGGAAGCGGCGAATAGTCACAATTGTGCGCAATTGTGGCTCTCAGTAATTATTCATACATAATTACATATAATTCATAAAGTTCGCGAGTGAATTCTCCGAATTACAAAAGTTTGATATTTCGTAACAGTGGTGCAACCCACGCTACCTGTTTCAGTGCTTATATCAGCTTTTACGACTAAACTACATACAAAAGTTTAGTGATAGCTTCAAGTGCAATTTAATCTACGCATTTTAAGCTATTATTTATCAAGTTTTTCAAGAAATTAATATTTACAGACACGTGTGAAAACGTACTCTTGCATCTTATGTATCAGTGTTTCTTTTTCAATTAGTTTCAATAATTATTGTGTGTGAATTTAGTAAGTTGTGATTATTTCATATTTAATTGTTCTCCTTAAGTATTCCGTGGATTCCTGATTCCAGAGTCCTGAGGTAACAGTCTATTTGCTCTCAATTTTGATTCATTCGAATCTGGTCCTCATTAGCTATACAGAGGTGGCTACGCTTTCCTATCTTATGCATTTCCAACTGAAGTCCCTTCCAAACCTAAAACCAACATTTTATTCCTATTTGGGACGTATCTTATCCCGATCCCAAACACCTGGTTATGCCTATGTTACGAACCAGTTATCTTTTTGGAACAATAATTTTTTGAAGGTGTCCTGAAAAATTGAAGACCGATGGTACATCATCTTTTAGTAATTTTACAAGTGCACCAGACCTTGACTGATAGCAATCAGGTGTAAAGTGTCTGCTGCTTAATGTACTGTACGCTGTGGGTGACCAATATTCTCTGCGCATTGCTTGAACCCACTTCTTCGGAATATCAGGCCAAGAAAATGGAAACTTGTACTAACAGGCAAGAAAAAGACAAGCGTTCGTGGCTATGCTATGCATGAGGCTAAGTCAGATTTGGCCAGTATCCTCAAATGTTCCAAACAAAAATAACCTACTTGTGAAACTTAAGTCCACTTCCATTTCTCTGGAGCTCTGTGCAGCCATATGCCACGCAATATTTGACCATTTTGTCATGAAAAATAATAAAAACACATTCATAAATATATGTTTAACATAGGAAGCACACTTCACCAATACGTACAGTCGGTCAAATAAAAAACGTCGGGACTCGTATGCAGTTAAAATTAAAGTTTTAACGCATTAGTTCACAAGTTTCCTATAAAAACATAAAATACAGGTCATTTTCGGAACATATGAGGCCATGCGACAGGAGGGAAAAAATGAACAACGAGGGAAAAATGAAAAACGCGGAAAGCGCAATACACGATATTCAACTTAATGTATTGTCATAATTCATTTTGCTTTGTCATCGCACCACATACAAATGCTAGCTTGAGAGAAAGTGTAGTTAGGGCTGTAATTGACCTGCATTTTCGGCCTCTGAAGCAGGATGAAGGTTCCATATTTCTTAAAGAGTTGGGTACTTCACTATAATGCGACCGGAAGTTTTCATAGGAATCGTGGATCTGGCCGGCCTATTTCGATGCTAGATTGGTGGCAGAAGTTGAACGTAAGTTATTGATTTTGCACTACAAGTACCGGTATTATAAAATGAAATCTTTAAAAAATGCTCCTTGAATAATCATATTCTTTGCGAATTTATTAATTATTAATATTATAAGATTTGCAACCAAGAATATGGCGGATGTGAGACATATAGCCACAGCCTTCTATACATGTTCGTTTTGGAACAAAACTGACTAAATAATCAAGAAAATACATGGAGAGACAAGTGGCAGGTGTGAACCTAACCTTAAGTCTTCCTGTACATGCGCATATGCTCGTTCGTGATACTTAATCAAATACCGCCCATTGAAATGAATACTAACTGGAATGCCTTCTGAATGAGAGGAAAGTGAGGCTTCTTGTGCGACTAGTCATGATTGGTCTTGCATGGACGAAACCAAGTACCTGCACGCGAGAAACCATTAAGTTAGTAGGATCTTCTCGATTTCTTTGACTTTTTTAAAAGTGAAACTTCTTTAGCCGCGGTAGGAGTAAATCGAGGGCTTGCGTTACGCTCAAAATTGTCAAGCAATTAGTGTTACGCTCAAAATCGTCACGAAATTAGTAGGGTGTAAAGGAACGGACTGCATAGAAAACAATCAACTCTATGATTAGGCTTATCCAAAATTTAAATAATAAAAAATAAAAAATTAAAACATTGAAAATCCAAAATTTAAAAAATCTAAAAATAAAAAATTTAAAAATTCAAAGATCCAAAATTTAAAAAATCCAAAATTAAAGTCCAAAATTTCAAAATAAAAAATTCAAAGATAAAAAATTCAAAAAATTATAAACCCAAAATTTAAAAATCCAAACATCCATAATTAAAAAAACCAAAGATAAAAAATTTAAAATTCCAAAATTAAAAAAATTAAAAATCCAAAATTAAAAAAACAATAAATCCAAAATTTAAAAATCCAAACATCCAAAATTTAGAAAATCAAAGATCAAAATTTAAAAAATAAATAATCCTTAATTTAAAAAATAATAAATCCAAAATTTAAAAATCCAAACATAAAAAATTTAAAAAATCAAAGATAAAAAATTAAACAAATTCAAAACTAAAACATTTTAATACCCTAAATTTAAAAAATCCAAAAATCGAAGATTTAAAATTTCTATAATTTAAAAATTCAAATCTAAAAATCCAAAATCCAAAATTTAAAAAACCGAAATTAAAAATTAAAAAATCCAAAAAATAAAAAAATTAAAGATCTAAAATTTGAAAATTCGATATTAAAGAATCCAAAGTTCCAAAATTAAAAAAAAATTAAAAGATAAAAAATTTAAATAATCCAAATACCAAAATGTAGAAAGTCAAAAACCCAATATAAAAAAGTCCAACAATCCAAAGTTGAAAAAATCCAATAATTCAAAATTGAAAAAAATCCAAAAATTAAAATAACTTTCACTTCTGTCGCGTGGCACGCAGAATTTTTTTAAATGTTAGAACTGTTCATCCTTTTCATTGCAAAAAATAAATCAATAAATAACCAAGCAAATGATTTAAATGTTTAATTTCCCCCTATACATATTCCCTGTTGCAACATAGCAGCTTACTGCTTTCAAAATTAGGCCTTTTATATTCTTTGTAGGCTGATAGAAGTTTATGCAATTAATTACAACGTGTTTCTCATATCAATATACATGAAAAATAAATTAACGTATTTATTTGTGTATTTTTATAAGTGGTAGATATTTGGATATTTGCGGTGATACTGTGGTAATTCTTTTCAACCAGTAGATAAATATAAAATGAAAAGGGGGGAAATTAAACATTTAAATAATTTGCTCGGCTATTTATTGATTTATTTTTTGCAATAAAAAGGATGAAAATGTCTAACATTGTCTTAAAATGTCAATGAAATCGAGAAGGTCCTACTAACTTAATGGTCTTTAGCGTGCAGGTGCTTGATTTCTTCCATGCAAGACCAGACGCAACTAGTCGCACAGACAGGACACACATTTGGCAGAGACTTTACAATGGTAGCAGTCATTCAGTTAGTATACAGTTCAATGATACCGCCCGACGTTTTTTATTTGACCGACTGTACGGTGTAGCCAACTTAACAACAAGTGAACGTCACGATTTATGCAATTCCAAAGCACAGCTGTTGTGTATCCTGTTTATATTTGAGATCACTGGCTCTATAGGGATGTAGCTCGCCAAACTTCTCCGACAGATAGCGTGGGTGTACTAGCCGGTATGCGCTAGCCGTCCGTCACTTTTTTTTCCAGTTGTCGTCTGCTGGCACCATGCTTTTAAATGGCGTTCCATCTTCCCAGTCCGAAAAATATGTTCGTAATTTTATATTTTTATAGAGGACACGAGACTACTATACACACTTCCTTGTCTACTGGGCCCTTCTAGAATGTTTAAGTGTCAAAAAGACGAAAGAAAAATTACAGCAGATAGGTTCTAAATAAGACTAAAAAGGAAGGATTACCTAACAAATATTATGAGAAATTTCCGATATAGACAACGTTATTTTGTACTCGACTTGCAGTAATATGTTATCATTGTATGAATATTTATATGCAGTGTGGCGATTGGATATTCTTTAATATTTAAATTAATATTAAATTTGCCGGAGCATCGAGAAGATGTTATGGTCCATTTAAAAATAGAGTAAATTACAAATGCAAATAAATTAAAACTACGTAGTAACGCAATGATAATTACAGTACATTGTGTTCGTTTTATACCTTTGTTAAACTGTATCTTTATTGCACCTTTGTATTTAAAGATCACATCCCTGTTTAATTTATTTAGTTATTTTAGGCCTATTTATTTTACTTTGCTGTATAAATATGTGTATATTACTGTAGCCTTCTATTGCATCTGAGATAAAAATATAAATTCTGTGATTTTCAAAACTTTTCAAAACCAAAGTGAGAAATCTTCTTATGGAGCATGTTTTCTATAGTACTCAAGATTTCATCTCCGCCAATTTACTGACTCTATAAATTTATTTTTACTGGGTAATAATTTATGGAGTAATTGGAGCTACGTGATTTCTCCTGATCTCTCCTCTTTCTCTTTTCCTCTCCATTTCTATAAGTCAAAATTGAATCACAAGTAAAATTCTAAATGTCCGTGTCTTATTGTACTCTGTATTATTTTGTTCTAATGTCTGCATTTGTATGAGTGTGTACTGTATGTATAGGTATGTTTTGTTTAATATTTTTTTTTTAGTTCTTAAGTATGACGAAGCCTTTGGATTCTTGTAATCCCTAATGGTGAATAAATATTATTATTATTATTATTATTATTATTATTATTATTATTATTTCTAAATAGCCAAGTTAGATTAACGACTTCGAATAAAAATTGTGACAATAGCGTTGCCAATTTAATAGGCTACATAACTTAACGTATGATAATTCTTAAATTCTGCCTTTATATTCTGTTATATCATGCAATGAAATATTCTTAACAATATTTTATCTCATAACTAGAAATGAAAATCATGTAACGATGGCCTAGCATACCGATAATAAAAGCAGTAAGAATTAATGAGGAATGAGAAGAAAAAAGGTCTAATCGATTGTCAAGTTCCCTCCCATATTTTTTCGTTATTCTGGGCAGGAAATAGTAAGTTTTCGTGTCGTAAACATATTTTAATATTCTGATTTTGAATGCGTTTTTAATATGAAGGTATAGGCTAAACATGCATTTGATACAGAAAATAAATAATATTAAAAATGTCTGCGAATACGCACCACATATATCAGTGTTTATCACGTATATCAATTAGTATTTTACTCTCTGAACCCTAGATGTACATTCTTTTAGTTACTTTGAATCATACCCAATCGCCAAACTAGCAGCACTGTATATAAATATTCATATCAGCATAACATTTTGTACGTAGGGAACATAGTAATGTAGTTAATAGCGGGCATTTCTCACAGTATTTGTCAGCTTATTCTTCCTTCTTTTCGACTATATAGCGTCTATCTTTTGCAATTTTTCTTTAAGCTTTTTCACGTAAATATATTCCTGAAGTGTCCAGTATACAAATAAATGCGCCTAGTAGCACTACAAAAATAGAAAAGTTCGAATGTATTTTTCAGTCTGCTAAGATGAAGCTCCATTTAAAAGCATGGTACCAGCAGACGACAACTGGAAAAACAAGTGACGAACGGCTAGCGCATACCGGCTAGAGCAGTGGAGACATCTGTTGGTCCTAGTTCGCTACATCCCTATTATATAATAAAATAGGTATTGCGCACAGTGTGCATTCATAATAACATTAGTTTCCTGCCAGCTCGCTTATTGAGCATGTTCTCTCAGAGCACCTTGTGATGTGATACCTATCACACGGTCTACCACAAAGCTCACACACACACACTGATCACTGGGGTCATGGTAACTTTTCGTTGAACATATCCTGTGGTGGAAACTGTGCACTGCTAAGCCCGTGATTATCCTTCTTAGGTTGAAGTTGGTCCCCGTCCACTCTCGTGTTGTCATCGCTTCCGTCGGGTAGAAATCTTCCCATATATCAGCTTTCTTGCTGTCCAGTTCCACTATTAGTCTATTATATGCCTCCGTAGATGGCACAAGTAGTCTTACTCGCAGGTCTTAGATGAAATATGGCTCTCTGGCTAGCACATACACCAATCGCGACAAGGTAAATTTTGATAGACCCATTACCCTCTTTAGGTACCTTGCTTTTATGCTTTCAATCGATCTAAGTTGATTCAGTGTCAGATGCTCCCATATGATATCCAGGTCATATGTGATCGTCGGGCAGACTTTCACGACAAATAGCTCCATCGCGGAGCTCATCGATAGCTCAGTGTAATATAATATATCATATATGGTACGGACGGCTGCGATCATTCTCTCCTTCAGGTGAACGGAGAAGGTTACTCCTGTCGTCTGGAGGGTCAGGCCAAGGTATTTTATTGAGCTCTTTATCTTCAAGCTTTTACCTTTGCATATAATCCTTTCTTTCTCCATTACTCTTCCCCCTTTCCTGAATACCATCATCTTCGTTTTGTTCTCATTTACCTCGATGTCATTGCTTTCTGCCCACAGTGATAATTGGTCTGTTGCTTGCTGTAGGTCCTCTATGTTCTCCGATGCTAACGCCATATCATCTGCATACATATATAACCTTACTTTGATACTCCTGATGGCTTCTCCTACATCATGCGTGAGGATATTAAATAGCACAGGGCTCAGTGGGTCCCCTTGTAGTATTCCATTCTTTTGACTCAGCCACTCTGATCTGTCTACACTATCATTAATTTGTACATAGTTCTCAGCCATGATATTAGACAGTAGTCTGGTTAGGTCTGATCTCCCAATCATCTATTCCAGCTTCTCCATTATGATTTGCCTGTTTGCAAAGTCGAAGGCCTTTGAGTAGTCTATAAACACTACATACGGTCTCCCTTGTCCCTGATATAGTGTCTGTTGGTTGCCCATCAGCAGATTTTCAATTGCCATCATTGTGGACCTTTTTGGTCTAAAACCAAATTGTGCATTAGGTTCTACAAGATGTCGGAGTCTCTCTGATAGTATTCTCGTGAGTAGCTTCAGACTCACCTCTTCCAATGCTATTCCTCGATACGAATCAGGGTTGTTTACGTCTCCTTTACCTTTATATAGCATTCATATTGTAGATCTCCTCCATCCTTCTGGGATATCTCCGATCTCCAGGTACTTATTTAGCATCACTTCCCATGTAGGTATCATGTATTTCATTGCTTGTTTGATGTGTTCGTTCCGTATTCCATCCGGACCCGGAGCTCTATTATTCTTTCCTCCAAGTATAGCTCGTCTTATCTCCTGCTTGCCAATAGGTGCACAGTTAACACAGTCATTTCTTGTGTATTTTCCTTGTCTTGTTTCCTTATGTGCTATAATTTGATTCATATGTTTCTCCCATGATTGAATAGGGATGCTGGCATGGAATTTTGGTTGTTTTGCTCTTATAGCTTTGTATGGATCTTCACTAATTACCTCAATCATCTTTGCATGTTGTGTCTCGAGATACATATTTTCCTTCGTTTTGAGCAGCATTTTATATTCCCTTCATTTTCTTCTGTACTCATCTAGAGCATGTTGACTTGTCATGTCCTTAGCTAAGTGCAAAGCATCCAGTGCTTGTCTTCTCTTTATGTAGCACTCCTTATCGAACCATCTTTTACCTTTCCTCTCTCTATTTTCTGGTATGGCTTCCTTTAACCACCCTTCTTTTATCTCCATTGACTCTGTTAGTCTGCCTTCCTGGGCAGCCAATTTGGCATCTTCTAGCGCTCCTGACGTTTTCTCTAGTTTATCAGTGTCGATCTTCTTTGACAGGCCATTTTGTGTTGTGCATCGCTTGCTACCATATAAGTTCCGTGCCCAGAGGGATGTGTTTTCTCATTAGAGGACCATCAGTCTCTACCAATGCCCCTTGTTTGTCTACTGTGAAACCTCTGATAAACACCAGATCTATCGTACTCCCACCATTATGCCATATGTATGTTCTTTCAGTGGGCTTATTTGTGAGTGTTAGACCTTCCCCTGCATGTATTCTAGCACTAAATCGGACTTGATACTATTCTTATCTGTGGGACAATTAAAATCTCCCGCAAGCACTATTCTGTCTGAACTTTGTGTTACACTCATGGCGCGTTGTATGCATTCAACTACTTCATCTGCACTACAGTCTGGTCTACAATAAACGCAAATTATAATTCCTAATATCAATCGGATAGCTAGAACATCATCATCCCGCAATATCACCTCGAAAGGTGATAGCTCTGGTCTTATTAGACATGCCACTCCTCCAGATTGTCTGCCTCTCATTTCCTTTTTCGCAAATGAATGTATGTTATAGAAGCCCTTAACATTTATCACTGTCTCTGCCATGACAAAAGTCTCTGTTAGTACACATATATAATTTTTTTGAATATATCACTAGGAATGCTATTTATCACTCCTTTTAGTCCTTCCACATTCCAATTTAGTACTCCAACCCTATTGTCTGGTCCTCCGGTATCTCCATGGGTCACGAAAGGGCTGACAAATTATACCTTCATCCCAGAATGCCTCATTGTGTATTGTGTCCACTCACTGCCTTCTAAATCTTACAAGCCATGCTGCTTGAAATCTGGCAACACAGGAGGTAGTCCTATCTGTGGTGGTCTGTGGGAAGCATTTGAATACGTTTTTATTGCAGATAATTTTCTTCGTCACAAATACTGACTTTATTTAGGCCAAAGCAGTAGGCCTATATTACACAGCCTATACTTGTGATGTGCATAATAACGTAACGTGCGGTGACTCCACATATCTGAAGGAATTCGTAGTTTTCAGTGTCTCCTCATTATACGTTATGATGTCGCGTTTTTTATTATTTTATTGGTAATAACCTCACTTATCCTGTTAGGCCTACGAGCTCTGTTATTTGACCCACAACAGAGTCATATTTTATTAAGCTACTACACTTCTCTGGGTCATTTTGTACCACCACTGAACTAGTTGTCTCAGGTATGATATAACCTAGAACACTGATATCTATCTTCTTGTCACATGCACTTTGTGGAAGACTATGCCCATGACTGTCACTGAAAAGAATAACTTTGCCTGATTCCTTGGAAGCACTCTGCTTTCCGTTATTTGCTGTCTAAAAATCATCCATTCGTTCATCCTTGGCTCCAGTGGTGAACTGTGTTGATTCGCCAGGTTAAGGTTTGAATCCCGTTCATTGGCTTCACCAAACTGTAGGAAAAAGCTGAATCGATTTTTTAGTAGTAATATTGGGAGAATAGGAGATTGCATATACTACGATTTGGCGTCTACCAGATTGAGATGAATTAGGCCTACTGTGAGCAGCTTGATATTTTGATGAAAGTTCATACCAGTAAAAGTGACTATATTTCTCTTCAATTCTTCTTTAATACCAGCCAATTATTCCTGAAGGACACTAATATCCTACCGTACCTCTCTCTTGTATTCGTTTGTAGATGGTAATAGCTGATGAACATGAAAATATTCTATGAAAAACTATTCTCTGGTGTACTCAATTCGAGGTGACGGTGTATATAAATATCTCATTTTGTACACGGTTTTTACCTTCTCTATGCTCTCCAGTTGCTCTTCAGGTGTGTCTAGATGTTCTCTATACCATAGGCGATGATGACTGGGATTACTTTAAGCTGAAATATGCTTAATTTGCGATGATTCTGATGGAGTTCATTGCTTTATTTACGGCATGTTGATAGCCGATAGGACTACCGATGCGATGTTTCCAGATTTAACAACATGGCTTGTAAGATATAGAAGGCAGTGGTCCACTTCTTTCAGAGGTACTCCAATTTTGAAAGCTCTATTCACATCTGAGTTGCTCACCATTTTGCAGACGACTGTTCCGCTTTTACCTCCTTCTTTTATATATTCTATCATATCATCTTCAGTAGTGCTAGGTTTTATTTTGCCTACGTAAAAGCAGGCAAAGTTCTGCGCCGCTTGGATTTTGCTGGGCCCTTGTTTTATCCCTCTTATCTTTGTGCTTGCTTTTCGGCTTTCTCCTTGGCTTGTTACCTGAGCTCCATCTAGATTTTCCACATCCTGTGACATCCTGTTGCTCTCCATACCTTTGAGCAATGTTGATACCTCATTTGATGTAGACCGTCTTGCTTCTGATATGTTAATCTCCTAGTGCTGGTTCGTACTTTGGCTGCCTTGACTTCTTATGGAACGGCTTTTATAATTCTCCATTAGCCTCCATTCTCCTCAGGATCACTTATTTCTGCAGTTTCATGCTCTAATTCCAAGTTCTCCTCAATATTACATTCATTTCTTACTGGGGATCCTATGTGAGTTGTTGAGCTATTCTCTTGCATATTCTTTTCTGTTATTTGTACCTCTCTAGTGGGGTTTGTATTTCTGCTTCTCATCTGCCTCTGTTCATTTTCGGTTTCTTGTATGCTCTTTCCTTTTATTGATTCCCTCCTAGCCTGGTCTGGTTCTCTGCTTCCCCCTGCCTCTGTTCCTTGTTGTTCGCTTTATTTCCTCCATTGGTTTCTGTTGCATTTATTCTACATGCAGGTAGCCTCTCCGCCACGTCATTTACTTTAGCATTCAGGGAATTAATCCCTTGCAGTATCTTTTCACACTGGTTTCCCATTATGAGCTCTGCGATCATTTCTTTTATATGCCATTGTAATGCCAACAGAATGCCAACTGTTGCCATCCGAATTCCAGCATAATTCCATCCATAAGCCAACCAAAATCCAACGATTTCCCTACATTCCTCCATTGGGTTCTGCTTTTTGCCTTGGTTTCATGTTTATTTTGTCACAATTAGGTAGTTGATAAAATATTTACCCCAGCAACTGCAATTTAAGAATGACTTATAAATCCATGCAAATCTTTCGCACTTCACCCCTTTTGATAATAGTCCAAGAAAACAAAGTATTTAGCTAACTAATAAATTCACTCATACATATTCACAAAACACAGTATACAGTTCATATGTTGCTCTTAATTCAACCGTATACTGTATTTTGTGAATGTATAAGAATTAATTTATTAGTTAGCTAAATGCCTAGTTTTCCTGGGCACCTATCAAAAGGGACGAAGTGCGAAAGATTTGCATGGACTTGCTAATCATTCTTAAATTGCAGTTGCTGAGGAAAATATTTTATCAACTACCTAATTATGATAAAATAAACATGAAACCAAGACAAAAAGCAGAACCTAATGGAGGAATATAGGGAAATCATTGGATTTGGATGGCTTATTCATGGTTATACAGTGCTTTCACTATACGACTTGGCCGGCAATTGCACGGGCCGCTCCAAAGTCACAGATAAACCGCATGCGGGGCCAGGCGCGTGACATATCACGGTACTCCCGGCGAATCGTATATATTTCCGTAATTGTAATCACAATAAAATATGAAAATATAAAATAAAAATACAAACTTACCATATCACAGGAGATGTTGGAAATGCCGTCCTTCTGCATCATTACATCTACGGCACCTTTTGAGGAAATTGCTATTCACACGCAGTAGTTCTAATGTATAATTATGTCGTGGCATTTTTAAAACACTTCAAGCAAAACTAAAAACTACTTTAACCATAAAAAAACACAAACACTGCTGTAATAATTATTCACGTGTGAACGCAATCAGATCACATGCTAGACTTCAGCGGTGAGACAACGAGGCATCACTTGGGCGCTTGATGCATGAGTCACGGATAGTCGGCCCGTGCGATTGCCGGCCAAGTCGTACAGTGAAAGCACTGTAATACTAATGGTCGAGAACTTCATCCCATGAGGGGACAAGGCCTACTACCCATGTTGCATCTTCTTCCTCCATTCTTCTACATTGGCAGATGGTGGTCTTCATGACTGAAGCCGCTATTTCTTTATCAAGTGGCTCCTCGTCTTCATGAGGCTATGTGCACCCTGGTCCAGAATTCTATATCTCAGAAAAATGGTGATACATGGTATAACATAAGGAAAGAATCTTGGCTATAGGCTAAATAAAATTCAGAGAAATGAATAATGAATATTTTATTGTTATTGCTGCTTTACAAGTTATGGATAAGTCAGAGATATATATATATATATATATATATATATATATATATATATATATTATGAACTACATAACATGTATTAATAAACTTCATTTTTATGCAATGTGACAATAGTTGATTTATGTAAGTTGATCTTTCCACCTTATGCCCTCAATATAGTCTAGGAAATCCAAGAATGTTACCATTAACGTTTACAATATTATATGGTGTTAATCTTTATATTCTATTTGCCTGTATAATTTAAAAACATAGTTCATAACAGGGTTAAAAGGCGTATTTACATTACGTTTGAAAAACAGTCTAATCTGATTAGCTTAACCTGTAAGAGCTTTATTTCTAAAATGCTGTTCCATCTATTCCTATAGACCTATGCACTTAGATTAGCTTATTCATTATCAAATAATATTTAAAAGACTTCAATATAGGCTTAAAAAAGCTTTAAAAATTTGTGTAAAATCTCTTCAAAATTCATAATAATTCTATTTATTATATTCTTAATTTACATTCAATTACAATATTGATTGTAAGATGCAGTGTGTAACATAATCTGAGTGTGTTCGAAAACAGGCTGCTTAGGAAAATATTTGGGCCTATGGGAGAGATGAAAATGGGGACTGGAGGAAACTGCATAACGACGAGCTTCATAATCTGTACTCGCCACCAGATATAGTAAGGGAAATTAAATCACAGGGAATGAAATGGGCTAAACATGTTGTGAGTATGGGGGGGAAAGACATCTAAAAAATGCTGAGTGGGAGACCAAAAGGGAAATGACCACTTGGAAGACTTAGACGTAGGTGGAAAGAAAATATTAGGATGTAGATTTAAGGGAAATAGGATTTGTGGGGGATAGTAGGATGGAATTAGTACAGAATTGGGTTGAATGCCAGGTGCAAGGGTATTTTATTTTTATTGTGAAATATTAGGTGACATGCCAATCGCAATTACGCATTACCGGCGTTGAGCAGCGGCTACAGGCATGACGGCATGACCTGCGGGGAAGCGTGGCAGGTGGCATGCGGGAAGCAGCCAGGCGAGTGGAAAGGGGAACGCGTGGGGCACAAAGTTCCAGTATTCCCATTTGATTCCATAATCTAGTAATATTTTACTTTTACAAAGACTGATGTTAAGATCATTAGCGAAATTGATTAGGCCTACACACGACATTTTAGAGTTCATTTTAAATTGAATTCTACAAACTGTAGCCTATTGGGGTTATAACCAAAATTGTGACTGAATGTAAGCCTAAATTAAGAATAGAACAGATAGAATTCTTTAGAAATTTGTGAAGAGATTTTACATGATTTCGTAAATATGTTTTAAATAACCTAATCTATTAAGTGCACATATAGGCCTAAAGGGATAGATGAAACAATTTGATGGAAAAGCATTCTAGCAATCAAGTTAAGCTAATCAGATTTAGACGGTTATTCAAACATAATGTAAATGCATTTTTTAACCCTGTCATGAACTATGTTTTAAAATTATACAGGCAAATAGAATGCAAGTTACTTGGTAGAGTTGATTATATAACTAACGTATTAGGCCTAAAGCTCTATCCACAATGTGCAGTTGGCAGTCTGTAGTCGGTAGTCAAAGTAAAACATGTGGTGAGTAATGTACGCCTTTCACAAAGTACAGTTGCTGTCAGCAGTCGAGAAATTCATCTTCGACTACCTACCCCAACTGCAAGTTACATATTACGAGATTGAAAATTATTTAGGCCTACTAGTGCAAAGAAATAGATTAGGTTACTATGAAAAGCAAGATGTATTTATTATAGCCTACATATTATGCACTATAAATCGATTCCTTCCCATTATTTGTACTGTAAAGTGTTTCCCTAACCTCAATGTTCACTTCATATTATGGGCAGCTCTCAAGCGCCCAACTGCACATTGCGGATAGAGCTTAATAATGAAGTACCGGCAATTAAAGGCTAGGAGTGCACATTATAACTTATATGAGAATATAAAGATTAACATCATATTTAAATGTTACTGCGAACATTCCCTGGATTTTTTAGACTATATAATGAGGGCATCTACATTTTAATAATAAATCAAATATTTATACCTTAAAATTTTTACTGGGTAGGCCCTACTTCTCGAAAAACTTGATTCTGACAAATAATCATGCATGCTCCATGTAGGCTACTTGCAAGTTTGAAATCTTGAAAATCCCGCAATTGATGTAGATTTTGAACTGTAGAACTGCTGATCTTGAACTGCGTTTCAATTCAGTTGGAATTTCGTTGCTTATATGATACTCCTTCTCTGCTTCCTTCTGCCTTTCTTTATGTAAATCATCTGAAACAAATTTGCAATAGGAAATTACAGTACTGTAACGTTGAACGAACCTTCAATTATAATATTAATGCAACACTCATAATACAGTATTGTGTAAAAATGATAACGTTATTTTAAGAGAACAACCAAAGGGCTTACTAATATTATGTATGAAATATGAATGAGAATCAAAATTGCGTTAACTTCTTTACATATCAAGATGGCGAATGAGGAATGACCTTTACCTTCAAGGGCGCTGTGCCGATGACTACGAACACGCCGGAAATTGCCGAAGACTGGTGAGAAGATAAATGCGATCATATTCCAACGTTGGGCCAACAATCATAACCCCAACGGTAGGGCGGGCGCGAACGCCAACCAACAAATGAATTGGCCCAAAGGAGGAAATTACAACGAACCTTTTCCCAACATATCCCTACCATGCCAACCAAATCCCTCCGTTTGGCCAACGAAGTGTGCTACTAGGGTCTTAAGACACTTAATGTGAAACCACTTTTTGCACTTGCCATCACATTCTACAGCTTTCTCTTCTCCACTGCACATTCCTTTGCATTCACCGCATAGTGCTAAGTTCACTGGGACGTCATGGGAGGGCATTTTGTTGTTTTCACGCCCGTTTGCTGCTGTGGGCGGCATTGGATACAACCACTTCCAATATGAGCTCTTCCACTTGAGCTCTATTATAACTGGATGTAGCACTGATGCTTCGCCTGAGCGTGGAAAAGTGTGACCGGCTAGTTGCATTTGTTTTGCCTGGTCTTCTTGAGCCAATGATCTAACGTCGTATGCAATGGGAACCTTTTTCGTGCAGTTAAAAATTTGTCCACAAGAGCGCAGCAGGGTCAGACGAGGTCCTGCCATCTCGTTCTGCCTCATGCTTACGTGTATCAATAAATGTGAATAATGTTGGCTTTCTTATAAAAACTGGCAATTAATAACGTTTAAGTTATATTCCAGAAATCAGATACCTATATTCTGCCTAGGAGAGTGTGAGATCGCCAGAAAAAGTATTGATTTTTTAAAAGAATTAAAGAATTAATGTCTGTCTGAAGTAATAATTGGTTATATTATGTTGAAAAGAACCCGTGGGGTTTGTCAGCAGAAACAGGAACAACAATTATTTTACAGTGGCTGACATGTGTAGCTTAGTGACAAATAATTCAAAATATTTAAGTTATTCCTGTATATCGCGATGAAAATTTTATTCGTTAAATGGTGAAGAAATAATTCAAATTTTATGAAACGTATTTAAAACTTATAAGTACAGTACTTCACAAAGAAAACATCCCATCTTCTTTAGATTTATAACCATAGGCGTAAATATGTAAAAAATTCTTTATACTGTAAATCATTTTTAAAAAGTAATTTAGGTTCATGATTGTTTGCTTTCATAATATTCTTTATATATTTCAGCTTTCCGTTATGAATTTACTGTTTGGTAAACAGATGCTAGTATTTTATTAATATAACACAGTAGTTATAGAAAGTAAAGGACTTAAATATTTTGTAAATATTTGTAATGTGTAAATATTTTGTTTATATTATCCTCGATATTTTAGAAATAATTTTAGGTTACGTTTGCTTGCTTCTAAATATCCTATAGAGGCTTACGAATACTAGATGCTCCAGAATTATAGCTGTTATTAATTTTTTGTGTGGAAAACAAATACAAATAATAGTATTTGAATAGTGTATCATATTAGTAATAGAATGTTCTTTTCATGAAGTCAACGTAATTTGAAAGAAGCTGAAATGTCAAAATAAGGTAATAAAGTATGAATGATTTTCTTGTGATTATTACTATAGGCCTATATGCGTAACATTAAGAAGTAGGCCCATCCATAGGTTCATACTTTTTGTTGTAGAATTATGTTACATAAGTTTCAGAATTATGGCTCGCAGGGAATTGTTATTCATCGTACTGAGTACACATGAATTATAATTCAAAATACTTCGTCTTCTTCGATTCGAGATAAAATATCTACGTGCATCGGTAATTTCAGTTCTAATATAGTGTTTTAATATCATCAGTGTGCATTATAAAAGTGAGTTGTATTTAATAACAGTGTAGTTGATTTTTTTATTTAGAGGGGAAATATAGCCATCGGCAATTGCCAGTATAGAAAGGAAAAATATGACTTGACGTCTTCTTTATAATAAATATTTTTAAAAATCTTCCATTTACAAGAACCACCAATGCCTGTAAGAATAATTTAGTTTTGCAAGTGTTTCAATTTCACGATTTGTTTTAATGTTTGTAATGAAAAAACTTACAAATTCCGTTTAAACAAAATATTCATAATTTTATTATACAAATTATAATAAATGTGAAACAGAAATATATGAATTTTTGTTATAAAGTTAATAAATCAAGTAAGTCGTATTTATCACATACTGCCCATACATTTTTAAGAAGTAATTCTGTATCATAGTTTGAAAGAGAATAAAATCAGGTAAACTGATGTAAAAAAGTGCCAGTATGTTTTTTTTAATCAGTTATGATTGCAATTATGATATGCAGAATATGTTTTTTTAATTGATTTACAAGTTAAGCTCCAGATTTATTCATTAAGCAGGACTTAGGGAAGAACAAAGGTCTAGTTTTCTTTTTAATCAGATTAAAATCTTCCAGCATCAGCTGAACTGTACAGATTTTTGATATCTTGACAATCGCACACTCACATAAAAATACGAAAAAGAAAGTGAAATTGGCTGGTTTCGGGATTTGAACCATGGAACTCCATAACGTGAGGCCAAAACGTTACCATCTCGGTCACCTGGGTCAGTTTAACGGTCTAGTTGTAAGTTATAAGCGCATGTAAAACAATAGTGTTTTTGGTCATAGCTATCTCTATTTTAATTTCCAAAGCCGTAAAATATCACAGTAAAACAATTGACTATGTTGTCATGATAAATGATTTGCTTTTTTTTTTATATAAATTCTTTCGAATACGTATATTATCATAAAGTAGGCACCAAATTGAGCATTACTCCGAAACAGGTGAACCGATTTCATCCAGTATCAGTAGACCTCTTCCCATGAACACTATAAATGTGTATACCAAATTCCATAAAAATCCGGTAAAGCGTATTTGAGTTACCGCGTTTTAAAAATAGACACTAAATTGGGTTTTACTCCGGTACCGGACAACCGATTTGGTCCAATATCGGTAGACGTCTTCCCATGTACATTATAAATGGGTATACAAAGTTTCAGGAAAATCCAATAAAATCCAAAATGAGTTATCGCGACTTCTCATATATTAACATAAAAGGCAATAAATTGGGCATTATTCCGGCACTGGCCAACCGATTTGGTTGAACATCAACAGACGTCTTTCCATGGATAGTATAAATGCGTATACGAAGTTTCATAAATATCCGATAAGGCGTATTTGAGCTATTGCGCCTTTAAAATATACACTAAATTGGGTTTTACTCCGGTACCGGTCAACAGATTAGGTTCAAATTTAACAGAGTACTTTTCATGGATGTCATAAATGCGTATACCAAGTTTAATGGAAATCCGATACAGCGTATTTGAATTATGGCGCCTTTCTATTAAAATAGGCACTAAATTGGGCATTACTCCGGTACCGGTGAACCGATTTGGTTCAATATCAATAGGGTTCTTCCCATTGACATTATAAATGTGTTTTCCAAGTTTAATGAAAATCCGAAAAAGCGTATTTGAGTTAGAGCGCGTACAGACACACGGACGGACGGACGGACAGACAGACAGACAGACAGACGGACAGACATTTTTCGTCCCCCACACAATCTCATAAAGTACCATACTGGCACTTAATAAATGGTTGAGTTTCCTGCTGGGCGAACTTCCTGTTTCTAGCCACAGTACATAAGTGAATCTTGTCCATTTGATGAATATATTGGAAAAATGACTTTCTGTTGTAGATAATGAGAATACTACTTCTTGTTAAGTTTTATTCTTTGTAAAAATGATTAAGATAATGAGTCAATTCTGAGGATGTGAAAGTGTTGAGCGAGGAGATTTGAAGGAACTCATAGATTATTAACTATTAGCTCCGTTTAATCTTCTTTATATTTTATAACCATACATTTCGTAAAGCATATGTGTTCACAGAGGATCGCCACAACATGTTTTCTGGCATTCTGACTGATGTTTAAATAGTCTGTTCCATTATGTTGAATGCACAGCAGACGACATGCTTGGACCTCGTGTGGCCCTGCTGCCACCTATCGGGAGTCGCTGACAAAAAGGTTCCCATGCCTTATAACCGCCGCCGTCTCGAGAATTACACTGTCTATACGGCTAATTTTGCGTACGCAGCGACATTAGAGATGGCAGAGCCTACTGCACCTTGCTGCAATAGCCTATACATTACCGTACATTGCTTCTATGCTCTGTGTTGACCTCTGAAGTATAAATTCGGAAACTGAAATATGCTGGAATTTCATGCTATCTGGGTGTGAACTGTGTTGCCTCAACTAGAGAAATCAGGAAATTTAACAATAGGGATGTAGCGAACTAGAACCAACAGATGTCTCCACTGCTCTATCCGGTATGCGCTAGCCGTTCGTCACTCTTTTTTCCAGTTATCGTCTGCTGGTACCATGCACGGCCTCCTTTATTTTACCAGGCCGGAGCAGTTCAATCTGACATCATTTGATTCCGGCCGGCCGGCGGTGTTGGTATATGGACGATTGAACGTTGTGTTCTGTGTTTTACTACGTTTTTTAATAGAAATTACCAGCTGTATATTACGAGATGTAATACCATAGTGTGTTGTGTATATAGTGTGACATTTGTATAGTAATATAATATGGAATGAAGTATTGCATAATATTGTTTTACGGATTCAGAAAGGTGAGTGTGTTATGTCGCGAGTACGAGCGGTTTCATTTTATGTTAAAAATCGACATAATAAATCTATCTTTATTCTTGGAGATTTACTTTACATGTAAAATTATCAGTAACTGAAAATAAATATCATTTCGTTATTAAACTATTCTTTAAACCGTAGTACAGAGTTTTTCAAGAAACAACATAACCCTATATGTTGACAAAAACCGGCCGGAACTGATCAGCTGGTGAGAGAGACTGTCCTGGCCTGGTACAATAAAGGAGGCCATGTACCATGCTTTTAAATGGTGTTTCATCTTAGCAGACTGAAAAATACATTCGTACTTTTCTATTTCTGTAGCGGGTAAAGCGCTACTAGGCGCATTTCTTTCTATACTGGACACTTCCAGAATATATTTACGTGAAAAAGCTTTAAACAATGCAAAAAATAGACGCTATATAAGTGGAAAAAAAGGAAGAATAAGCTTATAAATACTGTGAGAAATGCCCGCTATTCTATGTTCCCGACGTACAAAATGTTATGCAGATATGAATATTTAAATACAGTGCTGCTAATTTGGCGATTGGGCATGATTCAAAGTAACTAAAAGAATATACCGGTTCCTCTAAGGTTCAGACAGTAAAATACTAATTGATATACGTGAAACACTGATATATGTGGAGTGCATTCATATACATATCAAAAGCATATTTAGCCTATACCGTCATATTAGAAACGTATTCAAAATCAAAATATTAAATTATGTTTACAACACGAAAACTTACCTTTTCCTGTCCATATACCTAGTTAAAAAAATGGGACCTTGAGAATCAATTGACCTATTTTTTTCTTTTTTTCTTCTCATTCCTCATTCTTTCTCATTCGTTTTATTATCGATAGGCTAGACCATCGTTACATGATTTTCATTTCTAGTTATGAGACGAAATATTGTTAAGAATATTTAATTGCATGACATAGCAAAATATAAATACAGAATTTAAGAATCATCATACTTTAAGTTATGTAGCCTATTAAAAAAGCAACGCTATTGTCACAATTTTTATTTGAGGCCGTCAATCTAAGTTGGCTGTTTAGACATCACAGAATTTATATTTTGATCTCAGATGCAAAAGAAGGCTACAGTAATATGCACGTATTTATACAGGAAAGTAAAATAAATAGACCTAAAATAACTAAATAAATTAAACAGGAAAGGTGAACTAAAGTTACAGTTTAACAAAGGTAAACACAAAGTTAACACAATGTACTGCAATTATCATTGCGTTACTATGTAATTTTAATTTATCTGTATTTGTAATTTACTCTACTTTTAAATTTCCCATAACATCTTCTCGATGCTAACGGCAAATTTAATATTAATTTAAAAATTAAAGAATATCCAATCGCCACACTGCATATACCTTAAATATTCATACATTGATAACATTACTGCAGGTCGAGTACAATACAATATTTGTTAGTTAATCCTTCCTTTTTGTGTTATTTAGAGCCTATCTGCTGAAATGGTTATCTTTGGTTCACGAGTATTTGTAAACATGGCTGTTTTCCGATCGTCAATTGTTCTTATGCTGCGCGCGCAGGTCTTCCTGGTTTTTCCGGGAAGGTTTCCGTGACGCTGCTGTTGCCGAGTTAGTATGTTGCCTGGAGTTGAACTATGTAGTGCTTTGAAGTTTACTCTGCTGTTTCACCATTTTGCTGTTCGATGTGAGTTATGTCATTAGTGCCAGTTATCGTTCGGTAGTTAATGCATTTCAGGATGCTAGTTCAATTAAAGTCTGAGGTTTTCTCACAAACCATGTTGCGCGATTTCTATAGTTAAAGTTCAGCCGGCCATGTTTGAGAATGCCGTGACATTTTATTAAAATGAATTTTAAGATGCTTTGATTTAGAATCAGTTCTAGCCAACTCCAGTTTTCCCCATTATTTGTATTCACATTGAATTAAGCATGTTTCTAAGTTATTACAGAAAGATATAAGCAAAGGTTACCATTTTTCATTCTACGTAACTTTTTTTCTTGTTTCTTCCTTGCATTCCAGCCAAACAGAAATATGTACGATTCAGTAAGCAGTGATTCATGTCGTTGCTACGTAAGAATTTCCTCTTAATGTTTGCTCGCGTGTACATTTATACATTCCTAGTTTCTCTGTGTATTTAATTGAAATCTCTTTTTCCTGCCTATATATAAACAATTTGAGAATTATGTTCTAATTATAATATAGCTAATATTTCAGTATTTTCGTACTATAACTTGGATTGCGTTTTCCGGGTGAGCCTACTTCACATATTTTTTGTTTCTCAGTGAAGTTTTCTTAAATACAGTTCCGGATGTTATTCTCATACTTAAGTGTGGACATATTTATCCTTTTTTTATATATTGTAAAATTGAGATTTTTATTACTGTCTTTGTTTGACGTCACGCGGCGTGTTCTAGAATTTCCCTTTCACCATTCAAATTATGCTTGTACATTTCCGTTAGGAATTTTTCGTGAAGCAGTTATTGCTATTATCAAATACTTTTCTAACCAGTATTTTCTGTTCCCATTCTTACCTTGAAATTTTCTTATGCTTAAATCTCGTATAATTATAGTCCAGTCTATATAACACATTAATATTCTCTCTTTTGGCGTACTACATATTTAGCTATTTCTTATTTATTTATTTTTTCCTTTTGACTTCTCCCAATATAGATTTCTGTGACTTTAATTAATTTTCATAATAAGTATTTAGTAAGCTCAAGAAACTGTATTTAAATTTCCCCTTTTTATTTTTACATCGCTATTATTTGGGATATTACATATATTTAATTCTCTGTTAGGTTATTCATGTCATATAGTACAGATTGTTTTGAAGGTCATGAATTAGAGTTTTCTGTATCTTATGATTGTAGTTCAAGATTTTGGTGTTTGACTAGAACTGAATCTTTTGGCATTGCTTCTTGTAAATAATATGTAAATATATTTCTATTTTATATATGTACATTGTGATTTATATTTATTCAAACGCTAAGATATATATATATATATATATATATATATATATATATATATACACACTTATTATATTTAAATATATTCACTTTTCATCACTAGTGACTTTGATTAGTATTTTCACGCATTCCTTCTCTTGACTCCTCAATGAGACGATCTACGTACTCCTAAGGGAAATGATCCCAGTGTTTTGCTTCCAGTCTGTTTTATATTGATTTGATTATTTACTATCCAGATTATTTACTGTTTGTAATATTAATACTTATGGTTAATTATTGCTATTTAAGGTTGTTAACCCAGTTTTCAAGCTTCACCCTCATTCAATTTCTGCAAGTATTATTGAAACTTTTAGTTACAAGTCATTCTTTATTTTGTAAATAATTATACTTAGTATTATACAATTAATGAAAGCTATCCATTCCATTTCAAGTGTTATTCAGAGCTATTACTATTCTACAAACTTACAAATCCATTTCATATTTAACTACTATTCCATTAAACAAGTGCTAGACCCGTTACAAGTGGTAGCAGACAGCTACCAACATTCTTTTAGTGTCGGCCTTCTGCTGATCCCCTTACTTTTCATGTTGTTAGCTGATCTCATTCTGGCTGACGGGGAGGAATGCGCTCTTCGATCGCATGGTGTTAATTGGCTGATAGATTTTTTTGTCTTTTTATTGGTATTATTGAATTTGATTAGATATTTAACATGGATTTACATTACCCCCTTTCGTGGGATCTTTTAAGAAAAGATGAGTTGCGTTTTGAACTTAGGATTCGTGGTGTCCCTGTTAGTGAGACTTTAGATTTGCCCTCCTTACTGTCGTTAATGAAACAAGTTGCGACTACAGTCCCAGTTAAACAAGTTATTTCTGAGGAAGCAGCTTTGGCTGACCTGTCCTTACTTAAATTAAAGGTAGCTGAGTTAGTTAATTTAGCTACTGATTTGTTTGCTGACCCTGAGGCTACGGTTAAACAAAAGAGACGTTTCCGTCATCGCTTGTGGCATCGTCTGTTCATGTTAAGCGACATGCCTAAAGGTAGTGACCACACATTGTTGGCTTCAAGATTGATAGTCTCATATTTAGTGAATTACATAAGTATATTTTTTTTGTGTTCTAATAGTTCCTACAGTTCCTCGTTCTCTTTACTGTGTTCAAGTAAATATTTTCAAGACATTTATAAGCGATTTAACTCAGTGTTGACTGTTTTTGTGTTGCTGAATTTGCATTCTGCCTCTTATCAAATTTTGTGATATCGTTTAGTGTTACAAGAAAAACTATGTTAAATACATTTCGATGGCTCATACCATCAGCCCTGATTCTGGGCAATTAATAATCAACAATCCATCTTCTTTTGCTAATATGATTTCGTTCGCTGAAACTCAAAACAAGCTTCAGAATAGTCAAAATACATCAACAGACCAGCTTACCAGGCGTCAAAGCCTTCTGCACCAACCATCACCAGTGCTTACTCAGTCTGTACAACAGCATGCCGAATTAGAGGAAGAATTTCAAAAGTCAATTGAAGCGTTAATTGCTGTCACAGAGGATAGCAAGAATTTAAGAAGTGATCTAAAACAAAATATAAGGCTAGCGGTTAAGTCCCTTCGAAAAGTATATCATAAACTAATTGCCAAGCTTGATGAAACAACAGCCAGCGCTCTTGAGGAGATAGCAAAATCCCTTGCTGAGAAAGAGAGAGCGCTAGCAGATGCTGAGAAGAAATTGACCCCTAACATCTCTCAGGAGGTGGCGGACCTGTCGGGGGGAACACGAAGCGTAGCTATACCGAAGCTCTACGTGGCAAACCACATCCACCAGAAGAGAAAAAATTTAAACTTTTTGTAAACTCCGTAAATAACCAGAGCACAGAGTATATGAAAACATTGATCAAAACAAAGATAAATCCGGTTGAACTGAAAGTGGGAATTAATTCCTTGAAGGCGCTAAGAAATGGACAGCTGTTAATCGAATCCCAAAACAAAGTGGAAGTTGATGCAATTTGCACAAAAATAAATTAAAAATGTGGTCAAGAATTGACTGCAACAGTTGGCAAACTTCAAAAACCTAGAATGATAATATACAATATTCCAGAAGAGGTAACACTGGAAAATGTTGTAGAAGCGATTGCTGCACAAAACCAAGAACTAAATATAGATTCAACCAAGATCGAGCCTAAGTTCATGTTCGAAAACAAGAAAAAAATCAAACATATAGTGATGGAGGTCAGCCCAGACACAAGGAAAGTAATAATTAATAGAAAACTGAAGATTGGATGGACTATGTGCAACAATGATGACTACATCAGGGTAACTAGATGCTTCAAATGTAGCAGATATAGTCATCGAGCTGCGGACTGCAGGGGAGAACAAACGTGTCCTCGCTGCTCAGAGCATCACTTATTGAAGGAGTGTAAATCTGTACAGATGAAATGCATAAACTGCATAACACATAATCTACGCAATCCAGCAGTGCTAATGAACGTGAACCCTTCAGCGTTGGATAAAAATTGCAGCTGTTACCAATACATGGTAAAGAAGTATCAAGAAAATACAGATTATTAACCATGGATACACACACAATAGCACATGAATATATGCAATGTGTACAAATAAATCTGCAACATTCAAGAACAGCTACCTATAACCTAACAGAAATACTGGTTGAGAAGTGCATCGACTTTGCTTTTGTGCAAGAACCGTACATCATAAACAATAAGATTCCAGGAATCCCTAAATTATTCAGAGTGTATTCTTGTGGAGAAGGAAGAAAGAGGTCAGCTGTAATTGTAAACTCCAAAAGGACGGACGTACTACTTATAAATCAACTGTCTAACGAAGACTGCGCCGTGGTAGAAATAAAAAACAAATCCCAAAATATGTATGCTGTTTCTGCATATTTCAACATAGAAAAAGATATCAATATAGACATAAATAAAATGGAAAATATAATCAATTTCTGCAAAGGACGCAAACTGATGATTGCAATTGACTCTAATGCTAGGAGCACAATGTGGCATGACAGGCTCTCTAACCAACGAGGGAAACGTATAGAGGAATTTCTAATGGCAAATAACCTGTATCTAAACAATGAAGACACATCATCCCCAACATTTGAAACGGTAAGAGGAAATAGTTGCATTGACCTCACTATTTCAAATTACCTTTTAGTGCAATTCCTAACAGATTGGACCTGTGGTTCGTTGGAAAGTTGCTCTGATCACGCATTAATCTCGTTCATGGTTGGATCAGAAAAGCAAAATAACAAGCAGATATTCTGTGCAAAACGATATGTGGTAAAGAAAGGAAGATATGAGATATTTGACAACTCCCTATTGGCAAATCTAGCCAAAGAATTTAAATGCACAGGTAACAGAGTGGACATAGAAAAGGCATATAACGAGTTCAGCGGTGAGGTAAACGCCTCTAACAACCCAGAAGAAGTAACTAACGTCATTCACTCATGCATAAAAGCAGCATGTAACAAAGCATTCTATTTATCATCGGAAAAGGAACTTTCAAGAAAAGGGAAAACAGTACCGTGGTGGACTGACCATCTAACAATACTAAGGAAGAAAGTCAATGCACTAAGAAGAAGGTATCAGAGGACTACCAACAACATGGATCTTAGGCAATGCTCGATTATTTCACTCCTGAAGACGACAAAGACAGTGATAATGAACAAAACCAGAAAATTAGAAGGGAAATAAAGAGTCAATTACAAACACCAGACGACAAACTTTTTACACAAGAAGAAATATTGACCGTTTTGCAGAAATTTAATTCTTCAAAAGCACCGGGAGAGGATGGTATTACTAGCGACATCATACTGAGAGTGTTCATGAAGTTCCCTAAAACATTAACCGCCATGTACAACTTATGCCTGAAACAAGGACATTTCTCAAACATCTGGAAACGATCTATAATAGTACCAATAGTAAAACCGGGAAAAGAAGATATTCATGAAGTAACCAAATTCAGACCTATAAGCCTAATCAACATTGAAGGAAAAATCTTAGAAAAACTTATGATAAACAGAATAAATCACCACATATACTCAAAAGATCTGCTAAACTCAAATCAGTATGGATTCATTCCGCAGAAAAATACTGTGGATGCTGCCATGGCCGTTAAAAAATTAATACAGGATAATCTTAATCAAAAGAAGACAATCATTGTAATGAGCCTAGATGTAAAGGGGGCATTTGATGCTGCATGGTGGCCGGCGATACTACACAATCTGAACACACTGCAATGCCCAAGAAATTTGTATAGTCTCGTTACAAACTACTTTAGCAATCGGAGAGCAATACTGTCATTGCACCACAGCGCAGCAGAAAAACAAGTAACCAAGGGCTGCACTCAAGGATCCTGCTGCGGGCCAGGTCTGTGGAACATATTATATAACACCCTGCTAAATTTAGAATATACGAAGCACACCCATGTCATAGCTTTTGCGGATGACCTGATAGTAATAACCACAGGTGTTAATCTGGAAGAAGCCGAAATGTATACCAACACAGATATGAAGAAAATTGAAAAATGGTCAGCTCAAAATAAAATTAAATTCAATGAACTCAAGTCAAAAGTCATGCTTGTAACTAGGAAGTTCAGAGAACAAAATAGCCCTGTCAGCATATATTTAAATAACAAAACATTGGAACAAGTTCAGGAAATCAAGTATTGACAACAAATTACTTTTCAATAAACACATTCAATATGTCAGTGACAGATGTGTTAAACTTATCAGCACCCAAGAAAAAACTGCAAAACTTAACTGGGGATTTGGACATCAAGCACTTAAAACAATTTATAAAGGGGCTATACTCCCAATGCTCTTGTATGGGGCACCAGTATGGCAAGAAAGTATCTGGAAGCACAAAAACATTGCTAATTACAAAAGAGTACAGAGACTCATGAACATCAAGATCTCCAAAGCCTACAGAACTATCTCATATGAAGCCTCGTGTGTAATAGCTGGTCTTACACCAATAGATATAATAATGCAGGAGAAAATGGAAATCTACAAGACAATAATTAATGAGGGCGAAACACACTTACAAATTGAGACCCCCCAGACCTGAAAACTTGGATCCACCCAGCGGAAAGAGTAAGTATTAAAGAGGCGGAAGAAAATAAAGACTATCGGATAGAAATATATACGGATGGAAGCAAAATTGATGGGAAAGTAGGTGCGGCAGCGGTGTTCTTTCAAAATGGAAATTTACTTCACAAACTGAAATACAAACTACAAAATCATTGCTCAAATAACCAAGCTGAACAAATAGCCATTCTGCAAGCTCTTCACACACTTCACGAAAATCCAGGAAACAGAATTACTGAAAGGAAAGGAATAGTATACACTGATAGCAAAATAACCATAGACCTCTTGAGAAACAGCCAACACCGAAATGTAATAATTGATGACATTAAACAAAAACACAAACACCTTGAAGAAGAAAGATGGACGATTCACTTTAACTGGGTGCAGGCTCACACTGGAACTTATGGAAATGAGGTGGCAGACAGACTCGCTAAGGAAGCAGCAAAACAGGACGATATACCTATTATATACAAGAAAATACTGAGAACGGAAGTAGAACGAAATATAAAATTAAAGAGCATAGAAAAGTGGCAAATACAATGGGACCAGACAACAAAAGGAGCAGAGACCAAGCAGTTCTTCCCAATCATCAAAGACAGATTGAAAACAGTCCTCAGGCCCACGCCAAATTTCACTGCAATGGTATCTGGACACGGCAAAACAAGATCATATCTCCACCGCTTCAAGATTGTTAACTCCCCAGTGTGCCCCTGCAATAGCGGAAACCAAACAGTAGATCACATCCTTTATGAGTGTCCAATGGTATCGAATGAAAGAAATAAACTTGTGAACAGTGTTCTAAAACGGGAAAACTGGCCAGTGTCGAAAAACAGTTTGATAAAGAACCATAGAAACTCTTTCCCTTTATTTGTAAATTCAATAGACTTTGAGAAACTGAATGGTTGAAAGCGATAGGATATGTTAGTATGGGCTGACTAATAACGAAGATAGTGTTAATGGACAGTATGGTGTATATTAATACCCAAAATAGGCCAAGGAGAATAGGTTAAGGACAATAGACTAAGGAAAATAGGCTAAGGAAACAGGAAACAGCTAAAATACCAATGGATAGTATATAAGTACTAGGATTCAATGCAATGTTTATAGGCATGTAGTGCTACCACTGGGTAACGGAGCATGCTGTTGATGAATTAAAAAAAAAGCGACATGCCTAGTACTCAGATGTTTTCTATAGATTTAGATAAACTGTTTCAGGATTTACGTCCCCTTCTTTCTACTTCTGAGGGAGAGTTAATTGATTTGGCAGATGATAATATTGTGCAGACTTCTCCTCATGTTCTAAATAGGGTTAATGTTCAGCGAGAAGTCTTAGTTCAGACTACCCCGCAGTTGCTAGATAGTCCTAATGTGGTTCAGGATACGTCTGACCAAATAGCTAATGATTCTACATTTATCTCTTCGCCAATGACGAGGAATCTGGAAGCGCCTTCCGCAACTGAGTTAATAACTGCTTTTGCGCCGCTTAAAGTTCCTCATCCTCTGCAAAGATTAATAGATGGACAAACCATGTTTGTTGTGTCCAAGATTTCAGATGTTCTTGTCTTTTTGACTTATTTAGTTAAGTTCTGTCAACAAGCCCTTTGCTTTAAAGTTAGGGATAGTGTGGTGTTGCAATTATTATTAGGTATAGTTTCTGGTCGTGTTCTTGACATTCTTATATAAAAATTTTTGGTGATTGGTACAATCATTAATATTTTTACTGTCTTTTATATTTTTATTTATATTTTCTTATTTGTAAGGCTGTCTGTCTTAATCAATCTGTAGCTTCCTTTCATGCTCAAATATTAACGCAGTTTATTCCCTCTCGTATTAGATATGACTTATTGAATGAATATTACTACAGACCGCAGAGAGTAGGTGAATCATTATCAGAATTTATACAAGATATTAGGCTTCAGGCTGCCGTTTTTCAGATAACAGATTCTGAGTTACAAATTATACAAGTTATTCTTTCGGGTCTCGAGTCTAACACAAGATCTTGTCTTACGTTTGCCCAAAGGCCTACTAATTTTGATGAGTTGTCCGGCCTTATTTCTCAAGCGGCTGAAGTTGCCTGTTCAGACAGTCGTAGGCCTAATTCGTTTGCTGGTCCTGGGGTTTTGAGAGGAGATTCTAGTAATTTCAGTAATAAAAAATGTTCTGTACCTCGTTCTCTTAACTCACTTTCTAATGTGAGAGATGTTTCTAGTAATAGGCATAGGAATGATGCCCTTCTTGGAGACAGGGTGCATCGTGAAAATTCTAACAGTAACTTTGCTAGTAACAGTTTTCCAGTCCAAAGTTCTATTAATAGGGGTTTTCCCCGTTTTCCTTCTGATAGTAGGCCGGTTAATGATATTCGCAACACTACTGTGTTGGGTAGAAGTAATGATCGTTCTGAAGCCAGAACGTGCTATTTTTGTCATCAAGTAGGACATTTAGTTAAAAATTGTCATCAGCGTAGGATTTCTCAAGGAAACCCTCCTCATGTGGTAGCTTCGGTTTCTATGGTTCACCCTTCAAATAATAATAATGATTCTCTTGCAGGAATTCAGTAAGCAGCCATTGGTATAGCTGTTTGGTAAGAAATACTAGTGTGTAAACAATTTTCAAGTGTAAATTTTTTTAAATGTATATAAAGTATATGATTTATGTCTTGGTTTGTGTGGATTGCCCCGAGACTAATTTCATGTTATTGTCCAATTTTGTAACTTAAATTTCTGTAACTCGCACTAAATGACATTACTCTTCCTCATGTTTGGTGGCAGTAAATATTTTTTTGGCAACATACTCCTTTTTATGAGAACTACTTAAAATATGTAAATTAAATTTTAAAGTTATTGTAGAGATATATATTGAAATATATTCTGAAAGATTGCAAAATTTTGTAAATGTAATATGAAAGTTGACCAACAAAAAAAATATTGTATTAGTTATTCTGTGGTATTCAGAATAAAATCTTGAAGCTTAGGCTTTGATAAAAAAGGTGAACTTGAACTAAGACAAAATCTTCGTGGCCAGGAAGTAACATAACTTAAGTACCAGGAAGTAATATAAGAAGTACCAGGAAGTAATATAAGAAGTACCAGGAAGTAATATAAGAAGTACCAGGAAGGAACATAATTTAATTAAGAAGAAGAAAAAGAAGAAGCCTAATTTAACAAGAAATTATATAAATCATATTCTCAGTTGATTCAATATAATTTAACCCCAAGAAGTAACTAATTTAACAAAAACAAAGGAACTATCGATAAGCCACAATGTAATTTAACCCGAATTATCCAGTTTCGGAGGAGCAATTCACACACACCTTCCCCCTATCCTGACAAGAAGATGGATACTGTGTGGTTCTGTTGGTGTTTCAGTGTAACATATGGACATGTGGAGTTTGTGCCTGTTCTGGATGTGCATGTGCGCACCATGCTTGTCTGGACGTTCTTGTGGACTGTATCTTCGGGTAGCTACCGTAGGATCAGCCACTTTCTTCTGTGCCCGCCTGTCTTCTCTGTGGCGCACTTTCTTCGCTTGCAAGATTCTTCGCTGAATATTTCAAGATGGAACATCTGATCTGTATGCTCTCCGTTTGATCATGTGATGGTGTGAAAGTTTGGACACGCCTATTTTATTCAAGTAAACAAAATTTGGACCGCAAGAGTTTTTCTTGTGTTTTTCTGTTCTGTCCCATTCTTGGGCAGGTTAATTATTATATGGATACTCTCTGTTAAGAAGAATAGACTCTTCAATATAAACTAAATAAGCATACTTCATTAAATCCAGTGTATAGACACTGATTCATTGTGGGATTGAACTAATGGCTAAATTCATATCGTCATATCTTCATATCAAGATTATAATTACAAAAGACTCTTGTCAAGAATTAATCATACTTTAAGACTGTTGAATTAAAGAACTCATAGTTGGTCAATCTGTAGTATTGAGATGTATCTGTACTTGACCTCGTCTCATTTTGAATTATTTTATATATCTATATTTATGTCTTGTTTAATTCAAAGGAAATTGTTCTCAATGTAGTTCTCATAATAAGTAATTATTTTATCTTTTAATTATTTAAAGAAATCAGATATTCGATAGCCAGACTTTCTAATTATTATAAAGAGTGTATATTCTGAAGTGTAATTATCACCTTTCTCAATTCTTATGCTGGCATATAATGCTTGAGAAAGAAGTTTGTTCACCTCTATGTCATTAGCTAAACTTAGGAGTTAAACAGAAAGCTACATTATTTAGATTTAATACTGAGTCTTAGCTTGGTACTATTTTTTGCGATAGCCTTTCATTCCTTTCTGGCTGGACGGGGAGAATTGAAATGGTTATCTTTGGTTCACGAGTATTTGTAAACATGGCTGTTTTCCGATCGTCAATTGTTCTTATGCTGCGCGCGCAGGTCTTCCTGGTTTTTCCGGGAAGGTTTCCGTGACGCTGCTGTTGCCGAGTTAGTATGTTGCCTGGAGTTGAACTATGTAGTGCTTTGAAGTTTACTCTGCTGTTTCACCATTTTGCTGTTCGATGTGAGTTATGTCATTAGTGCCAGTTATCGTTCGGTAGTTAATGCATTTCAGGATGCTAGTTCAATTAAAGTCTGAGGTTTTCTCACAAACCATGTTGCGCGATTTCTATAGTTAAAGTTCAGCCGGCCATGTTTGAGAATGCCGTGACATTTTATTAAAATGAATTTTAAGATGCTTTGATTTAGAATCAGTTCTAGCCAACTCCAGTTTTCCCCATTATTTGTATTCACATTGAATTAAGCATGTTTCTAAGTTATTACAGAAAGATATAAGCAAAGGTTACCATTTTTCATTCTACGTAACTTTTTTTCTTGTTTCTTCCTTGCATTCCAGCCAAACAGAAATATGTACGATTCAGTAAGCAGTGATTCATGTCGTTGCTACGTAAGAATTTCCTCTTAATGTTTGCTCGCGTGTACATTTAGACATTCCTAGTTTCTCTGTGTATTTAATTGAAATCTCTTTTTCCTGCCTATATATAAACAATTTGAGAATTATGTTCTAATTATAATATAGCTAATATTTCAGTATTTTCGTACTATAACTTGGATTGCGTTTTCCGGGTGAGCCTACTTCACATATTTTTTGTTTCTCAGTGAAGTTTTCTTAAATACAGTTCCGGATGTTATTCTCATACTTATGTGTGGACATATTTATCCTTTTTTTATATATTGTAAATTGAGATTTTTATTACTGTCTTTGTTTGACGTCACGCGGCGTGTTCTAGAATTCCCCTTTCACCATTCAAATTATGCTTGTACATTTCCGTTAGGAATTTTTCGTGAAGCAGTTATTGCTATTATCAAATACTTTTCTAACCAGTATTTTCTGTTCCCTTTCTTAACTTGAAATTTTCTTATGCTTAAATCTCGTATAATTATAGTCCAGTCTATATAACACATTAATATTCTCTCTTTTGGCGTACTACATATTTAGCTATTTCTTATTTATTGATTTTTTCCTTTTGACTTCTCCCAATATAGATTTCTGTGACGTTAAATAATTTTCATAATAAGTATTTAGTAAGCTCAAGAAACTGTATTTAAATTTCCCCTTTTTATTTTTACATCGCTATTATTTGGGATATTACATATATTTGATTCTCTGTTAGGTTATTCATGTCATATAGTACAGATTGTTTTGAAGGTCATGAATTAGAGTTTTCTGTATCTTATGATTGTAGTTCAAGATTTTGGTGTTTGACTAGAACTGAATCTTTTGGCATTGCTTCTTGTAAATAATATGTAAATATATTTCTTTTTTATATATGTACATTGTGATTTATATTTATTCAAACGCTAAGATATATATATATATATGTATACACACTTATTATATTTTAATATATTCACTTTACATCACTAGTGACTTTGATTAGTATTTTCACGCATTCCTTCTCTTGACTCCTCAATGAGACGATCTACGTACTCCTAAGGGAAATGATCCCAGTGTTTTGCTTCCAGTCTGTTTTATATTGATTTGATTATTTACTATCCAGATTATTTACTGTTTGTAATATTAATACTTATGGTTAATTATTGCTATTTAAGGTTGTTAACACAGTTTTCAAGTTTCACCCTCATTCAATTTCTGCAAGTATTATTGAAACTTTTAGTTACAAGTCATTCTTTATTTTGTAAATAATTATACTTAGTATTATACAATTAATGAAAGCTATCCATTCCATTTCAAGTGCTATTCAGAGCTATTACTATTGTACAAACTTACAAATCCATTTCATATTTAACTACTATTCCATTAAACAAGTGCTAGACACGTTACACTGCTGTATTTTTTCTTTAGACTTTTTGACACTTATGGCCAAGTGCACCGACAATGATTAGTGTAATCAGCGTTTATAATTTCTTCCTAACCTATGATTAGGGAAAGTTATGGAGCATCAACCTCGATTAGTGTCGAAATCGCCGATTACCGTTGATTAAACTTAAACAGTCAAAATCGGGCGGTTACTGAGGCTAAACAATGATTAGCAGTTTGCTGAAATGGCGGGGTCGACTTGGAAACAATAGATGAGACTCTCTTCTTCTCATATTTCTCTTTTCAGACGAATTAGGTCTCGATATTAATCTTATTAGTATCATAATACCATTTTTCCGAACTGAACAGTACAATAAATATTATATAAACACATCTCATAGACCTAAAAAGACAATTTTAACTTTCGAAGCGCGACACAAGAGAAGCCTGACCGCTTCACATGGCCAACATTCAAGCGATGTTCCTAACATCGTTCGTGGCTGAGTGGTTATAGTACTGAGCTGTGGTGCAGAAGGTCCCAGGTTCAATCCCCGGTCGCGACTAATTATTTTTTTATCCTAATACTTTTTAAGTTTAATTAGTGTACTGGTACTGTATGAAATTTTAAGAATTCACTGTCAATAATCATAGTAATAATAATAATAGTAATATTAAAATAGTAATAATAATAGTAATAGTAATAGTAATAATAAGAAACATTAATAACAATAATAATAATTGCTTTAATTTTATTTCGTCCAGGTATCAAAATACACATTATTGATGTTGGACATGTCCGAAACTTACAATCTGAATTATTCAATAGAGATACATGCTTTTCATAGTTCTTCTATCCTGTAGAGTGCTTTTTGGCATAGGTATTATTTTATTTTATTGGCGAATTTTGTCCCGGTACACTGTTTTATACTGTCTGGTAGTTTGTTATAAAATTTTACCCCGATTACATATGGATCCCTTTCCGATGCTTTTTTGTTGTGCCCTATTGTGTATAAGTTCTTTCTTGATTTTGTGTCGTACTGATGTATCTCTTCTATTGTGACATTCATTTTTGATTTTGATTTTACAAGTAAAACTACCCTGTGTATATATATATAATTATATATAAAAGGATATTACAGTTATTACTGCCCTATATAATTCTTGGTGAATAATTTTTTATGGTATTGACAGAGAATTCATTAAGTTTTATTCAATAGACTGCAATCTGAATCATTATGACAGTTTATTATATTATATAAAGACAGTGGACATGAATTTTTAAAATATTATACGGTAAACTGTATTTACGTTTTTAAAATATTACAAAAGGAAAAAAATACAGAGACACAAAGCCGTAGCAGCGAATTCTATAAAGTCTTATACGGAACACTGTATTTCAGTTTTTAAAAAATTCTGAAAGCAAAAAAAAAATATTTATATATATATAACGTAGTGGCAGTGAAGTCTTAACATGTTAAACGGTACAGTGTATATATGTTTTTAAAATATAAGAAAGCAAAACAAAAGAAAAACAAGGCTATGGCAGTGTATTTTTGAAATTCAAGTGTTTATAATATTATAAAAGCCAAAGAAAACACAAGGTGCAGATGATGACTTTGAAGAGAGTTATTATATCTGGAATATCTTGAACGGAATGAAAATTAGCGTAGAAATTTATTAGTGCAGCGAACTTTCCGTTAGGAAATTCGTGGAGAGATTTCGCCTGTCTAAACAAATAGTTTCACAGGTACTGCAATTCCCAACAGAAATAAATCATCCTGTTTCTGATATGAATCGACTACTAACTGTATTGAGGTATTATGCTACCTGATCATTCAATATTGTTGTAGGGAACATTGGAAATATGCTCAGAACTGCAGCTCGAATCATACATGATGTAAGCAATGCTATAGTCTCACTGACTCGCCGATACATAATATGCTTGCCTACATCACAGGCAGAGCAGAGCATATCCTCGCTCCTCCATGGTGTCTTCTTGTTGTTAACTTCTTCTTCTTCTTCCTCTAGGTAATGGCTTCGTCAACAAAAGAACGCGTTCATTATACTACGCTCGCTTTCCGATTTTATGCTCTGTGTTTAAACAAGCCGTCAGCTAAACACGGCCCCGTAAACAGAAATTAGGAATGGTGCACCACATTCCTTTTTAATCATGTTTAAAATCTTAAACGTGTGTAAGTAAACACTGTTTAACCAAATCTTAATCAGTGTTGATGCACTTGGCCATTAAACATTCTAGAAGGGCCCAGTAGACAAGGAAGTATCTATAGTAGCCTCGTGTCCTCTATAAAAATATAAAATTAAGAACATATTTTTCGGACTGGGAAGATGGAACGCCATTTGAAAGCATGGTGCCAGCAGACGACAACTGAAAAAACTTAATAACTGACGGCTAGCGCATACCAACTAGTACACCCACGCTATCTGTCGGAGAAGTTTGGCGAGCTACAAACATAAAGACAGATATTATTATAACAATACACTTATAGATTATGCCCATACAACTATGTATAATAAAACAGTATAACATACTAATGGCCAAGTGCATCAACAGTGATTAAGATTTGGTTAAACAGTGTTTACCTACACACGTTTAAGATTTTAAACATGATTAAAAAGAAATGTGGAGCACCATTCCTAATCTCTGTTTACGGAACTGTGTTTAGCTGGCGGCTTGTTTAAACACAGAGCATAAAATCGGAAAGCGAGCGGAGTATAATGAACGCATTCTTCTGTTCACGAGGCCATTGCCTAGAGGAAGAAGAAGAAGATGTTAACAACAAGAAGACACCATGGAGGAGCGAGGATATTCTCTGCTCTGCCTGTGATGTAGGGAAGCATATTTTTATGTATCGGCGAGTCAGTGAGGTTATTGCATTGCTTTCATCATGTATAATTCGAGCTGCAGTTCTGAGCATATTTCCAATGTCCCCTACAACAATATTGAATGATCAGGTAGCATAATACCTCAATACAGTTAGGAAAGTTCTTCGAAAGGATTTCCTCGCTGCACTATAAAATTTCTTCGCTCGTTTTCATTCCGTTCAAGATATTCCAGATATAATAACTCTCTTCAAAGTCACCGTCTGTACATTGTGTTTTCTTTGGCTTTTATATCATGAATACTTGCATTTCAAAAATACACTGTCATAGCTTTGTTTTTTCTTTTGTTTTGCTTTCATATATTTTAAAAACATAAATACACTGTACCGTTTAACATGTTAAGACTTCACTGCCTAATATATATATTTTGCTTTCAGAATATTTTAAAAACTGAAATACAGTGTTCCATATAAGACTTTATAGAATGCGCTGCTACTGCTTTGTGTCTGTATTTTTTTTCTTTTGTAATATTTTAAAAACGAAAATACAGTTTACCGTATCATATTTTAAAAATTCACGCCCACTGTCTTTATATAATATAATAAACTGTCATAATGATTCAGACTGCAGTCTACTGAATAAAACTTCATGAATTATCTGTCAATACCTCATATAATTATTCACCAAGAATTATACAGGGCAGTAATAACTGTAATATCCTTATATATATTCAGGGTAGTTTTTCTTGTAAAATAAAAAAATAAAAAGAATGTCACAATAAATGAGATACATCAGTACGACACAAGATCAAGAAAGAACTTATACACAATAGGGCACAATAAAAAAGCATCGGAAAGGGATCCATACGTAATCAGGATAAAATTTTATAACAAACTACCAGACAGTATAAAACAGTGTATCGGGACAAAATTCGCCAATAAATTTAAATAATACCTATGCAAAAGCACTCTACAGGATAGAAGAACTATGAAATGGAGAGCCTTAGCATGTATCTCTATTGTATATCTATTGTATAACTATTGTATAATTCAGATTGTAAGTTTCGGACATGTCCAACATCATGTCTGTATTTGATACAGGGACGAAATAAAATTATTATTATTATTATTATTATTATTAATATTATTATTATTATTATTATTATAATATTATTATTATTATTATTATTATTATATTATTATTATTATTATTATTATTATTATTATTATTAGTATAGTATGAGACTCCACCGTGAGTGGACGTGTTGTGTGTTCTCTCTGCTATAGTGGTGACCTACTTACTATTTCATTGACAGTGCTTCGATCTTCAATGGCGCCTAGTGCCGACCTGTGCCCTTTGTGCAACAAGGGATTTCAAGGAAGGCAAAAACATTTATACTGTAGTGGGAACTGTAAGGCCCGCTTTCATTTATCTTGTCTAAATATAACAGATATAGAGGCTACCCTCTACCACAAGGATGGCGAGAGCACCTACGTTTGTGGTAAGTGCACTCAATTAAGGAAAGCCCCCAGGAATGATGATACTCCTGTTAGATCTAGATCTAATTCTGTTCCTGATGAGAGTATATCTGCAGTTCATATTCACCCAGGGAGGTGTAATACCTTGGACGGCAAACTTGAAGCCATTATTGAGGCTAATAAATCTTCATCAGTAGCAGTGTCAGCTATTACTGAACTGCTGACAAAAATTCTCTCCGAGGTCTCCGACCTAAGAGAGGAAAACAAAAATCTACGGAAAGAGATCTATGGCCTCCGAGATCTCCTAAACGTATCTTCACCACGAGTCCAACAAGGAGCTAGTTCAAGTGGTACCAATATTCCCCAGCAGCCTAGTAAGAAAGTTGCAAATATCATCCAACCGGCTAAATACTCTGAAGTGGTGGCTGCCATCAATAGAGAAACTACCTCTGCCAACAGTGGAAGTGCTACCTATACCAGTAATGGTTCAGGTGGTGTTTCAGCTTCCTCAAGCGGCAGTGTCAAACTGCCAGTGCCCAATCGGGCCACTACAAGTGCCAGTTCCAGTGCCAGTGTGTCTAGTGCCATTAATTATAATCTCGCAGTGCCCACCGCACTCAGTGTCCCGGAATCCGATAGAGGTGACACCAATGACGGCTTCACAGTTGTCTCTAAAAAACATAGGGTTAAGAAGGCCCCGCTAATAAGAGTTAGGAATTCTTCCTCACTACCAGTAGTTGCCAAACCAACTAAAGGTAAAGCCTTATTCGTGTCACGCTATGGTAACACTGTAAACGCGGAAGATATAGCAGAATCCTTACGTACCCAGGTAAATCTCAAAACATTTGCAGTAACAAGGCTGAAAACTAAATTTAATTCTTATGCCAGTTTTCATATTTCTGTTTGTGAGGAAGATTTCCCTCTTATTAATAACGTAGATATCTGGCCAAGAGGGGTGCTGTTTTTTCCATTCCGTGGCCGCCTACAGGAGGATCAAATCGCGCCCACCAGTCTGGTATGTAGCCCTACAACGAAGTCGCAGGGTAAAACTCCTGAAAAAACTCCTGAAAAATCCAGTAGATCTTCCCCTAGGAAGATTATGGATACACTGCTAGCCAGAACATCTTCTAAAAGCAGCCTTGGAGGGGGCTCTCCTTAACCCTAAATGGCAAATAGTTGTGATTATATGGATCAGTCTATGTTTAGTAATAGCAATTTAGGCACTGAAATTTATTACCAAAATGTTCGTGGTTTAAGAACTAAATCCACGGACCTTTTCGACAATATTAACACAAATGAACCCATCATCATTTGTCTTACTGAAACATGGTTAAATGATGACCATTATGATCACAATTATTTTCCTGAAATATATCAGGTGTACAGATCTGACAGAAAATATACACTAGTTAGCCAAACTCGGGGAGGAGGGTCTTTAATTGCCATCAGCAACAGTGTCAGGCATAAACGTAGACCTGAATTAGAACAGACAGATGAATGTGTGTGGATTGAGTTAACTCTCAAAAATGCTCAGCCTATTTTAATTGGATGCCATTATTTTGCGCCCAATACGAGTATTGCTGCATTTCAGCAGTATTTCAATTTTCTCGAAAATAATTTAGATTGTAACAACTTTCAGGTCATTTTACTCGGTGATTTTAATATCCCTGGTTTCAATTGGCTGGCAGGTGTTGCACCTAACTTATATCACTATCATAAAATTAAAGGTGAAATTGTACACCAAACATGCTCTTTCCTAAATTTGTCTCAAATCAATGACACTGTCCCTAGTAAAAATTTATTAGACTTAGTTTTTACAAGTCTGGATGAGATCACTGTATCAATACCGGATTATGCACTGGTGAATATAGATAATTATCATCCCCCTATTGTTATGAATTTAATAAGCCAAGTGAGTGAAGGTACTCAGTTCCCAACAGAAAGTTTATGCTATCACAAAGGTGACTATTATAAACTATACAACACATTAGCTTCATCTGACTGGTCCGCAGTGTATAATCAAAAATCACCTGACACTGCTGTTGAAAATCTTGCATACTTAGTTAGTGATGCAATTAATAAGTCAATCCCTAAAACATTTGCTGTTAAACCAAAATATCCGGCTTGGTTTTCAAGAGAGCTTAAATTATATATAAGGAAAAAGAAACATTATCATCGACTTTTCAAAAAACACTCGACTGATTTGTATTATCAATGTTTCTCAGATTACCGAAGATTGGTAAAAGTAACTATTAAAATTGATAGACAAAAATGGTACAAATCAATCGATCAAGATTTAAGGTCAAACCCTGCTAAATTCTGGAGTTATGTTTCGAAGTTACGAAATAAAAATGATCCCGTATTGCATGTTAAAATGAACAATACCATTGTTTCAGAACCATCAAAGCTAGTGAATATTTTCGCAGAGCATTTTCAGATTATAAATACGCCCACTAATGCAGTACCGGGGCCCTATGCTCAAACTGTCACATCTGAATGCCTACATGTTCCAACTATCATAGATTCCGATGTCTTGGTAGCTATTCGACACTTGAAACCATCTAAGAGTTCGGGACTCGACCAGATACCAAGCTTTATTGTTAAGGGGTGTGCCCCAATACTGACACCTGTACTTACATATGTGTATAACCTTTCGCTGGAAACAGAAACTTTTCCTTCAATTTGGAAAATTTCTGCTATCAGACCGGTACATAAGAAAGGCAAAAGCAAAGAATTGGCAAACTTTAGGCCCATAGCCATATTAAATACATTTTCAAAAATTTTTGAAACCATCATTCATAAACATATTTCATTTTTCAGTAAAAATAAATTAAATGATTTCCAGCATGGTTTTACCAAGGACATGTCCACAGCAACCAATATTATCACTTTTCTCAATGACATACTTAAAGAAAATTGCTCACAATCGCAATCAGATGCCATATTTTTTGACCTGAGCAGAGCATTTGATGTAGTAAATCACGATCTTCTTGTTAAAAAATTGAGTAATTTAGGTCTACATAACAAGTATGTCAATTGGTTTTCAAGTTATTTAAGAAACAGATCTGCTCGAGTTAGAATATCTAACTATTTTTCAGAGCCTTTTTACATACCAGATGGTGTACCCCAGGGGTCAGTGTTGGGTCCCTTCTTGTTCTTAGTTTTTATTAACGACATATCTAATATGCTAACATGTAAGAAAATAGCATACGCAGACGACCTATGTATATGGAATAAAATATCTACGGCTTCGGACTGCAAATTACTGCAAAGGAATATCGATTGCATACACCAGTGGTGTAAATCAAATTTAATGATAATTAACACCAGTAAGACCCAGAGCATGATATTTAGTAGAAAAACTAACCAAATAATATACAATTATCGTCTTGGCCAAAACATAATAGCACGTTCAGAAAATATAAAATACCTTGGTGTTTATCTTGACTCAAAATTATACTTTCATGTCCATATTGACCATATTTTCACACAGGCCTTAAAAACTCTTGGATTAGTTCGTTTAATTTCTCATAATTTAAAAAGCATAGAGTCATTAATTACTCTTTACAAATTTTTAATTCGCAGTGGCTTAGAATATTGCAGTGTTGCATATAACAGCATTACAGTATCTGACAGTAATAAGCTGGAACGAATACAAAGAAAATTTGTCTCCCTTATACGTAGTAAGTTTAACAGAAATCTGGACTACGATGATATACTTAAGTTATTAAATTTGGAAACATTATATAATAGGCGTGTTTCTGCAGATGCTAATTTCATAGCTAAAGTCTTTCGTGGGGAAATACATTGCAAATCAATTTTAGATAGCATAGGGCTATCTGTACCCCTTACACGAGGAACAAGAAATCGTACAATTTTTGCTGTTCAACAACCGTATGCAATACCTGCGAACAGAATGGCTATTGCTGGCAATGCATTATTTAAAAATTCTGATATATTCCACAAGCAGTGATTATCATTATTATTATTCTTATTATTAATTGGTATTATTGTTATTATTATTACTATTATTATTGTCAGTCTATGTTTAGTAATAGCAATTTAGGCACTGAAATTTATTACCAAAATGTTCGTGGTTTAAGAACTAAATCCACGGACCTTTTCGACAATATTAACACAAATGAACCCATCATCATTTGTCTTACTGAAACATGGTTAAATGATGACCATTATGATCACAATTATTTTCCTGAAATATATCAGGTGTACAGATCTGACAGAAAATATACACTAGTTAGCCAAACTCGGGGAGGAGGGTCTTTAATTGCCATCAGCAACAGTGTCAGGCATAAACGTAGACCTGAATTAGAACAGACAGATGAATGTGTGTGGATTGAGTTAACTCTCAAAAATGCTCAGCCTATTTTAATTGGATGCCATTATTTTGCGCCCAATACGAGTATTGCTGCATTTCAGCAGTATTTCAATTTTCTCGAAAATAATTTAGATTGTAACAACTTTCAGGTCATTTTACTCGGTGATTTTAATATCCCTGGTTTCAATTGGCTGGCAGGTGTTGCACCTAACTTATATCACTATCATAAAATTAAAGGTGAAATTGTACACCAAACATGCTCTTTCCTAAATTTGTCTCAAATCAATGACACTGTCCCTAGTAAAAATTTATTAGACTTAGTTTTTACAAGTCTGGATGAGATCACTGTATCAATACCGGATTATGCACTGGTGAATATAGATAATTATCATCCCCCTATTGTTATGAATTTAATAAGCCAAGTGAGTGAAGGTACTCAGTTCCCAACAGAAAGTTTATGCTATCACAAAGGTGACTATTATAAACTATACAACACATTAGCTTCATCTGACTGGTCCGCAGTGTATAATCAAAAATCACCTGACACTGCTGTTGAAAATCTTGCATACTTAGTTAGTGATGCAATTAATAAGTCAATCCCTAAAACATTTGCTGTTAAACCAAAATATCCGGCTTGGTTTTCAAGAGAGCTTAAATTATATATAAGGAAAAAGAAACATTATCATCGACTTTTCAAAAAACACTCGACTGATTTGTATTATCAATGTTTCTCAGATTACCGAAGATTGGTAAAAGTAACTATTAAAATTGATAGACAAAAATGGTACAAATCAATCGATCAAGATTTAAGGTCAAACCCTGCTAAATTCTGGAGTTATGTTTCGAAGTTACGAAATAAAAATGATCCCGTATTGCATGTTAAAATGAACAATACCATTGTTTCAGAACCATCAAAGCTAGTGAATATTTTCGCAGAGCATTTTCAGATTATAAATACGCCCACTAATGCAGTACCGGGGCCCTATGCTCAAACTGTCACATCTGAATGCCTACATGTTCCAACTATCATAGATTCCGATGTCTTGGTAGCTATTCGACACTTGAAACCATCTAAGAGTTCGGGACTCGACCAGATACCAAGCTTTATTGTTAAGGGGTGTGCCCCAATACTGACACCTGTACTTACATATGTGTATAACCTTTCGCTGGAAACAGAAACTTTTCCTTCAATTTGGAAAATTTCTGCTATCAGACCGGTACATAAGAAAGGCAAAAGCAAAGAATTGGCAAACTTTAGGCCCATAGCCATATTAAATACATTTTCAAAAATTTTTGAAACCATCATTCATAAACATATTTCATTTTTCAGTAAAAATAAATTAAATGATTTCCAGCATGGTTTTACCAAGGACATGTCCACAGCAACCAATATTATCACTTTTCTCAATGACATACTTAAAGAAAATTGCTCACAATCGCAATCAGATGCCATATTTTTTGACCTGAGCAGAGCATTTGATGTAGTAAATCACGATCTTCTTGTTAAAAAATTGAGTAATTTAGGTCTACATAACAAGTATGTCAATTGGTTTTCAAGTTATTTAAGAAACAGATCTGCTCGAGTTAGAATATCTAACTATTTTTCAGAGCCTTTTTACATACCAGATGGTGTACCCCAGGGGTCAGTGTTGGGTCCCTTCTTGTTCTTAGTTTTTATTAACGACATATCTAATATGCTAACATGTAAGAAAATAGCATACGCAGACGACCTATGTATATGGAATAAAATATCTACGGCTTCGGACTGCAAATTACTGCAAAGGAATATCGATTACATACACCAGTGGTGTAAATCAAATTTAATGATAATTAACACCAGTAAGACCCAGAGCATGATATTTAGTAGAAAAACTAACCAAATAATATACAATTATCGTCTTGGCCAAAACATAATAGCACGTTCAGAAAATATAAAATACCTTGGTGTTTATCTTGACTCAAAATTATACTTTCATGTCCATATTGACCATATTTTCACACAGGCCTTAAAAACTCTTGGATTAGTTCGTTTAATTTCTCATAATTTAAAAAGCATAGAGTCATTAATTACTCTTTACAAATTTTTAATTCGCAGTGGCTTAGAATATTGCAGTGTTGCATATAACAGCATTACAGTATCTGACAGTAATAAGCTGGAACGAATACAAAGAAAATTTGTCTCCCTTATACGTAGTAAGTTTAACAGAAATCTGGACTACGATGATATACTTAAGTTATTAAATTTGGAAACATTATATAATAGGCGTGTTTCTGCAGATGCTAATTTCATAGCTAAAGTCTTTCGTGGGGAAATACATTGCAAATCAATTTTAGATAGCATAGGGCTATCTGTACCCCTTACACGAGGAACAAGAAATCGTACAATTTTTGCTGTTCAACAACCGTATGCAATACCTGCGAACAGAATGGCTATTGCTGGCAATGCATTATTTAAAAATTCTGATATATTCCACAAGCAGTGATTATCATTATTATTATTCTTATTATTAATTGGTATTATTGTTATTATTATTACTATTATTATTGTCAGTCTATGTTTAGTAATAGCAATTTAGGCACTGAAATTTATTACCAAAATGTTCGTGGTTTAAGAACTAAATCCACGGACCTTTTCGACAATATTAACACAAATGAACCCATCATCATTTGTCTTACTGAAACATGGTTAAATGATGACCATTATGATCACAATTATTTTCCTGAAATATATCAGGTGTACAGATCTGACAGAAAATATACACTAGTTAGCCAAACTCGGGGAGGAGAGTCTTTAATTGCCATCAGCAACAGTGTCAGGCATAAACGTAGACCTGAATTAGAACAGACAGATGAATGTGTGTGGATTGAGTTAACTCTCAAAAATGCTCAGCCTATTTTAATTGGATGCCATTATTTTGCGCCCAATACGAGTATTGCTGCATTTCAGCAGTATTTCAATTTTCTCGAAAATAATTTAGATTGTAACAACTTTCAGGTCATTTTACTCGGTGATTTTAATATCCCTGGTTTCAATTGGCTGGCAGGTGTTGCACCTAACTTATATCACTATCATAAAATTAAAGGTGAAATTGTACACCAAACATGCTCTTTCCTAAATTTGTCTCAAATCAATGACACTGTCCCTAGTAAAAATTTATTAGACTTAGTTTTTACAAGTCTGGATGAGATCACTGTATCAATACCGGATTATGCACTGGTGAATATAGATAATTATCATCCCCCTATTGTTATGAATTTAATAAGCCAAGTGAGTGAAGGTACTCAGTTCCCAACAGAAAGTTTATGCTATCACAAAGGTGACTATTATAAACTATACAACACATTAGCTTCATCTGACTGGTCCGCAGTGTATAATCAAAAATCACCTGACACTGCTGTTGAAAATCTTGCATACTTAGTTAGTGATGCAATTAATAAGTCAATCCCTAAAACATTTGCTGTTAAACCAAAATATCCGGCTTGGTTTTCAAGAGAGCTTAAATTATATATAAGGAAAAAGAAACATTATCATCGACTTTTCAAAAAACACTCGACTGATTTGTATTATCAATGTTTCTCAGATTACCGAAGATTGGTAAAAGTAACTATTAAAATTGATAGACAAAAATGGTACAAATCAATCGATCAAGATTTAAGGTCAAACCCTGCTAAATTCTGGAGTTATGTTTCGAAGTTACGAAATAAAAATGATCCCGTATTGCATGTTAAAATGAACAATACCATTGTTTCAGAACCATCAAAGCTAGTGAATATTTTCGCAGAGCATTTTCAGATTATAAATACGCCCACTAATGCAGTACCGGGGCCCTATGCTCAAACTGTCACATCTGAATGCCTACATGTTCCAACTATCATAGATTCCGATGTCTTGGTAGCTATTCGACACTTGAAACCATCTAAGAGTTCGGGACTCGACCAGATACCAAGCTTTATTGTTAAGGGGTGTGCCCCAATACTGACACCTGTACTTACATATGTGTATAACCTTTCGCTGGAAACAGAAACTTTTCCTTCAATTTGGAAAATTTCTGCTATCAGACCGGTACATAAGAAAGGCAAAAGCAAAGAATTGGCAAACTTTAGGCCCATAGCCATATTAAATACATTTTCAAAAATTTTTGAAACCATCATTCATAAACATATTTCATTTTTCAGTAAAAATAAATTAAATGATTTCCAGCATGGTTTTACCAAGGACATGTCCACAGCAACCAATATTATCACTTTTCTCAATGACATACTTAAAGAAAATTGCTCACAATCGCAATCAGATGCCATATTTTTTGACCTGAGCAGAGCATTTGATGTAGTAAATCACGATCTTCTTGTTAAAAAATTGAGTAATTTAGGTCTACATAACAAGTATGTCAATTGGTTTTCAAGTTATTTAAGAAACAGATCTGCTCGAGTTAGAATATCTAACTATTTTTCAGAGCCTTTTTACATACCAGATGGTGTACCCCAGGGGTCAGTGTTGGGTCCCTTCTTGTTCTTAGTTTTTATTAACGACATATCTAATATGCTAACATGTAAGAAAATAGCATACGCAGACGACCTATGTATATGGAATAAAATATCTACGGCTTCGGACTGCAAATTACTGCAAAGGAATATCGATTGCATACACCAGTGGTGTAAATCAAATTTAATGATAATTAACACCAGTAAGACCCAGAGCATGATATTTAGTAGAAAAACTAACCAAATAATATACAATTATCGTCTTGGCCAAAACATAATAGCACGTTCAGAAAATATAAAATACCTTGGTGTTTATCTTGACTCAAAATTATACTTTCATGTCCATATTGACCATATTTTTACACAGGCCTTAAAAACTCTTGGATTAGTTCGTTTAATTTCTCATAATTTAAAAAGCATAGAGTCATTAATTACTCTTTACAAATTTTTAATTCGCAGTGGCTTAGAATATTGCAGTGTTGCATATAACAGCATTACAGTATCTGACAGTAATAAGCTGGAACGAATACAAAGAAAATTTGTCTCCCTTATACGTAGTAAGTTTAACAGAAATCTGGACTACGATGATATACTTAAGTTATTAAATTTGGAAACATTATATAATAGGCGTGTTTCTGCAGATGCTAATTTCATAGCTAAAGTCTTTCGTGGGGAAATACATTGCAAATCAATTTTAGATAGCATAGGGCTATCTGTACCCCTTACACGAGGAACAAGAAATCGTACAATTTTTGCTGTTCAACAACCGTATGCAATACCTGCGAACAGAATGGCTATTGCTGGCAATGCATTATTTAAAAATTCTGATATATTCCACAAGCAGTGATTATCATTATTATTATTCTTATTATTAATTGGTATTATTGTTATTATTATTACTATTATTATTGTTATTATTATTATTATATATACACACAAGACTGACAAGGATTTTTTCATTATTTTTGATAAAACAGCCATATGCTCTACCAGTTTACTGCTAACAAGAAATGTAATGACACAATCTTTAATTAAAGAATGCGACCTGCTTTCCTCAAATATAAACATATAAACTAGTGTCTGCATTGAATTTACAAGTAAAGAATGTGATGACGAAACAAAGTTCATGCTATTGACATAGCTCTGCTGACCGTACAATCAATCATGTTAAACTGCAGACTTGACAGTTAGGCAGTCAGATGTATTATCTTGTTATTCCTGTTGTATATGTAATACTATTATTATTGTACATAATTATCATCATCATAATTCATCAATGCCATTCCTGTATCATAATTCATTTTAATATTAGAAAGAAGCCTACTGTTTAAAATTTGTAAAAATTGTCTGTAGCTTCTATAAATAAATAATTGAAATTGAAATTGAAATTATATATACACACAAGACTGACAAGGATTCTTTCATTATTTTTGATAAAACAGCCATATGCTCTACCAGTTTACTGCTAACAAGAAATGTTATGACACAATCTTTAATTAAAGAATGCGACCTGCTTTCCTCAAATGTAAACATATAAACTAGTGTCTGCATTGAATTACAAGTAAAGAATGTGATGACGAAACAAAGTTCATGCTATTGACATAGCTCTGCTGACCGTACAATCAATCATGTTAAACTGCAGACTTGACAGTTAGGCAGTCAGATGTATTATCTTGTTATTCCTGTTGTATATGTAATACTATTATTATTGTACATAATTATCATCATCATAATTCATCAATGCCATTCCTGTATCATAATTCATTTTAATATTAGAAAGAAGCCTACTGTTTAACATTTGTAAAAATTGTCTGTAGCTTCTATAAATAAATAATTGAAATTGAAATTGAAATTATTATTATTATTATTATTATTATTGTTATTGTTATTGTTGTTGTTGTTGTTGTTGTTGTTGTTGTTATTGTTATTGTTATTGTTATTGTTATTGTTATTGTTATTGTTGTTGTTGTTGTTGTTGTTGTTGTTGTTGTTGTTGTTGTTGTTGTTGTTGTTGTTATTGTTATTGTTATTGTTATTGTTATTGTTATTGTTATTGTTATTGTTATTATTATTATTATTATTATTATTATTATTATTATTATTATTATTATTATTATTATTATTATTATTATTATTATTATTATTATTATTATTATTATTATTATTATTATTATTATTATTATTATTATTATTATTATTATTATTATTATTATTATTATTATTATTATTATTATTATTATTATTATTATTATTATTATTATTATTATTATTATTATTATTATTATTATTATTATTATTATTATTATTATTATTATTATTATTATTATTATTATTATTATTATTATTATTATTATTATTATTATTATTATTATTATTATTATTATTATTATTATTATTATTATTATTATTATTATTATTATTATTATTATTATTATTATTATTATTATTATTATTATTATTATTATTATTATTATTATTATTATTATTATTATTATTATTATTATTATTATTATTATTATTATTATTATTATTATTATTATTATTATTATTATTATTATTATTATTATTATTATTATTATTATTATTATTATTATTATTATTATTATTATTATTATTATTATTATTATTATTATTATTATTATTATTATTATTATTATTATTATTATTACTTATTACTTATTACTTATTACTTATTACTTATTACTTATTACTTATTACTGACAGTGAATTCTTAAAATTTCATACAGTACCGGTACACTAATTAAACTTAAAAATATTATGATAAAAAAAATTAGCCGGGACCGGGATTTGAACCTGCGACCTCCTGCACCTCAGCTCAGTACTATAACCACTCAGCCAAGAACGACGTTAAGAACATTGCTTGAATATGGGCAATGTGAACCGGTAAGGCTTCTCTTGTGTCGTGCTTCGAGACTTAAAACCGTCTTTGTAGGTCTATGAGATGTGTTTATATAATATTTATTGTACCTTACAGTTCGGAAAAATGGTATTATGATACTGATGACATTAATATCGAGACCTAATTCGTCTAAAAAGAGAAATATGAGAAGAAGAGAGTCTCATCTATTGTTTGCAGTCGACCCCCGCCATTTCAGCAAACTGCTAATCATTGTTTAGCTTCAGTAACCGCCCGATTTTGACTGTTTAAGTTTAATCAACGGTAATCGGTGATTTCGACACTAATCGAGGTTGATGCTCCATAACTTTCCCTAATCATAGGTTAGGAAGAAATTATAAACGCTGATTACACTAATCGGGGTCGGTGCACTTGGCCATCAAAGTTTCAATATAAACATCTGTTTACCTCCATTTCTACATACCTTGAGTTCCCTTTAGACTTGAGGGCACCTTTATAATTCAAGGCTATATGGACATATACTAATTAAATAACCTTTCAGTGCAAATTTAAATTTTTCCCCACTTAAAACTTTCAGATATTCTGGAAGTGCATTGTAGTAAATTGAACCTTTGACATAAGGGCTATTTTCGGTCATTCTTAGTTTGCTGTCAACTCTATGATAGTCGTCTTTTTGCCTTGTATTGTAATTATGAATTTCTGAATTTTTTACTAAATGTGTAACATCTTTTTTTACCAACATGACTACCTGATAGATATACATGGCATAAACAGTAAGTATTTTAAACTCAGTAAATAGATTTTGACATGAACTACTTGGCTGAATTTTTGCCAAGATTCTTAAAGATTTTTTCTGTAATACAAATACCCTGTGCATATGAATTTTGTAGGTGCTACCCCATATAAGCAAACCATAAGAAAGATGGGGATAAATTATACCATAGTATATTTTAATTAGTATGTCGCGATCAAGATAATCAGAAAGCCTTCTTAATAAAAATAAGCTGGATGATAATTTTTTGCACACATAGTCGATATGTCCTTCCCAAGAAAACTTATCATCTATGTGAAGTCCTAAAAATTTACAACATTTAGTAGCCTTAATACTAGTTTCATTGTCATTTATAATAAAATCCTCCTTCTTTGGCAGGATTCCAAGCTTTTTTGTTGTCTGGATGTGAAGGACCACGTTTGACATCCGTAACGTAATGTTAATTTATCCGTATTTGTAATTTACTCTACTTTTAAATGGCCCATAACATCTTCTCGATGGTCACGGCAAATTTAATATTAAATTAAAATTTAAAGAATATCCACTGCACTGCACTGCACATAAATATTAACACATTGATAACATATTAGTACAAGTCGAGTACAAAATAATGTCGTCTATATCCGAAACATCTCACAATATTTGTTAGTTAATCCTTCCTTTTTAGTGTTATTTAGAGCCTATCTGCTGTAATTTTTCTTTCGTCTTTTTGGCACTTAAACATTCTAGAAGGGCCCAATAGGCAAGGAAGTATGTATAGTAGCATCGTGTCCTCTATAAAAATATAAAATTACAAACATATTTTTTGGACTGGGAAGATGGAACGCCATTTAAAAGCATGGTGCCAGCACCAGCAGACGACAACTGGAAAAGCAAGTGACGGACGGCTAGCACATACCGGCTAGTACACCCACGGAGAAGTTTGGCGAGCTACATCCCCATTCTCGAGATGGCGGTGCTTATAACTATATACAATATTATATTTGTCGAATACCAGTATGTTGATCAGTGGCGGCTCGTGTGTAGACACTGTGGAACTGCAGCACTCCCTATTTCCACTTGATAATATCGATAACATTTAATATCATGAGCCCTTTTTCCTTTAATTCTTTCTTTATACTTGTAAAATATAAAATCCTTAAGCTTAACGCTAGTAGCCATCCCCCAGTTTATTAAAAAGATAAAAGAAAATCTTTGTATGGAACTGTGCGCTACATGGGCCATTCAGGTAGAAAATTAATCGTAAACGTAATGTAAACTTAAAAGGTTGGGGCCATGTTTTTCAATAGGACCATTCACAATGCATTACGTAAACTTGAAACGTAACGTAAAATTAAACTTAACTAGAATCTTGCAAGCACCAAGTTTCTGCGAAAAATAACAATTTAACCAATGAGAGCTGTCAAATTCACAGAACAGGAGACGGAAGAGGAAGTAGCTAAGAGATGCGTATATGAATGAGAAACTCGTAACGTTGTATCCTATCCCCTGTTTGTATGATAAAAGGCATCCATTATATAAAGATGCGGCATTGAGGAAAATGTATGAACATTAGTTTACCAAGAAACGAACTACAGTATTAAACACAACCCATATATTATTCTGTTAATTTGTATATATCTGCACACGCTTGTATGATTTCAATCTTTAAAGGCGTACAAGTGTTTAATAGAAACATGAATAATCTTCGGGAAATTTAGAGACTTAAAAAATATCAAACATTTTAGTTTTCATCAATTTCAGCTTCCTGCTCTTCGTCAAATTCTGCATCTTCGTTAGCAGTCGCTTCCTGGTGCTGTAGATATTCTGATACCAAGTCGTTCATGTTTTAATCGGCTTCTGTGAATTCCATCTCATCCATACCCTCTCCTGTGTACCAATGCAAGAAAGCCTTGCGCCTAAACATAGCAGTGAACTGTTCGGAAATTCGCTTGAACAATTCCTGGATGGCAGTGGAGTTTCCAATGAAGGTGGCATACATCTTCAGACCTCTTGGTGGGATGTCACAGACTGCAGTTTTCACATTGTTGGGGATCCATTCTACGAAGTAGCTGTTCTGTATGTTCAACATCTCCTCATCAACTTCCTTCATTGACATGCGTCCTCTAAATACAGCAGCAACTGTGAGGAATCTTCCGTGCCTGGGGTCGCAAGCAGCCACCATGTTCTTAGCGTCGAACATTTGTTGTGTGAGTTCGGGAACTCTGAGTGTTCTACATTGCTGGCTGCCACGAGATGTAAGAGGAGCAAATCCAGGCATGAAGAAATGAAGTCGAGGAAAGGGAACCATGTTGACTGCGAGTTTTTGGAGATCAGCATTCAGCTGACCAAGGGACCTGTGAGGCATGTGGTGACTCCAGACATAGTCAAGGAAGGTCTCCGTATGTTGGAGTTATGAAATTCAAGGTACGGAAACAGATGTCATAGAGGGTCTTATTGTCAATACAATATGTCTCGTCTGTGTTTTTTACCAGCTGATGGACGAACAATGTGGCGTTGTAAGGTTCGACTACAGTGTCTGACACTTTGGCGGAGGGTACGACTGAGTATGTGTTCATTATCCTACCGGGGTATTCTTCTCTGATCTTTGAAATTAAGAACGTACCCCTTCCGGAACCGGTGCCATCACCAACGGAATGTGCCAGTTGGAATCCGGAAAAGTTCTGTTCGCATAAAAGGACGGTAACACTGCCATCTTTATTTCTTACAAGCCATGCTGTTAAATATGGCAACATCGTATCGGTAGTCCTATCGGCTATCAACATGCCGTAAATAAAGCAATGAACTCCATCAGAATCATCGCAAATTAAGCATTTTTTAGCTTAAAGTAATCCCAGTCATTGCCTATGGTTTAGAGCAGTGGTTCCCAAACTTTTCAGTCCGCGGACCCCTTGAAAAAAATTAAAATTTCGTGGACCCCCTCTGGATTTTGAAACAAAAAACTAAATAAATACTTTGATTCAAATGTACTAAACTAGGAGGTGCCCATGGCTTCGCCACGATAATTCTTTTAAAAATTAAAAATTAAGAGTAGGCTATAATAATTATTAAAGCATTATATTTATTAACACTTGCACGCGAATCATTCATAAACTAAGCCATTAATAATTAATGAAACAGCTAAAATTCCTGCTTTAGAGTACATTCCACGACATGAAAGCGCCCCCTGGGAAAACTATATCAGAATCGATTATGCAGTTCCAAAGAACCTGTGAATACATAATACGTATTGTTTCTCAGCTGTTTATTGACATGAATATGATGTGAATTTTATTTTATCAATTCAGTGTAATTTTCAGAAATTATATAATGTTTCAAGGGAAGGAATGGTTTGTTTGGATTATTATTATCAGCGATATTTCAAGAGATAAAACCATCAATATTTTACAGCTGTTGCCCCCGGCTTCGCCCGCCATTATTCATTGACTCCAGGATTTTTAAGAAAATTACACTGGTAGATTATTAAACATGTTTGTGGTTCAGAGCAATGAAAATTGTAAGTAAAAATAAAATTAGAATATTTATTCATTGTGTTCATTTCACTTAGGCCTTAAATAATAAAGAAACGGTTTTCCTTCCTAATTTTGTAGTCGTCATGAAAGTTTAGACTGCGAGAGACGAACATCGCCGAGTATACCCGATGTCTCACGAAGCGGGCGAGCAAGCACGCTATTTAGGGCCGTTGAATGGTATAAGAGTAGATTCAATAGACAAAACAGAGTTTACTCCTTAATGTGAACAGTGAAGCTACTTTTGATTAATTAGCTCTGCAATGTTAGGTTTAATGTCTGATAATTTCAATATTAAGTCGCTTTCAACTTCATGTTTATTGCTAAACTTTGATTTCAAGTACGTGAGGAGGGAGAATGCTTTTTCACATAGATAAGTAGTGGGGAACACAGTTAAGCACTTAAAAATTACGGGATATCCTATTTCTTCTTAAACCGCCTGCGGACCCCCTGAAACACCATCGCGGACCCCACTTTGGGAACCACTGGTTTAGAGAACATATGGACACATCTGAGAGCAACTGAAGAGCATAGAGAAGGTAAAAGCCGTATACATAATGAGAGATTTATATACACCATCACCTCTAATTGAGTACACCAGGGAACAGTTTTTCATAGAAGATTTTCGTGTTCATCCGCTATTACCATCTACAAACGAATACAAGAGAGAGGTACGGTATGATAGTAGTGTCTTTCAGGAAGAATTGGCTGGTATTAAAGAAGAAGTGAAGAGAAATAGAGTCACTTTTACTGGTATGAACTTTTATCAAGCTGCTCAATGTGGCAGATGCCTAGTCGTAGTATATGCAATCTCCTATCCTCCCAATATTACTACTAGAAAATCAATTCAGAATTTTCCTACAGTTTGGTGAAGGCAATGAACGGGATTCAACCCTTAACCTTAAAAGTGCTGGCGAATCAACACAGTTCACCACCAGAGCCAAGGATGAACGAACGAATGATTTTTAGACAGAGAATAACGTAAAACTGAGTGTTCCCAATGAATTAGGCAAAGTTATTCTTTTCAGTGACAGTAATGGGCGTAGTGTTCCACAAAGTGCATGTGACAAGAAGAGAGATATCAGTGTTCTAGGTTATATTAAACCTGGGACGACTAGCTCAGTGGTGGTACAAAATGTCCCAGAGAAGTGTAGCAGCTTAATAAAAGATGACTCTGTTGTAGTTCAAATAACAGAGCTCGTAGGCCCAACAGGGTAAATGAGGTTATTACCAATAAAATAAGAAAAAAGCAACATCATAACGTACAATGAGGAAACACTGAAAACTACGAATTCCGTCAGATATGTGGGGTCACCGTGCGTTACGTTATTATGTACATCACTAGTATAGGCTATGTAATATATGCCTACTTATTTGGCCTAAATAAAGTCAGTATTTGTGATGAAGAAAATTATCTGCATTAAAAAGTATTCAAATGCTTCCTACAGACCACCACAGATAGGACTACCTACTGTGTTGCCAGATTTCAAGCTGCATGGCTTGTAAGTAATATAGAAGGCAGTGACAGTAATATATGTAGGCGAATCTTCAAACCTGTGAAACAGGAAAGTAGTGAATTTTCAAACAGTAAACAGCGTAAGTCAGAACCTAAACATACTAGTGTCTAAAGTCAAGACTCAGTAAAAGGTTTACACTGATATTATGAAAGGGAAACACGTTACAAGTTGATCCACGCTAGAAAGAGAGCACAACGCCATATTGGTGGTGGAAATGTTCAGAAAACATAGAGATCGAAAATTTGGAGAACCGAAGGCGAACGAAGGTCGGAACTGTTCATGACGTCAAATAAACTAGAAGAAAATCGAGCAGAGGATAAGTGTGGAGCATGCAAACAGGACTTCGAAATGAATGCCCAGGCCATTCAACGTGATGGTTCCTGGCTTTGTGGTTTCATAAGGACTGCGCAGGCCTAAGCAAAGGGGAATTCGATACAATGAGAAGGAATAACTGTAGCTTATCTTGGCTATGCAGCAGCTACAAAACAGCAGTACAGGCAATGAAGCACGACGAGGACATTATACAACAGTTGATGGCAAAGAAAAGAACCCTATTATACAGAACCTAACGAAAAAATAGAGTTTGACTACTTTCATACAAAGCACATTAGAAGCAACAATAGATGAAAAAATACAACATATATTCAGCAAAAGAAACCCAAGTCTAACGTGGTCAACGGTAATAAAGAGTAGGAACTTGGAGCAAGAAAAAGCAGAGATCCCAATAGAGAAGAGTGTTACGCGCACTCCCTCCAAGTGGAAAAGAAGACAACAAGACTTCAGATTACCAGACCACTGGTGAGGATAGGGGAAGCCAACAGAAGTCCGAAATGAGACTTAGGAGAGAGAGAAAATATCCAAGAGAAAAAGGAACCATAACTGGCACTGGAGAAAATGATTAAAATCTCCAGACAGTCGAAAAACAGCTTAGTTATTCGTGGGAAGATTAAAGCAAGAAACCATGCAAGAAACAGTGAAAAAATACCTGAGTAAAAGTGGAATCGAGGGAGAAATTTCCTGCGAGGAAATTAACACAAGAGGTAGTAACAAATGTTTCAAAGTAGGACTTCCTAGAAATAACCAGAAATGTAAACTTTTGGCCACTAGGGGTGGTAGTAAAGCGCTTTCGTTTCTTTCGAGGAAGCGAGGGAGCGGCCTTACAATAAACAAAATACTATAGCATGTAACTCAACGGTCAGTCTGGCCCTATAGAATGTAGGACAAAGAAACAATGAACATAGTTCCAGAAGCAACATTAAAAGAACACGAGATACTGATAAAGAGACCATGGCAACAACGCCAATACAAAATAACAGGAACATACTCTACCCACGCGCTCGCAACCCAAGGAACCGGAGGCAGACCGTCTGGAGGAGTTTCATGCTACATTAGCCCAAGAATAGGGCAAAAGGTCTTCGAGCACACTGAAGCGAATGCAGTAATAGTGATAATTAAAACAGTGACCATAATAAGCATGTACTGTAACCCACAGACACATTGTGCAAGTCATCGACTCAATCATGAATGCCCTCAAAATCGCCAAAAATGAAAATTCAATCATAATAGGAGGAGATTTCAACTTCAGATTAGACTCACATAATCAGAGATTCTGGATTCTAATTGAAACACTAGAAGAGGAAGGTTTCAATCTGGCAAACCAACCGGACCAGAAGACATACTTTGACAAAAATGGTAGCAGCACAATCGACCTAGTGTTCGTGAGAGGAACTAACTTGAGGTACTCGCAACATCAATGAAGGCATCGCTCAGAAAACATGTTCCAGTCGTAACAACTTTTGAGGTGCAAATGGAAACAGAGAAGAACACAAAACGACAGATAGCTAAAACTTCAAGACGGATAAACACAGAAAAGATAAAAGAATCGACAAAGAGAATTCAACAAATAAAAGAAGACCTGAAATAAAATTAAATAAAATAAGCCTCAGCAACAACTCAATTGAAAGAGCGCAAAGCAAAACCTTGGTTCGATGCAATGTGTTACAGTTAGAGGAGTGAAACAATAAAAGCCCTGCACCAAGCAAGGAGGATAAGCAGTATCCAAGATCTAGAAGCCTACGCAGAATCTAGAAGGAAATACAAAACGTTGTTAAAACAAAATAGAAATGAATACACAGAAAGAACAGAGCTAGAGGCAGCAGCAGCAGAAGCGCTACGAAGAAGAAAAACAACACATTCGTCAAACATACGAATGGAAACTTGGCAGGCGCATTTCCAGTCAATCTTAATCCCAGAGAAGAACCAACAAGCTTACGACAAAAAAAAACACCAAGTCAAGAAACAATGAAAGAATCACAACCCAAGAGGTCCCGGAATGCGATAGAAAAACTGAAGCGAAACAAAGCAGCAAGACCGGATGCAATATTCAATGAATTCCTAAAGGATTCTACCCCAGAGCTAGTAGTAACATGGACAAAACTTTTCAACAAATGTATGGCAATAGGCGATATTCCAAACCCCTGGAGACATGTCAGCCAGAAAATGCTGTATAAAGGCAAAGGCCACTCGGACGATCCGAATGCATACCGAGGGATAGCGTTAGAAAACAACCCTTTTAAACTACTGTCAACCATCTTGAATACAAGATTGACTAAACCTTTGGATGCGCAGATCCCGGAACAACAGTTTGGCTTCCGGAAAGGTCGCTCCACGTTACAATCAGTAGAGTATCTAATTGATGACATCCGAGATGCACTGTTGTTTTGCTTGTTGCACTGTCTTAGTCGCTACATTGCTACAAATATAATAGGTCTTTATATTGATATATTTGGGAATAACAGTGTTAATTCTACTAGATAATCTTATAAGAGAAAGAAACATCTTGGCTATGAGTTACAACCGTAACAAGCAAGATCCACATGAAAATATACAACACAAATTCTACCCCAGACTAATCAACTTAACACATATCACATTCAGCGAAAAAGAAGAATCATTATTACAATTAGGTTATAAACATAATTTAACCCCGAATAGCAAACAGATTCTAGACAATGTCATAATCGATGCGGAAGCAGCTTTGTCATCAATGCAACTTGAAGAGCAAAACTGTTTAAGACAAAAGTTAGCTGCCAAAATCAAAGAAACCTACTTAAACATTAAACAACGTCCAAACTTGACAACTAAACATAATACGAGTATACTAAAAAGTATCAACAAGAAATTGGAAGACAACAACATTATTCACGTCAAAGCGGATAAAGGCAATACAATAGTCTTACTTAACAAACAGGACTACATAAACAAGACTTTTGATTTTATAAGAAACAATAATATAGAAATTTTAGATAAAGACCCCACTGATAATTTTCAGTCAGCTATCAAAAAAGCTGTTAAAGAATCTAATTTAATACTGAGTGAAATGGAAAAGAAAAAGTGCCTAAATATGAACCCCGGAACTCCAGAACTGAGGTCACAAATCAAAACACACAAAGTAAATAATCCAATAAGACCAATAGTAAATTTCTTAAATGCTCCTAACTATAAAGTTTCAAAAATGTTGGGGAAAATATTAAAGCAAAAATTAAATCTACCCTACAGATACAATGTCATAAATTCGATTGATTTGGTTAACAAAATAAAAGACATTTGTGTTAATAAAGAGGACCTTATACTATCGCTGGATATCACCAACTTGTATACAAACGTACCAATAAATGATTCAATCAGAACTATAGAAAATAGGCTTCTAGATAACGGCGAAAGCACCAGTATTACTAAGCAGATAACCTCACTTCTTAACACCATATTATACCAAATTTTTTAAAATTTGATAATAAATTGTACATACAGAAAGAAGGAGTAGCAATGGGATCACCGCTTTCTGGGATTATAACGGAAGCTTACTTACAACATATCGAACAAGAGTATATACAGAATATTATATTTAAATATAAAATTACCACTTATCAAAGGTATGTTGATGAAATTCTTATCATTTGCAATAAAAACAAAGTAGAAGGTATTTTCAAAGATTTTAATAACATCAATAATCATCTGAAATTCACTATTGAGAAAGAAGAGAATTATTCACTACACTACCTGGATTTCAGTATTACTAGAATCATCAAGAAACTCGATTTTGGTATATTCAGAAAAAATACCTATTTGGATAATATCATCGGCAATTCTTCTAATCCTATTAGCCACAAAATGGCTGCATGTAATCGTTTGACTCCGGTCTGATCCATTCACTTGCTTCATCTTCAATAATTTCTTCATGTTCGCAATGATTAATTACGCTATTTCCAGTCCAGCTATGTACATTGGAAATATGAAATAACACCGATTGAAATGTTTAAACCAACACGGTTTGTCCCCTCCACAAGTCTGACATGACCACCATAGGTGGTTAACAATGCTGTATTTCCAATAATAATAATGGTGAATTTTTTCCGAACTCTTTGAGCTTTTTAGCAAGAGACTTAGACAGATGCCACATATCAAACTACAGCGACGGCGCGCGGGCTGTGTGCAGCTAGAGCGCTCTGACGTCACTCCGCTGGAAGCCGCATCAGTTATTGTTCGAATTCGCGAGAACGAAGCATCGTAGAAACATGGGGTTTTCACTGCTGTATTTTACTAAACAAACTCTTTATTCTGAGAGTCACTTGATTTTAAGTTAACAGGGCCTTTAAATATGGCAGATTACGCTCAGCGTATGCTAAACACCTGCTTGATACTGGTCATCGATTGGATAACTTAAATAACACCATGGAAGTCCTACATATCTGTGATAAGGGTGTTAGACTTAATATATTGGAAAACTTTCAAATTTATAAGAATAAGAGTAACATCCTTAATGAAAACATAATTGACCAAAATCATTTATTTGACTTGACTACAATGGTGACCTAGGTTACCATATAACAAATTTTATAAACAACATTATTTTAGAAGAATTGTGGTGTTCATTACATCTTATATGAACTGAATATGGCGCAGCATACGCCGAAATGCATCTTCAAGATAAGTTGTGTGTGAAATGTTAAGGGTTAAGGCGGAATATTGTAATAAATATATTTAATATTAACTCTTATCTGTTGGAAATGAATTATTTTAAGTTTGTGGTGTATTCACTTTTAAATCACAACATTGATCAATTACAATATAATAAGGATTACTTGTATTTTGGCTTTAAAGTGGGTGAACAAGACAAAAATTGGGCACCACACATGTGTTGTGTAACGTGTTCGTGAAGTTATCAGAGTGGGTGCGGGGAAAAAAATTAACTACTTTTGCTGATCTAATGATTTGGCGACACTAACCAGTTAGTAGGAGAGATTATGTTACTTCTGCTTTACCAAAACTGAGGGCCTTTCAAGGGAAACTGAAAGATAAAATTGTGTGTCCTAATCTCCCCACAGCCATAAGACCCGTGCCACATTTTCCTGATGGATGGATGAAATATTGAATATAATCCAGAAGAATGGAAACTGGTCTTTGATTCACCAAAACAGAATTTAAAAGCAGTTTATTTCACCATAATAATGCAAAACCATCCAATCCAGTGGTTCACTCAGTCGCTAAGGAAGAAACTTATGAGAACAAGTCAGCAATATTGAATGTAGTAAATTTAGTGAACTTTCCGAATTCACATATTCGACCTACGAATCTATTATAATCTAGATGCAAAGACGTTTTATATATCTATCTATCTATCTAGATGTGCGCCGTAGCAGTTGCTAAAATTGAACAACTCGCGCATCCGCCATCTTGCGGTCATGTGTCAAGCTTCTGGCATACTTCCACCGCCGTCTCGAGAATTAACCTATGGTTTGTCTACGTCGTTCATCGCCGGTGATCACCGCCAGCGATCGACGCTGCCTATTGCTCTCCATGTAATTCAATGCAGCCGGTTTGTCTACGACGATGAACGCTGATCCCGGCGGTGATCGCCGGCAGTTGCTTCTGAAGCAAATTCAGGGCGATGAATGTGACGTGCTCAGCGGACTGTATCTCCTTGAGTAATAATTAAATAGGCGCTAATATTAAGCCTAAGCACATCACATCCCGAAGGAATGAACAACAATGGGAAATTATAAATACTAAACCCTTGAATAGCACTGACACTAATTTTCTTGAATCACTCACACTCGAAGAAGCTGGACCGATGTCTTGATTCTTGCCTTAGAAAGGAGCGATGAACAATTCCGCCGTAAATAAAGAGCTTATTGGGTTTTAACACAGTTTTATTAACAAATCCGGAGGACCATTCGACCTTATTAGCGTCGAAGACTAATGTGAATATTAGTTACAAAATATATAAGCAGCAACTGTATGCTGTTATTGTAATTTAAGGTTAATCCTGTGAAGCTTGCATTCACAATTCACAAGGCGCAAAAACAATGTCATTCAATTGCTTGCGTGCAAATAAATCAAGGTAATGTAAACCTATAAACACTCACAGTTATAATGAATCCTTTTCGAGGTGAATATCACATAAAGGAATAATCCTGTAGTTGAAACAGGCTACAATAAACCTGGTAGAAATCTAGCAGCAGCAAGAAGAAAACTTTCACCATTTAGCGATGAAATAATATGTTAAGTCTGCTTCTATGCAGTAAAAATCACTCAAGACGAATCTTTGTATCGCCGAGGACGAAATAATGTGCTTAAGGTTGAATAACCACTGCTGATTGAGTTGAAAAAAGGATTATAAATCCACTAGAAGGATTATGCTAGTGATGACGATGCAAGACGAAGAAGGAATTAATAAATTTGAATAATAATGCTACGTAATAATATTAGTAAAAGCAATCCCATTGGACGAAGATTACGAGCAATTGAGCGATTATATTAATAAGAGAAAAAGATTGTGAAGCAATCATAGACAGTAAAAGCAGAATGAATAAAATATATTTATAGTTAATGACTGCTAGAAAAATAATAAATATATAGTTGAAAATAAAGGTTAATTTGACATCTATAAGAAAAGAATTTGAAGATCAATTGTTTTTGACAATAAAAATAATAATTACTAGGCGGCAGTGAAATTAGCATTGAATAAAAATATTACCAAAGCCGCAAGAAAACAGGAATAAAATATTATAGGATTATTAAGGTTAGACATGATAATAGAAACTCTGTCAAGGCTCAAGTATCAAACATAACTGAACAATGAACGCTACAGATTGTCAGCAGAAGACAGCCAATTTGCGCAAAAAACTGTCAATTTTCCCAAGTTGCAGATGAAATGTTGTAAATTTCGTGTCTAAACACATTGTCCTGTATGACATGAGCAGGACCATAAAGATAGCTACACAAAAGAAAATGTGTGGCAAATTGTAGACAAATTGTTAGAAAACACTGTTATCTGTACAATTTATGTAACATACAGTGTAGCGTGCTATATGGGCTTTTCCCAAATCCGTACTGTAGCCTGAATTCCGTAGCAGAGAGCAGGGACCGCAAACAGAATATGTAACACAAACTTTCTGAATATCAGTACCAGGTATTATTAATAGAAGGCGACTGGCACACTTGTAAACCAGAATACAGAAACTGTGGTTTTACATACAATATCATGTGCAAGCATATATTTGAATAAAATGTTTGCAATTAAGAAAAATATAACATAGCTGAAGGCGAAAATAGAATAATGGCTTATGCAAATATACGAGGCTAGAGGCAAGCTCTCCTTCTTTCGTAAGCTAAATAAAACAGAAAAGAATCTAAAGTGAAAAATATCTAATAAATGCAAAAGTACCGAAAACGAACCAAGAAGCTGGTGAGTAAAAGAAAACGAACTAAAAACAACCAAAGAAACCCACCAGAAAAATTAACTTTAATTTATAAAAGCAACAAAAGAATACCTGCCGGTAATTACGTGAAGAGAAGATACACAAGCTACATGCCGGCTCGTAGATTCATGGCGTAGCGGAGCACTGAGCACAACCGCTCTGGATGACGGTAAGACTTTAACTCCATGAGAGAAAATGCCCCTCAAAAAGTAATCCGAACGCGGCCGCTAGAGGGCGCTAGGCAATATTGATAATACCAGATAATAGCGATAAAGAGGGCGTTGTACGCCTGAAGGGAGAATAATAAACACGCCCAAACAAAACAGCAACGAAAGAAAGATGGCTTGCGAAAACGGGATCTGAGTGCGTAAGTAAACAAAACAAAACTAGAATTAATGAACTAGATAAACACAAAGAAATATATAATAAATAATTAAAAATTAATAAATATTTACGTGTCAAATACCAACGGCACATCCTCTCCGGCCCAAGGCAAAAAAAGTTGAAAAGCAAAAGAAAAATTTTAAATTAAGTTCATTACGTTATAGAAGATGAGTCAAGATGATCAAAATATTCCAAGGCAAAAAAAAGTTGAAAAGCAAAAATTGTTTTTAAAATTAAGTCCATTAGGTTATAGAAAATGAGTCAAGACGATCAAAATATTCCATCACCCCATTAATGTTTAAAATGGTCCACCAAAATATTAATAAATAGTGTAAGATAGTAGAATACATTATGGCATTAATACTGTAGAACATTTTTACGGAGTCCATATCCATGAAGACATCATACCACCAGCACAGAAAACAATGGCGTCCTTGCACGTAGTTGGTTGACGTAGTACTTAACAATATTGTAGACTTCTGTAGTTTTGTAGAATGGGATTATTAACCAAGTCCATTGGTGTCTAATTGTTGAAGTTATTGAAGTTAAGGAAGTTGGCGAGTAGATGTAGTAGTAGGTGCTGATTATGCGGAGAAGAGAAGTTGCATGGTGTATAGCTTGTTGCAAAATGACACAGCTAGGCGTCCCCAGCGCGCCAACACAGCAGCATGCAATAAGGTGGCCAAAACAGAGGTGGGAAAAGCTCGCCAGACAAAATTATAAATGGGCCGCAGAGGAGGGCAGCACACCGAGGCACAACAGAATCTGAAAAACAAAACAACGTAAGAAAAGGTACGTACATACTCACAAGCGCCTCAAATGAAATAAATCTCCAAAAGGGAGATAATACAAAAGTCCAGAAGGGACACATAGAATTTTTTTATTTAAACATCAATCAAAATTTAGATAAATGTTCAAAACATTAATTGAATTTATTTACAATGACGTAATAGAATAAATGAAGGGAAAAACATTAGTATTAATAATACAATTTTACATTATTTATAAAATACAATAAAATTGATAATAAATAAATTAAATATTAACAATAAGTGAAGGTAAAATTTCAATAATTTAAGTAATATTTTAAGGGATTTTCTTTTCTTTCCTTTTTTTACTACTGCAATTTTAAACTTTTAGTTTTAAATATACCCCTTTCTTTATTACATAAAGAGACAAGCAAGATTTAGATAAATGATAATGAGACTGAAGATGAAAATGATGATGTTAGGCCTAGACGGTGACAAAGATGAAAATGGAAATGCAGGAAAGGTGATGATGGGGTGTTTTGCTGAACAGGTCTGGAAATGGAAAATTTTGAAGAGCAAGGGAAGCTGGATTCTTTTAAACCGCTTCCACGTCGGATCCATCCAGACGGAGCAAAGAGACCGCCACTTAGGTCGGGTCTCGCAGAAGTCGAGCTCTCGACCGTATGCAAATCACTGGCCGTACGGGGGTCTGAAAATAAGGAAAACAAAACCTCGGGGATATACCCCGGAAACGGAAACCATTGTCCACGCCCCGCTAAGGAAAACTCCCCGGTGACACCTCAGCCGTCCGAGGACAAAGAAGGGAAAATGCAACCTCCTCCATGGAATTAGCAGACGTGCCCAGAAGCCGCGAACCGAAACCAGGCACCTCCTCCCATGGAGCAGTCTGGGACAACCAGAACAAAACGACAGCACAACGAGACCGCCCAAACAATCACAAAATCCATTATGAACGACAGAAAAAAAAACATTCATTCATAATTCATGTTTATATCAAAAGATTTATACACTAGCATTAGTTTATTTCAAATGAAATATTCATTATGTTTTAAAACCAGTGAAAATCATAAAGGACGTTGAAATCTTCCGGGAAAGTCGAATTCGAGAGTTTTGTCATGATCGAACGAAGAAATTTAGTGTTTTATTTTCAGCATTTACCAAACCACAGGGACATTTAACCGTGATAGTATAAAACAACCATCATGCAAATGATTATTTATATAGAATATATATATATATATATATATATATATATTCTTTTTTTTCAAATCCCTAATAAGGTAGGGCAATGATTTTCATTCCAAAGAGGTTTTGACAAAGTGATATTAGTTTAATGACATAAACAGCCAAAGTAAAGATTTTTATTTCATTATATATATATTTATTTATTTGTTTTTTCCCTCTTTTTTGTTAGCTAGCATGAAGCTAAACCAAAATTTTCTTTACCGGTGGACAGAAAAAAAATGCAATGTAACGTAAATGGAATATTTACCGAATATAAAATAAATATTTTTGTTATTTTGTTAACTGGAAAGAAACAAGAAAACCAGCAGGAAACAAAACAAAACAAACTGAAGATAATAAACAAAAAAAACCATGAAGAAGGATAAGCAGCCAACAAAACAAACGGAACAACAAAACTCCAGAAAAGCATAGCAGCGCAGAACGACAACCGGCGGATATAAGTAAATGCCAAAAAATGACGATGTATATTGAAATATGAATGGTAAGAGAAAAATAAAGGAGATTATATAATAAATAGCAGAAATATTCATAATGTTTTAAAACCAGTGGAAATCATAAAGGACTTTGAAATCTTCGGGGAAAGTCGAATTCGAGAGTTTTGTCATGATCAAACGAAGAAATTTAGTGTTTTATTTTCAGCATTTACCAAACTAGATTAAGTGAATAATTATTTTCAGAATTATTACCAGAATTTTTATATAAGCAAAAAAACCCAGAAAACGGTACAGTTAGAAATTTAGAAAAAAATTCGCCTATTCATGTTTTAATGGAAATGGGACTACATAGCGGAAACGAAGAGAAAAGAAAAAGGAAAGAAGAAAGAAAGACATAGAGAAAGAAGAAAAGAAACACCTAACTTATTAAAATACAAATAACCCTTAAATTTTATACATCTTAAGAAATAGCCAAAACCATTTTTATACCTAAATAAGAAAATATTAACTAAGACAAAATTTTGAAAAAACAGAAAGTTAACAGAGAGATAGAGAAGAAGAGAAAAGACGATAGAGAAAACCCCAAAGAAGGAAAACCCCAAGAAAATAAGAGAAAAAGCCCACCTAAGACTCGGGTCACTTGGGAATGTCAGCTCCCATATCTCTATGCCCATTCATGAAGACCCCTGAGGGTTAGTAAGCCTAAACGAGAAGAAGGTTAGGCTAGAATAGTAGGCCTATTAACGGTTGAAACATTGTTAAAAAAGAAATTTTCCCCAAACTATAGAGCTGTACCACCAATGGTGTCTGGAGCATCACAAGATGCCACACAGGTGAGGTCACAAGGATTTATCAGCCAGATGAGTAGTAACCGGGAAACTCTCACCTACTTTGACCCCGCCCGTATGACACGGACCATGACCTTGCTTGGTGAAAACACTGGATGTCTTATTTTGGGAAACAGAGTTACTTTCCAAGATGGCGCGCTTTTTCTCTAGGTTACACATATTATCGCGCATTTGGATGGACTCTAATGTCAAATCTTCACGAATTACAGTTAGGTCATTTATACGTTCTTCCCTTTCGGCCAAACGCTCGGAAAGAGAACGAATCTTTTCAAGAAGCCTACGGTATTCCTTTTTAAGGCTTGGGTTATTTGTGCTGGATTTACAACTTTCAGCAACAGAGTCAAGAGTAGCGCGATTAGGCCATTGATCTTGTTGGCTTTGCAACTCCGCAGTGTTGAGTTTCTGAATATTATTAGTATCAGCTATTTTGGCTATTTCCTTATTTAATCCCTCTTTGATCGCGAGCAATTCAGCCATACGATCGGCGTCTTGACGGCATCGCTCAGCAAGACCTAACAATTTATTGTTAGACTCCTGAAGGTGCTTGCTAAGATCGCTATTAGAGACTGTGAGTTTTTTATTACATATCTTCCAATCTGACAACTGCTGTTCAAAAGTAGCCTATGTATTCGTTGAGTGGCGGTTACAAGCTGGTTACGAACAGTAGCCAATTGCCGTTCAATTATATTGCAGTTGGCACAAGATTTATTGGCATTTAGATTTTCCTGATTTGATGGCTCGCGCAAACATCCACCGTTTTCACCACGCGGTTGAAGCCCAGAGTTACTGGATTCAGGAGCACGCCGGGAACGTGGAGTCCTGCCTCCATTAACCCTCCTTGAATTCTTCTGAATATCGTCGCCAGATTTAGGATCAGAACAGAAAAGAACGGGCTGCTTATACCCTTGTTTGGCCCGATTAGACCCAGAATTAGTTGGATGGTAAATCCTTTGTTGTATAATTTTATATTATAAAATTAAGAAAAGAAATTAAGTATAAAGTTAAGTAGAAATTTTATAATTCAGATATGAGGAAGAGAAGGTTGCTAGACAGATGTGTTGAAATTGGGTTAAGATGACAATTTACGACACAAGGAAGTGTTAAGTAATCTTGTAAAGTCAGCTGAATGTAGGCAATTGAGAACAGCAAAGTGAACATTTAAAGAATGCTGATATCAGCTAGCACTTGTCGTTTAAATCACAAACATAATAACAAGTTACTGACTCAGCCTAGAAATCTATAAGTTCTCCTGTCAATCAGTATAATAAGTGATACCTATTTTCCCCTACTTAGGAGAGTATAAATAGCAATGGGAATGTATAAGAGTTGGATTTGTCTCTGGTCAACGTTTAACACAACATGTAGCTGTATAGTATGTATTTATCAATAAACTTCTAGTCTCGTCTTTAAGCTTCGTTTTTTCACTTATCTCCGAGGAGGTAACCCACGAAATTACTTGTGTGAGTTACTCTGGATCTGCAAGATGACAACCTCTCATCGATACACGTCAACAACATCTACGTAAATCAGGGTAGTATCATGCATTGGCGTGTAAACGGCGAAGACAAACTATCCGTCAGGAAAAGAGTCGTCGCCGCTACGCGACATGGTGGCAGCGTTGTGGATCAACGAAAAGCGAAGCATCTCTAACTCTTCACTGCAAGTATCTCGAAAACAAGAGGTAATTTGGAAAACAGAAAATAAAAATTCAAAATTACGTGCACAACAATAATTATTCGGACGAGTGGCCTCTTGGACGAGAGATACTGCAGCTTCTTCTTCTTCTTCTTCTTCATCTTCTTTCTGCTGGTGACGTCGCATACCGAGGGAGCAGACATCACCACGTCTTCTTTCCGCTACGGAGTGCCCGAGTTCCGGTACTTCCCGTTGAAGATACGCACCGTAGTGCCTCTTCTGGACGAAGCCAACCTGAGGTCCGAGGACTATCACCAGGGGTCGTATTCTGTAACTCCACCAACGCTCTCAACTACGATTACACCAATGTTACTAGAAAAAGTTATTCTGTAACTATTGGTGTCAAGAATCGATCTTGAAATCACACCAATATATTGCTGGAAATATTGGTGACACACCGACGGCTCCAAACCCCTCGGTGAGCTCAACAACAACTCGAAAGTACCAAAATATCGCAAAATTTGCAGAAATATCGACATATTTGTGATACAATGGCCGCTTATATCCTAATTGGGCGACTTCGTGATGGTGTCAATAGCTATATTTTCGTAATAACAGAGAAGGTACAGTATATATCCATTAATGAATAGATTCTTAGTATTTTTTAATATGTTTTTATCAATATAAAAACTAAATACATAATTTTATTTTGCAACAAGCATGTTTGAGGTTATGTTTGCATAATTGCACATAATATTAATTATTTTACTTTATCTTGTTTCAGATTTGGAATTGTAATCCATGTGATCTGCATTAAAGAGTGGACAACATAATATGCACCAATAATAAGCTCAACGAACACTTATGGGTGTCACCTCTATGTAGGCCTAAATTTTTTAACGTAGTGTAAAATTTTGTTCAGTTCATTCGAAAGAACAGTGCACAAGTAGGTCATTTGCAATTGAGAAAAACATCCCACTCAAGCAATGCTTCAAGTAGTGAGATGTTGTTGGCTTTTTGTAATTTTCAGGAAATAATGACGAAGACTGTGCTTATTAGAACTGAGCAAAGTGCCATGAACTCATGATACATATAATAGTTTTTTTTTTTGTACCAAAGTTTACTTTGTAAGTGTGTGTGTACTATATCACTCAGCAAAATATGATGTACATTGTCCTTACTTTTAAATATACTGGTAGCCTATATAGCGTTTACTAGTTTATAAAACTTTTCACACTTAGAGAAGCATCTGTTTTTAACTGCACAAAAAATATGCCTCCCTGCCAATGTAGCCTATTGTAATTGAAAATATTATTTAAATCTAGCTACAATATTGGCTGTTACCAATTTTTTTGTCTAATTTAAACCATCTATTTTATTCCCTCTAATTCCTTTTATAATAATATGAGCTATATTGTATCTCGTGACTTTCCGTCAAGTGGGTGTGGCTTATACTATGTAAGTTGAAATGCATGTTGAATTTTCAGAGCCATTTTCCCATAACTTGATATTTTCAACACAAAAGGCACAATATCTCTTAAAGTAATGGTCCAAATTGCATGAAACTTTGCACACCCATAGTTTTTTGTGTGGTCTAGAGGATACACCTAAATAATCTGATGTATTTGCAACACAAGATTATTTCACTTGTGAACATGATGTGAAAAAATTCGTAATAATTTTATATTGAAATTTTAAAATGCCTGAAAATTGTATCAGGCATACCACAGTATAAATTGATGGTTTATCCTCGAGATTATAGTGTCAGCTGTAAATAAAAAAAAAATATTACACCAATCAGATTAACTTTTGCATGAAATCATGTTACTTAGGCTTAATCACATGCTGAAAAATAAAAATAAAATAATTTTCTAATATCAACCTTCATATTTGTGACACTGTAATAATTTTTGTGCTCATTTCAACCCCCAAATGTATACTTCTAATGTCCAAAATTTCATTTTATTATTGCAAATAGTGTTGAAGATATCGAACAGTTACTGCAATGCCTGCTTGGGCATGGTCTCTTGGTGTATGAGCCCCTTAAGACACTTTTTCAGTGATATTATGGTGTTATTTAAATTAATATATAATTATGAACAACTATGAGGCCAATTGTAATGTTTCAAAGTACTGTGTAAATTAAATACTAATGAATTCATTTTAAGTTAACCTAAAACGCAATTAATTTATTTCAAGGGTTTTATAAATGTCATAAAAGCAGTAGGCAAGATAAGATACTCTTATTTGTTTAAACTTTACTACGGTATTTGCTTTATCTATATAAAAATAATTTTATAATTGGCTTGTGTTCTATAAATTAAGTAAAAACTCCTACTGAACAATTTTTTTACTTTCTCTGCCTGTACCATAGGTAATACAGATAAAGGAAGTATTGTTTTCGACCCCAACTTTGAAGTTGAGTTTTTAACCCAAATACACATTTTGAGGTATTCTGAATCCCCAAATACTATTTTCGGAAACATGTCTGTGTGGAAGTGTGTCAACAGCCTAGCTCCAGAATGGAAAATCGTAAGAATTTTTTTTTGTATTTGGGTTGGGTACCTTCTGAAGATGTGACACAAGGATTGGCGACAAGTTTCTCTTATTTTTAAAGGGACTTTACATGGAAAAATGTTCGTTTTTCGCGATTTTATCGATTTGTTTAAATTTTGCACATGGGTTGCTTATAAGTTACTTGGACTTAAAACTTTATTTGAAACTTTTTTCGAAGAAATTCTCTTTAGGGTAGTTATAAGCCACCCCCTCTGAATACGTGCTAAAAGTTTTATTTGAAATATTTTTTCGAAGAAAATCTCTAAAGTGTAGTCTTTATCAGAATGTGAAGTGAGAAAAATGTATTGTGCATGCTTAAAGTAAAGAAAGTTATGAGAGTACAATAAATATATTTTATTTGGGTTGTGTATCCTTCGGGGATGTGATGTGTTAAGGACATTCTCTTTATTTATACAACCAATTTACATTACAAGAATGTCATACACAATAATTATATTATACTGAGAGACTAACTTTTATTTGAACAGAGATTGGAAAGTTCATTCCTTTCACTGAGTATGAATCCAGCAACATTTTGTTTAAATGAGTATTCTGAAAAGGGCTACATCTTACTTTCTGTTAATCGTTAAAATGAATACTTTCACACAAACAAGATGAGTTGCAATGGAAATATATAACTACTTCGAGATTGCATATTTTTTTATAATCATAATTTAAATCAGACATTGGCAAACTATTGCGGAATTTGCTAATTGGATTCCCCGAGATACCCTCATTATATATATATGACAGTAAACATTACTAAAAACCATTGGCATTTTGCGAATTTCTCCTATTATTATAAACCGCCTTTTCCCCCTATAAGCGTCTTGCAACATGACAGTACGTGTAATATAAACGCCCACTTTCAAAATATATACATGAAATTAAACTCCCGCCCAGTTTGGAAATTATGAAATCACATTCCCGCACTCCATCAGCCAATGATATCCATTGCAGTTTGTTGAGACAGATTATAGCTACTTTCATTGCCAACATTCACGAAAATTCACAAAGTTATTGGTGGGCCTCAACAACGGTTCTCCAGATACCAACAGGGAGTTACAGAATCGTTCACGCTCCGGCCGTTGGTATCTTGCTGTCGGTTGTTGAGCTCTCAACAACACCAATGCGTTGGTGACGAAAGTTACAGAATTCGACCCCAGGGTGGTGGCCACTTCGCCAACGAACCTTCTGTCCTGAGTTCGGGAGGAGCAACTCTGCCAGTTCCGAGGAACAGTGTCTTCCCTTCTACTATCTTATGTTGTAAGTACATGTGTTGTTTAGTCGTAAGATAATCCCCATTAGAAATTCGCACAGTCTCAGTTGTCACCAGTTTTAAGTATTTAATTAAATTAATTAAGGAATAATTTAAGAATAATGAAGTAAGTAAGATTAAATTTATTGCACTTTTATGCTTAAGTGAGAATAAAATTTACATTAACAAGAGTCAGAATAAATAAGAACAGGAGTATTGGAAATCAGATAGCTTTGTTGGAACAGTATTGAGAAGTTTACTGGAAGCAGGTAAACAGAAGATAAGAGTAAGGCTTGGTCGTACCGTGTGATTAATTGTAATTATAATTGAAATGTACGCGAAGCGGTAAGTTTAAAAATAGATTAGAGGAAATATCGATTGAAGAAGTTATCAATAAGGCAACAGCTGAGAAGGTGATCGAAGATCTAATGTGAACCCATACTGGGCCACAAAATTAATGAAAATCCACAGATTAAGTAAGAGATTCTAATGTTTTACCGAGAGAGAGAGAGAGAGAGAGAGAGAGAGAGAGAGAGTATATAGGCCTATATAAAGATAAAAGAGAAAATCCCTAGGGTAAGTAAATGTAAAAGGAATGCAGACTGCAAGAGGCAGAACTGCGAGAGAGTATGCAGAAATGCATGAATCCTGGGTATCAACGGAAAGTACATCCCAGAAGGCTGTGAATATCGAAAGTCACAAGCGCAAAAGGTAGAGAGGGTGGGTGTCATGAACCCAATTCTGAAGTAAGTACATAGGTACGTAAGAAAGTAAATGCAGACTTGCGGGAGAGCAGTCTTGCGAGAGAGTATGCAGAAATGCATGGATCCTGGGTCTCAAAGTGAAAGAGATTTCAGAAGGCTGTGAATATCATAAGTCACTAGCGCAAAGGGTAGAGAGGGTGGGTGACATGAACCCAACTCTGGCAATGTATTGTACAAAAAATAGAAATAGCCATCAGGGAAACCGAGAAAGTTTGACTGAGTGGTCTAGCGATAAAATTGGGACTACAGAAAATCCATTCAATTCATATAACATCCGAGGATTTGTATGAAGAGGTTGGATTAGTGTTGCAGAGAGAAAGCAAAGTAGAGAATTAATTTTGTTGAGAGAAACCTGAGTTAAAATAATCAGATGTGCTTGAGAAAAAGCGATTTAAAAAGAATTAGTTTTGCTTGACAAAAAGCAAGTTGTGCTTGAGAGTAAGATTAACTCTACTTATCTTAAGTTAAAGTTTTTCTTGAAAGAAACCCCAATTAAAAGTACTTATAAAATCAATTGCCAGAATGAGTTATCTGTAACGAGAAAAATGTTTACAGTACGAGGAAGTCTAAATAGTAAATTAAATGAGGAAGTTAACTAATTACATTTTATGAAACGAAACTATAGGCGATCAGATCAATTTGTGATAATGTTTTCCCCTTAACATTGAAAACAGAGTAAAATAAATGAAGATAAATGTTTTAAGTTCAATCATTGTATGAATAATAATAAGACAACAGCGGATTTACAAGGAATATCAGTAGCTTTTTATATCAGAAGGAATAAAAAATTGTCAGTTACGTAGGTTAAGTCCTAACATATGATAAATAATTAAAATAGATAGTTCCCTCGCATTCAGTTGGAGTGATCTTTTGTAAATAAAATAATTTTTGTTGTGTAATTATTAATTTAAATGCCAAGATTAGGTTCACTGAAAGTATTCCACAATTAGAAAGCATTGTTTTAAAATAAAATGAGAAGAGATGACAACCTGAAATAGTTTTGTCTTATCGTATGCTGAGGAATGTGCTGATTAAAGTATTAAAGACATTTGTTTAGCGTTGAATGTTGTGAGTACTTGAGATCAATTAATTTCCTTAGTTTTGTTAAAATTAGCTATTATAATGTTTTACGTTAGCAGATTATTAGCTTATATCAAGTGTAATTAAATAATAATAATAATAATATTAATAATGATAATGATAATAATACATCGTTCAACCGATTTTGTATAAAGCTGATTTAAAACAGCAAGGTTTCAAATTGCATGAAGGTAAATAATAATAATAATTTAATGTCTAGTTGGAACCAATCAAATGAGAAGGTGTGAGAACAGAATTAAATTATTTAGTTTATTTAATAAAGACAAGTCAGTTTATTCAAATGGAGGAAAGTTCCAAGATGTACTGAATTTTAAAAGTTAAAACACCAAAGATGATAAATCATGCGTAATTTAATAATTGATGATAGAAAAATATAAACAAGTTTGGTCAGAAGTTGAAACTTGTAAGGGATATGTTAAGAATAGATAATGAACGGGAATGGACAGAAAAGAAATAATAAGTTTTTAATACGTTAAAACATTATGGAATGCACGAATTAGTTGCTGGATAGAAAGTTTAACATAAGGGCATATCAGAAAGTTGTGAAGTGATGATAGGATTAAAAGTTTGGTGTAAGAATAAGGAGATGTGTATTAATTTTAAAAGAAATTGGTGATGAGGTAATTTATCAATCTGAAATAAGCTTTAAAATTAGAGACGCATTATAGCACTATTCAATGTCAGAGCAAAGTCCACTTATGATAGCTAAGGCCGGTCAATGAATCAAGTTTCATTTTACACTTATGCATTATCAGCTGTAGGAAGCAGACTGCTGAATTAACGTGTTGTTATTGACAGAGTGGCATGAGTCAGTTGTAACAGTAGAGCAAAGTATTCTTCCAAAATACAGATTAAATCACAGAGACAATCTTCATTGAAATCATGTTGAAATAAGGAATGTCAAATAGCAAATTGTACATTAAGATATACAAGTTATGAGAGACAACATAAGGTTAGGTAAAATTCATGACATAATGGAAATATTAAAAGTTTTCGTTGAATAAGTAAAAAGAGTTTGTAAAATATACACAAGGAATTAAATAAATAAGTTAATTAATGATTGCGAATAGAATACCAATCCTCACACTGAATAAGTATGTAAGAGTAGGAAGACAGAATTACCGGGTAATGTAACAACAGAGAGAAAATGTTATCGAAGTATAACTATTGTGTAATAAGGTCAAACAGAGGTTTCTGGAGAGCTGGAATAATGGCTGAGGCAACGAACTGCCTGTAATATATCTTGTATTTTACAAGAGAGGTACGGATAGACGTACGAAAATAAGTAAGAGGGGCAACGAGCCACCTCATGCATATTATGTTTTTGTTGGCAAGGGACAAAACATAATATGGACACGTAATTAACGTAAAAGAGAAGAAAATTTATGGTAAAACGTAAAAATTGGAGATGACTAATGCAAGTGTTAGTTCAGAGTTCTTAGAGAACGGAACCGTGTGTTCATAATAAGTATAGGCTTAATCTGAGGAAATGGATTTCATAAATTTTGTGTATGGAGATCTTGCTAGACTTATTAATTAAGTTGGGATTGATGTAAAACCGAAATCATCCAAACAGAAATAACATTGTAAAAAATGTTGGGATAATATAATCTATAAATCGAAGATAAAGAGGAATGAGGAAATGGATTTCATAAATTTTGTGTATGGAGACCTTGCTAGATTTATTTATTAAGTTGAGAAAATGTTAACCTGTCATCCAAAGAGAAACAAAATTGTAAAATCTTAAATAAAAGAAATTCATTCAGTCTTAATTATGGATTCTTTAGAGAGTGGTAAGAAATGTCAGGATAATACCCTAGTAGCACAGATCGTTGGGCCAATGTTGGGAAATGATCGCCATGTTTCGTTGGCAAACGGTTAGGAATGTCCGTTGGGGTTCCGTTGGCAAAGTGCATTTTACCCAACCAATTGCCAACTGTAGCCAACCAATATCCAACAAAATCCCAACAGTTGGGAATGTTCGTTGGCGATCTGTTGGGCCATCATTGTAATGCCAACTGTTGCCATCCGAATTCCATCCATAAGCCAACCAAAATCCAACGATTTCCCTACATTCCTCCATTGGGTTCTGCTTTTTGCCTTGGTTTCATGTTTATTTTGTCAAAATTAGGTAGTTGATAAAATATTTACCCCAGCAACTGCAATTTAAGAATGACTTATAAATCCATGCAAATCTTTCGCACTTCACCCCTTTTGATAATAGTCCAAGAAAACCAAGTATTTGGCTAACTAATAAATTCACTCATACAGATTCACAAAACACAGTATACAGTTCATATGTTGCTCTTAATTCAACCGTATACTGTATTTTGTGAATGTATAAGAATGAATTTATTAGTTAGCTAAATGCCTAGTTTTCCTGGGCACCTATCAAAAGGGGCGAAGTGCGAAAGATTTGCATGGACTTGCTAATCATTCTTAAATTGCAGTTGCTGAGGAAAATATTTTATCAACTACCTAATTATGATAAAATAAACATGAAACCAAGACAAAAAGCAGAACCTAATGGAGGAATATAGGGAAATCATTGGATTTGGATGGCTTATTGATGGTTATACAGTGCTTTCACTGTACGACTTGGCCGGCAATCGCACGGGCCGCTCCACCGTCACAGATAAACCGCATGCGGGGCCAGGCGCATGACATATCACGGTACTCCCGGCGAATCGTATATATTTCCGTAATTGTAATCACAATAAAATATGAAAATATAAAATAAAAATACAAACTTGCCTTATCACAGGAGATGTTGGAAATGCCGTCCTTCTGCATCATTACATCTAAGGCACCTTTTGAGGAAATTGCTATTCACACGCAGTAGTTCTAATGTATAATTATGTCGTGGCATTTTTAAAACACTTCAAGCAAAACTAAAAACCACTTTAACCATAAAAAAACACAAACACTGCTGTAATAATTATTCACGTGTGAACGCAATCAGATCACATGCTAGACTTCAGCGGTGAGACAACGAGGCATCACTTGGGCGCTTGATGCATGAGTCACGGATAGTCGGCCCGTGCGATTGCCGGCCAAGTCGTACAGTGAAAGCACTGTAATACTAATGGTCGAGAACTTCATCCCATGAGGGGACAAGGCCTACTACCCATGTTGCATCTTCTTCCTCCATTCTTCTACATTGGCAGATGGTGGTCTTCATGACTGAAGCCGCTATTTCTTTATCAAGTGGCTCCTCGTCTTCATGAGGCTATGTGCACCCTGGTCCAGAATTCTATATCTCAGAAAAATGGTGATACATGGTATAACATAAGGAAAGAATCTTGGCTATAGGCTAAATAAAATTCAGAGAAATGAATAATGAATAGTTTATTGTTATTGCTGCTTTACAAGTTATGGATAAGTCAGATATATATATATTATGAACTACATAACATATATTAATAAAATTCATTTTTATGTAATGTGAGAATAGTTGATTTATGTAAGTTGATCTTTCCACCTTATGCCCTCAATATAGTCTAGGAAATCCAAGAATGTTACCATTAACGTTTACAATATTATATGGTGTTAATCTTTATATTCTCATATAAGTAACAATGTGCAATCTTTTAGCCTACTGTGATTAGTTAATTTGTTATACAGCTGTCTTGTGACCAGTTATAGCATCACCATTATTAGGCCTATACGTTAGAAATATAATCAACTCTATCAAGTAACTTCCATTCTATTTGCCTGTATAATTTAAAAACATAGTTCATAACAGGGTTAAAAGACGTATTTACATTATGTTTGAAAAACAGTCTAATCTGATTAGCTTAACCTGTAAGAGCTTTATTTCTAAAATGCTGTTCCATCTATTCCTATGCACTTAGATTAGCTTATTCATTATCAAATAATATTTAAAAGACTTCAATATAGGCTTAAAAAAGCTTTAAAAATTTGTGTAAAATCTCTTCAAAATTCATAAAATTCTATTTATTATATTCTTAATTTACATTCAATTACAATTTTGATTGTAAGATGCAGTTTGTAACATAATCTGAGTGTGTTCGAAAACAGGCTGCTTAGGAAAATATTTGGGCCTATGGGAGAGATGAAAATGGGGACTGGAGGAAACTGCATAACGACGAGCTTCATAATCTGTACTCGCCACCAGATATAGTAAGGGAATCACAGGGAATGAAATGGGCTAAACATGTTGTGCGTATGGGGGGGAAAGACATCTAAAAAATGCTGAGTGGGAGACCCACTTGGAAGACTTAGACGTAGGTGGAAAGAAAATATTAGGATGTAGATTTAAGGGAAATAGGATTTGTGGGGGATAGTAGGATGGAATTAGTACAGAATTGGGTTGAATGCCAGGTGCAAGGGTATTTTATTTTTATTGTGAAATATTAGGTGACATGCCAATCGCAATTACGCATTACCGGCGTTGAGCAGCGGCTACAGGCATGATGGCATGACCTGCGGGGAAGCAGGGCAGGCGGCAAGCGGGAAGCAGCCAGGCGAGTGGAAAGGGGAACTCGTGGGGCGCAAAGTTCCATTATTCCCATTTTATTCCATAATCTAGTAATATTTTACTTTTACAAAGACTGATGTTAGGATCATTAGCGAAATTGATTAGGCCTACACACAACATTTTAGACTTAATTTTAAATTTGATTCTACAAACTGTAGCCTATTGGGGTTATAACCAAAATTGTGACTGAATGTAGGCCTAAATTAAGAATAGAACAGATAGAAGAAATCTGAAGAGATTTTACATGATTTGGTAAAGATGTTTTAAATTACCTAATCTATTAAGTGTACATATAGGCCATTAGGGATAGATGAAACAATTTGATGGAAAAGGATTCTAGCAATCAAGTTAAGCTAATCAGATTTAGACTGTTATTCAAACATAATGTAAATGCATTTTTTAACCCTGTCATGAACTATGTTTTTAAATTATAGAGGTTGAGTTGATTATATAACTAACGTAGGCTTACAGCTCTATCCACAATGTGCAGTTGGCAGTCTGTAGTTGATAGTCAAAGTAAAGTGTGGTGAGTGATGTACGCCATTCACAAAGTACAGTTGCAGTCAGCAGTCGAGAAATTCATCTTCGACTACCGACTGCAAGTTACATATTACGAGATTGAAAATTATTTACTAGTGCAAAGAAATAGATTAGGTTACTATGAAATGCAAGATGTGTTTATTATAGCCTAGATATTGTGCGCTATAAATCGATTCCTTCCCATTATTTGTACTGTAAAATGTTTCCCTAACCTCAATGTTGGCTCAACTTACTGGCAACATTCCCTGGATTTCTTAGACTATATAATGAGGGCATAACGTGGAAAGACTTACATAAATTTATATAACATGCGTGGGAAAAACCAAATATCGGGTGCCAAATAGGCTCCTCCCATACTCGCTATCGGGACCCGCCCGGGAAGGAGGGGTTTAGGGCGGGGACTAACTAAATCAGTGGTCTCCATCTCGCTGTATTTTGAGCGCGAGCAAGCTGACTTGCACCGTGCGACTCCTGAGCACCACGTTACGTCAGTCTGAGACAGGGTTCCGTCGGCAGAGGTGGATCGTCTCTTTCGCAGCTTCCAAGCATTATGTTGGGTGTAGAACGTAATCCAATACGTAGGCCATCGTCCCCTACATATATGTCTGCATGGGAAGAGAGTTTCTTATTTATAGAAAGTGGGGGAATGGCGAAGTGTTTAGTTTGTGCCAAAGTTCTGCATGCAAAAAGAAAGTTTAACTTGCAGCGACATTATTCATACCATGCGAGTGAATATGACAGTTACCAGGGAGAGGGACGTGTGTCGTTAATACAGAGACTTAAGGAAAAGCTAATGGAAAACAATGAAGACCAGGATGAGTGAGTCGGCTGTTCGCCTCAGTTTTAAAATCTGCTTCCAAATAGCAAGAAAACTAAGATCTTTTACGGATGGTGAATTTATAAAAGAGTGTATGACCCTAGCAGCTAAGGAACTGTGTCCACAACTAGTGCAGGAATTTGAAGCCGTAAGTTTGTCAACTTCCACCGTGGTTCGTGCAAGATCTAGCAGACGATGTTCACTGCAACTTCTCAATTTAACTAAAACATTCATATATTATTCCTTGGCTATTGATGAAAGTACAGATATTTCGGACACAGACCAATTAGCAGTATTTATACGGGGTGTAGATTCCGATCTTCAGATTAAGGAAGAACTGTTAGATCTTGTTGCAATTAAGGATACTACAAGAGGAGTAGATATTTTTGAGTGTCTTGAAGAGACTGTAGAAAATTTTGCTCTTCCTTGGGATAAATTGGTATCGCTGTGTACTGACGGTGCTCCAAATATGGTAGGGACTAAATCTGGTGTAGTAGGACTTTTGAAAGAAAAATTGAAGGAGTTGAACATAGATAACGAAATTACACCTATTCATTGTATTGTTCATCAGCAGAGCCTGTGTGCCAAAAGCATTAAAATGAAAAACGTGATGGATGTTGTAATCAAAACAACAAATGTCATTAGATCGAAAGGACTCATTCATCGTCAGTTTCAAAGCTTCCTCGAAGAGTGCAACAGCGAGTATGGTACTTTGCCATATTATTGTGAAGTGCGATGGCTAAGTCGTGGGAAGTTACTCGATCGATTCTTCGAACTTCGCAGTGAAATATCATCATTTATGGAGAAAAAGGGATCATCAGTCCAGGAATTAAATGATGAGAAGTGGATTTCGGATTAGGCATTCCTGGCAGATTTGACAGGACACCTTAATGTACTGAATGCATCGCTACAAGGAAAAAATCAAATCGTCACAGATTTATATGACAGTGTACGAGCATTTAAAATGAAACTGTCATTATGGGAAAAGCAGTTTAATTGTAAAAACCTGACACATTTCCCAAAGCTCTCAACAATCCAGCAATATGTTCAGGTCGAGGACTTACGAGCGTATGCTACAATACTAAGGGAATTGAATCAAGAATTCCAGAAAAGGTTTCAAGATGTGGCACAGTTAGAGTCAAGTTTCCAGATATTTGCCGAGCCTTATTCTATAGATGTTGATAGTGTTCCATCTGAACTGCAGCTTGAGCTTATCGACCTGCAATGCAATCGTGAGCTTAGAAATAAATACCAATATAGAAGAAGTTTGAATGACTTTTATTCGGATTTTCCCCGAACTAAATTCCCGCGCCTGCATCGACAAGCTTCTAGGATTTTGTCTATGTTCGGATCTACATACATATGTGAACAGTTTTTTTCACTGATGAAAGTAAACAAAACCCGCAGCAGAAGTCAATTGTCAGATGAAAACTTGAAATGTGAACTTAGACTGGCCGCTGCACAAACATTGGTTCCAGATGTTGAAAAACTAGTGCGTCAAAAGAGACAACAAAAATCAAGAAGACTAGATTCTACTACTGAGTGATTTTGTAGTGTGAAATGCTGTATTTGAGTTTTTCTTAAATACTGCTGTATTACGTTGGGATTATAGTTTCTCTGAATTTTGTTTCAAATAAAACTTTAGTATTAATATTTATGTTCAATAATGTAGATGTGGAAGAGTGTCATTTAAAGGAATGAGTCTAGATTTTGTTTTCATTTCACAGAACTTGTGGCATTACAATTTAATTATTATAGAATTGAATAAAGTCAGGAACTTTTCAACTATGTTCGTAGGCTAACTACTGAATTAATTTGTGTGTATTATTTTCCTAGGAATATATTTTACATTATTTGCATTATTACAAACATCAAGACTTCACGAATGTTCTGTGTAGAAAACATAAGTAAATGACAATGAAATAATAATGAAAAAAAAATTCTTAACAACAATCATCTTTTGATATTCCAATATGATTTCTGAAATCCGCATTTCAAAAGCCTACGAGCATGCCGCCACTGAACTCAAGAGAGGGAGTGCACAGTAAATGATTCTAGCGAGCAATGAGTAAGCTTGCACTGACTGGTGTGCTCAATGTGCAACGAGTTGGTGGCCGCTGAACTAAATGAAACAGTGGGAGACATCTAGTAGGTAATGGTGGAATTAGTAGTAGCGGCGCAGAGACATCTGGCGGAAATAGCAGAAACACAAGAAAATTAATTTTTTTATTTTCTCCTTTTATCTCTTTTCTCCTCCTCTTCTCCCTAATACCTCCTTTCTCTCCTTCACCCTACCTACCTATTTGGGACCTATTCCTATCCTAGTAATTTTCGCACCTACGGGGATTCGATCCGGGGACCGCCAGCGTTCTAGTCCATCGCCTTAACCACTACACCACGAGGCTCGTTGCAATAAAAATCGAGAAAACTTCTAGCCTTTGTACTACAGAGACGTGTAATACATGACGCTAAAGAGGCTCTGGTGAACATATATCCTAATGGTGCCTTGGTAATTCGTAAATATAATTTGTAAATACTTAGGTGGGTATATTTGGTACAAGGGGCATCTCGTATTTTGAATATTTGGTACAAGGGGCACTCTCGCAGGGCTAGTGTTGAGTGTCGAGTGAAGGCGGGGACACGGTCGGGAGTACGTTCGGGAACGGTCGGAAGAAGATCGGTGCGAGAGGTCGCCGGCCGACAGCTGCTGTCGCCATGGCAACGGAATGCGGGATGGGCGGAGCCTATTTAGCACCCGATATTTGGTTTATGCCACATGCGTTTACATGAAATACTAAGGCCTACGGTAACATGCACGGTATAATAAATCGAAATACTTGATTCTGACACATAACTGCATGCTCCATATATGCAGGTTTGAAATCTTGAAAATCCCAATTGATCTTGCGAACTGTTCCAATTAAGTTGGAATTTCGTTGCTTATGCTCCTCTGCTTTGATTTCCTTCTGCCTTGATTTCAGTAAATCATCTGAAACAAATAAAGGTACCTCTTCAATTAACATGTAAATTTCGAATAGCCTATAAATAATAGGCCTATTTATTTTTAGAGGCTGTATTTCATGCAACACTCATAATACAGTATTGTGTAAAAATGATAACGTTATATATTCAGAGAACAATCAAAGGGCTTACCTAATATTATGTATGAAATATGAATGAGAATCAAAACAGTTAACTTCTGTACATATCAAGATGGCGAATGAGGAATGACCGTTGACCGTTACGGCCTGTGCCGAGACCTACGAACACGCCCGGAAATTGCCGAAGACTGGTGAGAAGATAAATGCGATCATATTCCAACGTTGGCCCAACAATCATAAGCCCAACGGTAGGGCGGAAGGTAACGCCAACCAAAAAATGAATGGGCCCAAAGGAGGAAATTACAACGAACCTTTTCCCAACATATCCCTACCATGCCAACCAAATCCCTCCATTGGGCCAACGAAGTGTGCTACTAGGGTAATATCTGTCAATATCGAAAAGATAAGGAAAATTGTAAGATCTTAAAGAAAATAATTTAAAGTAGTTTTGTATGTGTTCTTTGGAGAAATAAGAAATACTGATGTACTTTAAAACATCGGAGGAGAGAAAATTGTGAGGTTTAGATAAAAGAAAGTTGATACAGTTTTATGTATGAGAATTTGTGAGAGTTGTAAAAGATAATTTGAAATTACGTAGTTTACGAAGGAAGTAAAGAAAAATGTACAATTGATAGGAAAGAAATTTATTTAAAAAATTGTGTATGAGTTCTTGCGAGACTCATGAGAAATATGAAGAAAAGAAACATGTAAGGTTTAGGGTAAAGAAATTAAATAAAAAATTTGTGTATGAATCATTACTAAAACCATGAGATAAAAGTAAAGTAATATATAGTAAACATCGGGAAGAAACAGATTGTAAAGTGTAAGGAAAAAATTATTAAATTTTTGTGTAGTAATTTTGGAAATACAAATGGTAAAGAATTCGATGGATGGAAACATGAAAAGATTTTCTTTAAAATCTGAATTTTGGAAAATAAATGTTTTAAAATTTGCTATATGATTAATCGCACTTGAAATTTTATGAAAATTAAGTATATTAATGAAAATATTAATAATAAAATTAAGAATGATTGATGCAAACATAAAGAATATGAATTAAAGAAAAGATTTTTTTTAAATCTGTATGATTATCTTTGAGTATTTAAAGAAAATTTAGGGATGTATTATGAGTATGTAGATGCAAAGAGAAAAATAAGTATTTGTGGAGATAAGAATTCTATTAAAATTTGGTGTATGCATGAAGATGAAAATAGGAAGTTGTTTCGCTTATTATTTGCAAGTGAGTAAAAGGAAGTATAAATTACTCAGATCACAGTTGCAGTTAAAATATATTTTGATGAAGTAGAGGAAATCGCCTTTATAAGGATAAACAAAGAATGTGTATTGAATGAAAGCAGTAAATACGATTTAGAAGAGTACAAGAATAGTTTAAACAAGTCAATAAAATTTGTGTTGTTTTAGTAGAACTTGGTAGGAAGTCATCGATGGTAAATTCAGTTTAAACTATGGTAAATAAATCAAGATTGATTTGAGAATAAATTAGAATTAACAACAGATCAGGAAGAATTGTTAGATAATTTGGAATGCAAAGAAAAACAAAAGAAGTAGTAACAGAAGCTAGAAGTGAAGAAGTAAGTTCCGCTAAAAAAAATATTCATTGGACTTATGTAAAAGTATAAAGTAAAAATCTGAGGTTGAACCTCATCCTTTTCAAATCGGAAGGGGAATGTTGTATAATTTTATATTATAAAATTAAGAAAAGAAATTAAGTATAAAGTTAAGTAGAAATTTTATAATTCAGATATGAGGAAGAGAAGGTTGCTAGACAGATGTGTTGAAATTGGGTTAAGATGACAATTTACGACACAAGGAAGTGTTAAGTAATCTTGTAAAGTCAGCTGAATGTAAGCAATTGAGAACAGCAAAGTGAACATTTAAAGAATGCTGATATCAGCTAGCACTGGTCGTTTAAATCACAAACATAATAACAAGTTACTGACTCAGCCTAGAAATCTATAAGTTCTCCTGTCAATCAGTATAATAAGTGATACCTATTTTCCCCTACTTAGGAGAGTATAAATAGCAATGGGAATGTATAAGAGTTGGATTTGTCTCTGGTCAACGTTTAACACAACATGTAGCTGTATAGTATGTATTTATCAATAAACTTCTAGTCTCGTCTTTAAGCTTCGTTTTTTCACTTATCTCCGAGGAGGTAACCCACGAAATTACTTGTGTGAGCTACTCTGGATCTGCAAGATGACAACCTCTCATCGATACACGTCAACAACATCTACGTAAATCAGGGTAGTATCATGCATTGGCGTGTAAACGGCGAAGACAAACTATCCGTCAGGAAAAGACTCGTCGCCCCTACGCGACACGTTGACTGAACAGGCCTATTGTTCGCTGGCTTATCCCATAGCCCAGCATGGCCACATTACAAGGGACTTCTTCCTAAACGTTGCCGTCAGACTCAAAATGCACTGGATCAAGCTGGACCACTACATCTCACAATTGCTAACTGGCCACGGTAATTTCGCTGCTAATCTCATTAGGTTCAACCTCGCTGACGACGACTTATGCGCCTGCGAGGACAGCGAGCCCGACACCTTCTATCACATGTTGTACACCTGTCCTCGATATCGAGAAGCCAGACTACTCCTACACGAAGCCGCTAGGGCAGAAGAGGAAGCCTGGGCTCCTGAGCTAACCTTCTGGACTCGAAAAAGCACCTTCCCAGCGCTCAAAACTTTCGCAAAGACTGCACTCCTAGAAAAACAGTCATTAGAATAACCAACAAGCATATGGCCAACTGGCCCGCTACACCAGTTCGAGCGAGGTTTTACGAGGGGTTTCCCTCGCTCCCAGGCAAATGCCGGACTGGACAATAACCCCCTCAACCAGAAACACGCACGCCAACAACATTCAGCAAACATACTCACACGCCAAACATCACTACCCGAAAGTGCAGCACAAAGACAGACACATACCGAGAGAAACTCTGCTCATAAAAAAAAGACACAAGTACACAGCCCAAACACGTCACGCCAACAACATCCCCAATGGATGAACATAAGGGCACAATAGAAACACACACATCACAAATGGTCACCAAAATTTGGTCTGACCGGAGGTCATAAGCTTCATTGCTTGGCACTCCGGGGGAAAGGGTGGGCAAAAAAAAAAAAAGTTCTGATCTGTAAAGTGCCCCGATCGTCGGCAATGAGTGCAGAACCGGCGCTTTCCCCTCCCGTTACTAGTACGGTGAGGCCGGTTACAAAATTCAAGGGAAGCCACACTAGCCCGGGTCGCGAAAATATTCTGTAATTGGGGCAATATACCCCTAATCTGCAGCCAAATACTGGGAGGAGCTTGAGATAGTAGAAGGGCCCTAACTTCTGGTAATTCAGCCCCTGCCAATACTACCCCTACTGACTGCCGTTCGGTATAGGGAACTTGCAGAACTTCGGCAACAAGCTCAATATCTTCCGCGAAATCAGCGAAGCTTTCGCCTGGACGCTGAGCACGGAAATAATAGTGCTGTATTAATTCGTTCCTAACACGATCTGGCATAGACTCGTGCAAAAAAAGCGCATGAAACTCTTGTAAGGTGAAGCCAGAATTAGGAGCGTCCAGAATGGCATCCGCTACTCGTCCCCTTACTCGCGGATAAATACAATGCACTATAACTGTAAAGGATATTCCATAAGCATGAGCTTCACGACAAAACTTGACAAACGATTTCAAAAATAGAAAAATGTCCTCCGGAGAAACAGGTTCTGCAATTGGGAATTCTTTTATAAGCTGCTGAAACGGGTGAAAGAACTCAGCCGCAATGAATGTGAAATTTAGCCCATCGCACATGGGGGATCGTGAACACTATTTTGTTCTTCCATAATGAAAAGTTATGTGTAGAAATAAAAATTGAAGAAAAAATGGAGTAAAAAAAACGAACGAGTGCGTCTGCTACCACTTTTGTGGTGGTAATTTATAAATAAAAACTAACGTAGATGAACTACCGCGAATGCTGCCACTTTTGTAGCGTGCTATATGGGCTTTTCCCAGATCCGTACTGTAAGTAAGATTTGACCCCCGGCCCTGAATCCCGTAGCAGGGAGCAGGGACCGCAAACAGAATATGTAACACAAACTTTCTGAATATCAGTACCAGGTTTTATTAATAAAAGGCGACTGGCACACTTGTAAACCAGAATACGGAAACGGTGGTTATACATACAATTTCATGTGTAAGTATATATTTGAATAAAATGTTTGCAATTAAGAAAAATATAACATAGCTGAAGGCGAAAATAGAATAATGGCTTAATGTCTTATGCAAATATACGAGGCTAGAGGCAAGCTCTCCTTCTTTCGTAAGCTAAATAAAACAGAAAAGAATCTAAAGTGAAAAATATCTAATAAATGCAAAAGGACCGAAAACGAACCAAAAAGCTGGTAGGTAAAAGAAAACGAACTAAAAACAACCAAAGAAACCCACCAGAAAAATTAACTTTAATTTATAAAAGCAACAAAAGAATACCTGCCGGTAATTACGTGAAGAGAAGATACACAAGCTACATGCCGGCTCGTAGATTCATGGCGCAGCGGAGCACTGAGCACAACCGCTCTGGATGGCGGTAAGACTTCAACTCCTCGAGAGAAATGCCCCTCAAAAAGTAATCCGAGAGCGGCCGCTAGGCAATATTAATAATACCATAAAATATCGATAAAGAGGGCTTTGTACGGCTGAAGGGCGATTAATAAACTCACCCAAACAAAACAGCAACGAAAGAAAGATGGCTTGCGAAAATGGGATTTGAGTGCGTAAGTAAACAAAACAAAACTGGAATTAATGAACTAGATAAACACAAAGAAATATATAATAAATAATGAAAAATGAATAAGTAATTACGTGCCAAATACCAACGGCACAACAGTAAAATTACCAGTTCATTTATTAGTAAAAATATTTTCATTATAGTATTGCCGGTTTTATTATTTTATTATTCGTTGAACCTTTTAACATTTAGTTCACCAAAAGTGACTTTCCTTTGTTCCTGTCAGCGTTTTATCTTAAGTGAGTATTATAGGATATATTGATATTATGAAAGCTAACAAATTTCCAAATTCCATGTCCCCTCACCACACTGAGCTGTTTGACATGGCCAACTATTGGTGTCGATTGTCGATTTTCTATCTTTTCTTGTGTGACGGAAGTTCTCTCGTTCTCACTTGGCCGTTCATTCATCTGACGTATTATAAGGAAGGCAGTAACCACGGCCTATGCAAATGTTGAAGAAAAATGTCTTGTTAAATCAATTGCAACAACTGTAAATATCAAATATATGAAGAAGTGAGGCCATGTGATGTTCCATTGTGTAGGTCAAGTGCTTCCATTAAGATGGCGCCCGGTAAAGAACATGGTCCTGCTACTGCTCCTGTTAAACTACGTACAAAAGTTGATGATATGTGTTAATAGATGTCCGGACGGTGGACCATAAAATGGTTAGGATATCAGGACCTTGTGAGGACCATGAAATATGTTAGAGACAAGGCCCTTGTGACCATTTAAAGTGGCGGTGAATTAAATTAATAATTCCGGTCTGCGAGGACCATGTAAGGATCTTGGGATTTATGTTGGAAATCAGGATTTCCCAAAGGTTTATGATTAGTGGACTGTTTATTGGAATGATACGTAGTAAGTGTATATAAAGTGATGAACAAAGACATGGGATCTTGATATGGTCACACTTTCAATGATGATGCTTGATGCTCTTGGTTATATATGATATTCTATTCTTAACTGTTACACTGATTATAATATATTCGTAAAAACACTGTTAACACTTATTACGTAAATACTGAATAATTTAACAGTTACAAGTTCACGATAAGTGATTCTGTTTTGATCACGGTAAAACAGGCGATAAACCGGAGTACAATTGCTATGGGTCCGTGCTCCATAGGCTTCCAATGAATACTAACTCGCCACCCACGCTAGCAGGTCCTTCAGGACGCTTGCCTCTTGCCAAGTCATGGTGCGTCGTTGATGAAATTATGATATACTGTTGTGCAACGTTGAGCAACCAACTGCACTATCTACAATATTACGCACTAACATTATTATGCAATATAAGATTAATGCTAGCTTTAACAATTTGTGTGCCAAATGTAAAAGAACTGTGAGGTATGGAATACTTTGTGAAACATGTGATAAGTGGTGGCAATTTAGCTGTGCTAAAATTAATGAAAATGACGAATTAAGTGAAAGTGTTCAATGGTGCTGTCCCAAATGCCTTGAAAAAGAAGATGTCGGCGACTTCTCAGGCGAGACGGGTGAAAATTGGTTAGCAAGTGCAAAACAAATAACAAACATGTTACAGAGTGACCTAGAAATTTTAAAACAAGAAAATAATCTTCTAAAAAGCAAAATAAACGCCCTTGAAGAAACTTTAACAAATTAGACCTTGGAAAATGAAGGAAATGATTACATACTAAACAAGGCTGCTGAGCCTTCCATAAGTACAGAGGTATGAAAATAGGTTCCAGTGAATAAAAATAGATACAAAGGGTCACCAGATAAATTACATAATTCAACTCAAACTGAATCCAACACCAATTTCCTTAGTAAGAATAAATACACCTTGATAATGGATGATGAACTGCCTTCAAATAGAATAGAGGAGGGAAATGGAACTAATCGCGATTTAAAATATCACAATTTAGACCGACTTCGGCGCGAAACAAATGCAAAAAGGCGAAGGTTCCAAAGAGCAACAACGCGCGATCCCTTAAACAAAGACAGATATTATAACGAGTTTTCAAATTCAAGACGGGAATATAAACGCGGAATTTATCTTGCAAAAACTGATAGTTGGCAAAACTTTGTGTCTGAGCAAAGTGTCCTGAATTCATGGGGTCTCGCCTATAAACTACAAACAAATAAACTTCATCCCCGCACTATCATCAACAGCCTCAAATCTCCAGATGGCACATTTGCTGACACGTGGGACTCTGTGGCCACCACATTTACAGACACACTGATCCCCGATGACACACACGCAGGCGAAACCATAACACATAGAAGACTACGTAGAACTGCCTCCCATCCCTTTGAAAACAATCAACCAGCCAACCCATTCGACACAGTTGACATCCAAATCGCAATGGACCGTACAAAAAACAGAACTGCACCGGGCATTGATAAAATTAACACAGAACTAGTAAAGAAAGGGGGACCTACCCTTCATTTTCAACTTTTTGACATCTATAACGCATATTTCCGAACGCCTGGAAAACAGGAATTTTAATTATCATCCTAAAACACACTACTAAAGACCCCACGCTAGCGAAATCATACCAACCCATATGTTTGCTCCCCGTCCTGGGCAAAATCTTTGAGCACCTGCTTCTATTCAAAATTGATGCAATCCTGGAGGCTGCATACTCCCCCGACAGTTTGGATTCCGACCTGGTAAATGCACTGAAGACGCTGTTTCACTGCTTCAACAAAATGTTTCCACCTCTAACGCAAAATATGTATTAGCTATCTTCATTGATATTGAAGGTGCATTCGACAATGTCTGGTGGCCACACGCCCTAGAGAGGCTGCGATACATAAATTGTCCGGAAAACATCTACGCTGTCTTAAGTGACTACTTTCGAGCCAGACAAATTACACTACGCGACCGCCTTCATTCTCATACGAAAGTCGTAACTAAAGGGTGCCCCAGGGCTCAGTACTGGGACCCAAGTTATGGAATCTGGTATTTGACGAGTGAGCCGTGAATACGGCTCAAGTGAATATGAAGCGCCCCTAGTGTGTTTTTCTGAAACACGAAAAACGTTAATGTTCATTAGTTTTATGCATCCGAGTTTAACAGTGGTTACGGTTGGTATTTCTGAACGTGGTACGCGGAAGAGAGGCCCTGGAGAGCAGATGTTACGTGCGTCAGTTGGGAGTTGACTCGGGCAGCGCGAGCATGTAACTTAGTGGTATGAATTGTGATTTGGTGGGCGTTTCCCAGCAGTTCTACGATGGATCGTGTCTGCTGTTTTGGTGAGATTGTTCTTTTTCTTTAGTAATATAATCATACATTCTTTTGGTATCAGACATCTCACCTGTTTTTGGATCTTCTAAATTGCCGTAAAGTATATATAGTTTGTTTTTGGTAAGTTCATATAATTCATTTTTACGGTGTTTTTGGCTACTAGAAATTTCGCCCCATAATGTAACTCAGATATATATCATGCTTTTCGTTTTCTTTGTTCGTCCGTCCGTTTAGTAATCTCTCCAGATCTCCTGAAGCTTCGACCACGTTCTTCAGTTTTTCAAAATTAATTGCTAATATCTCAAAATATCTAAAGAAATGGCAGGAACTTCGTACATTTAACATAATTTATGCAGTTGTCAAATCATTATACCATGTTGAAACAATTTGAAATTTAAAATAGAAGTTATGGCATACGTTACGCATAAAATACAGAGTGATTACCTACAACTGGTTCAGTCATTAAAATGAGCTAGGGATTAGACTTTGATGCTACGAAGTGCTCTTAATAATTATTCTATTAATAAAGTTTAACTTTCACTTAAAGACAAAATTATTAATTCAAATTCAGATACAGAGTGATTGCTATTTCCAGAAAATAACCCTTTATAAATAATTTGGGAAATAACCTTTGTATGCCACAAATGTGTATAGGCTTGGTAATTTTAATTGAGTAATTTATTGGCTACTGGTTAAATTGAATAACGAGCCATTTTGTACATATTAACTTTTAAAATTATTTATTAATATTTATTTAATTATTAAATCTGAACAGTCATACAGATATCAATAATCAATACCAGATATCCCCATATTTGTTCAAAAAATCTGTTATTAAAACTTTACCTTTGCTTCTTAATGGTATTTGTAGTCACCCCGTTGTATTCCAGAATTTATGCAATCTATTTCAGTATTACATTTAGGGATAATGGGTCACAGTATACAACTTCAGCAGGGCGTTTACTTGGTTTAGCTAAAAATGGTCGAAACCAAATCTACTTTCACAATCGTATGTTCTGCTTCCAGCATACGTAAATAGTGTCACCCTTATAGGGGGCACACGAAAGACTAAGACTAATAAAAAAATCTCAAAATCTATCATATAGTGTCTTGGACATTGACTCCCTCTGTAATGAAATGCATTTTGAAGCCTCTGGTATAGTTGTTGCAAGCCTAAAGTTAATAGTGATCTCACTTTACAGATCACCTGATGGTAGTTATGTTATGTTTTTAGAACAATTAGAAAACTTATTAATTTTCTTGAATAAAAATAGCTGGAAGAACTATGACATAGTAATAGGGGGTGACATAAATGCTGCTTTTGATATTACAAAGGAGAAACAAAGTGTCAGTGAACTAACTAATCTATTAAGACAATATAACTTGAAATATATTAACTCTAATCCCACAAGGGGGTTAGCATGCTTGGATAATGTCTTTACAAATGTCGGTCACACAAACATATCGAGCCAAGTAACAGATTGTTATTTTTCTGATCACAATGCATTAACACTGAATTATTCAAACAAGCACACATTTGTGTCAGGCATAACTTCTATCAATTCAAAAGTTATTATTTCCAGGCCTATAAGCACTGAAAAAATCTTTGAACTCAAAGAAACACTTTCAAGAATAAACTGGCGTGATATCCTAATTAATTCAAGAGCCTCTGGCAATGCACTCTCTGCCACTGATGCATTTACAAAATTTTTCAGAATTTTCTTAAACAATTTCGATGCGATCATACCATTAAGGAAATGTAGAGTCTCCAAACACAATGTCAGAAAAAGAGCCATAAGAAAAGACAACTCTTGGTACACGTCCCAGCATGCTTTAATGAAAAAGCATGTGTTATCATTACGCGCGGTTTCTAATACACTCAATAGTGACAATGCCAGACTTGCTTATGTGAAAGCAAGAAATCATTACAAACTCATACTGTCAGATGCTAAAAAATCTTTTAATACTAGCCTAATTGAAAGATCAAGTAAAAAATGTAAAACAGCTTGGAAGATTATAAATTCTGTAGCCAAGGAGCACAAGCAAGATTCCATTAATATTTCTCCAAATGAATTCAACAACTATTATATCAATGCTGTTGATAAAATTTCTAATACAGTTGTAAAGCCTACTATAACTCCAACCGAGCTGCTTTTCCTGACTAGTGATAGGCCCCTCCCAATCCAAAACAAATTAGACTTTACAAATATCTCCACGGAATTTGTAAAGAAAGTTGTTAATAATTTCAAGTCATCAGACTCTGTTGACATGTATGACATGTCCAGTAATCTTATTAAGAAACTCATAGATCCAATTTTATATCCCTTAACTTTTTGTCTAAATATGTGTATTACAGAAGGTGTTTTTCCTGATGAACTTAAACTCTCTAGAGTGGTACCAATTTATAAAAAGGGAGACAAAAATTCTCCATCGAGTTACAGACCTATTTCCATAATTCCAGTTTTTTGTAAAATCTTTGAAACTATAATTTACATCCAACTATATGATTTCTTTGAATTTAACTCAATTCTAAATGACTCTCAATTTGGATTTAGAAAAAAAAGGTCAACAATTGATGCTATTGATTACTTAACAAAAGTGATCCTCAAAACATTTGAGACCAAAGGCTTTGCACATGCCACTTTTTGTGACCTGAGCAAGGCCTTTGACTGTGTGGACCATGCATCCCTACTTGATAAGCTGCATGCGTATGGTGTTGGAAATACTGGTCTAATGCTCTTTAAGTCATATCTCGACAATCGCCATCAGGTAGTATGTGTTGGTAAAGACAAATCCAGAACAGCACGAGTAAAGATTGGAGTACCGCAGGGATCGGTGTTGGGACCTTTGCTTTTCCTTGTAACAATAAATGACCTACCATCTTTCATTGGAATGCACACTGTACTATATGCTGATGATTCAACGTTTCTTAACACTAGTAACGACATAAGTGATCTTAAATCAACTGTTGAAAGCACAATCTCTCGAGCATCTCTCTGGTTCAGGACAAATGGATTTCTATTGAATGAAAATAAAACTCAGCAACTTCACTTCACACTAAAAAATAGCCAAACAATTGACCACCCATTCTCTGAAAGCTTAAATAGTGTCAAATTTTTGGGCGTATATTTAGACCATAAATTTTCTTGGGAACCTCATATCAAATACATAAGCATTAAGTTTAATTTATTTAAGAGTAATTTATCTCCTCAGAAGTCTCAGGAACCATGTTCCAGACAACTATATTAGATGTTCCTATTTTTCATTTTTCCATAGTATTATTTCATACGGTTTAATTCTCTGGGGTAATGCAACTAACATTAAAGATATTTTACTGCTTCAAAAGAAAGCTATCAGAGCAATCACAGGTTCGTCTCAGAGAACTCACTGTAAACCTCTGTTTATTCAACTCAAGATTATGACCGTTATTAATACCTACATTTATTTCTTATTAATCCATGTCAAATCCAATATATCTAATATAATACTCAGGAACAACTTACATAGTCACAACACAAGAGGCAATAATAACATATATATACCTTCTTTAAGATTGTCCAAATCGCTGCATAGCCATGAAATAATGGGGTATAAACTGTTTAACAAACTACCACCTTACTTATATGAAGTACATCTAAATGTGTTTAAATCTAAGTTATTTGACTGGTTAGTTGTACATCCCTTTTATAACATTCAGGAATTTCTTGAAACTCACATTGTAATTTAAAGATTTTCCTTTATAGTAATATTGTTTACATAATTTTTTTTTTTAATTGTCTTTAATAAGATTGATAACTTTATCTAATGAAGGATTTTGGATTTTGTATCTCTGTTTATCAACTGTAATCGCCACAATTTTTGTTTTACTTTGTGTATTAAGCTAATACTATACTTACTTTCTCATACATATAAGTCATGTAAGAGAACTGGACATTTATATTTATATTTTTTGTTTTTAATTACTAGGTTTCACTTTTTTAATCTGTCTTGCTGACTTAAACATGTAAATCAATTTGTGTATTTGTCCTAATGGTATAAACTGCTGTTAACTTCTTCTAGATTATAAGCATGACGTTGTCAATTGCTGTAAAGGCCGAAAGACAATAAAATATTATTATTATTATTATTAATAGACTTAACTGACGATGCCGAAGTGATTGCCTATGCTGACGATGCTGCCCTGATTATAGAAGGCGAGTCGAGGAGAAGTCTACCAGAGCACTCGATATCCTGAACTCTTGGTCAGATGAAGCAAAATTAACCATCTCAAGGTCTAAAACAAACAGTATGCTACTTAAAGGTAAACTTAACACTCATCCGCCTAGAGTCAGGCTTGACAACACAAACATAAAATACGTCCGTAAAATCCGATATCTGGGCATCACCCTCCAAGAAGGAAACAAGATCACAGCTCATGTTCAGAACATCTGCAACACTGCCAATAACCTAACCCAAGCCCTGGCCAGACTCTCTGGCCAGCAATGGGGTTACACGTTCACCAACTACCATACACTATACTCGTCCCGGAAGATTGTGAAGAAGAAGACACTGACTTGCATAGATCACTCAGGAGGGTTACGGCACTACCATTAGATACACCAGATGATAAGGAGTTTACAACGGCAGAAATCATGGGGATACTGACGAGATTTAACCCGAAGAAGACGCCAGGTGAGGATGGTATAACAAGCGATATACTACTCATCGCCTTCAGGAGTCTCCCAAGCTTTCACACTTCACTTTACAACAAGTTCCTGAAAACCGGCACATTCCCAACAAGATGGAAACACTCGGTGATTCTTCCCATCGTTAAGCCTGGAAAAGCAGAAAGTGACAGTGTTACAAAATTTAGACCCATAAGTTTGTTAAATACCAGTGGCAAGATTTTAGAAAAGCTGCTCATTAACCGGATCCTCCACCACATTAACTCACGAAACCTATTCAATACCAGACAATTTGGATTTATGTCCCAAAAAAGTACTGTTGATGCTGCAATGGAAATGAAAAAATTCGTTGACAACAATCTACACGAGTTTGGATACATCATGCTCGTTAGCTTGGACGTACAGGGAGCATTTAACGCTGCCTGGTGGCCTGCAATTCTGAGCAACTTACGAGAGATAGAATGCCCTAGCAACTTATACAGGTTAACACAGGACTATTTTAAAAACAGAACAGCAAGTCTCTCCACCAATGAGTTCAACATAGAAACGCCAATCAACAGGGGGTGCCCACAAGGATCGTGCTGTGGACCCGGTTATTGGAACATAACTCGCTGCTCAATCTAGAATTTTCCCTACGAACAGAATTAATCGCTTTCGCTGACGACTTGCTAGTTATGATAAAAGGTAAAAGTCCACTGGAAGCAGAGAACTATGCTAACCAAGAGCTGAAAAAAATTGAAACTTGGGCCAAAGCAAACAAAATTCACTTTAATGAATCTAAATCAAAAGTCCTCCTTATATCAAGAAGAAAGCACATAAACAGAGAACCAATCAACATCTACCTCAACAACAAAACTATACCACAGGTAGACACGCTTAAATATCTCGGACTTCACATAGACAAGCAGTTCAGATTTAATCATCACATTGACAAACTTCATGACAAAACAATCAGACTTATACACTCCCTGTCCAGGTCAGCCAAGCTCACATGGGGATTGGGAAGTAAAGCACTGTACACCATATACAAAGGCGCTATAGAACCGGTTTTGACATATGGAGCACCAGTTTGGGGATCAGCACTGCAAAACCGGCAGAATTTACGTAAGATCCAGAGAATACAGAGACTATTCAACATAAAGATTACGAAATCTTATAGGACCATCTCGTACGATGCTTCCTGTGTTATAGCAGGACTACCACCTATTGACATAGTTATTGCTGGAAAAGTACAGCTATACGATGCTATGCATGGAAATGAACGTTACGACGCTCCACTGAAACCAATGGATTGGGCGCATCCAGCAGAAGTAGTGTGTACGCAAGAAGCTGACGACGCCGCATCATATGCCTTACATATATATATATACAGATGGCAGCAAAATTGGTGAGAGAGTTGGAGCAGCCGCAGCCATATACCTAAATGGTACATTGAATCGACAACTAAAGTTCAGGCTTGGCGAGAGGTGCTCTAATAACCAGGCGGAACAGATGGCTATCTTGAAAGCACTGCAGGAACTTCTGACAATGCAGGAAATACCGGATGAAGAGAAAACTGCATCAGTATTTACAGATAGCAGTATAACACTGTCTTTGATATACAACAACCACAAACATAATGCAATTGTTGAAAGTATCCTAAACACCACTAGCACTCTAGAGCAGAACCTATGGAAAATTAGTTTCAGCTGGGTGAAAAGCCACATAGGGATTATTGGCAACGAATTAGCCGATAAATTGGCGAAAGAAGCTGCTGAGGACCAAGAAGGAGAGTTCATCTATAACAAAGTGCCGAAATCTACAATAGTAACAGGAATAAGCGAAATAGGCTTACAGAAATGGCAGGAGAGATGGCAGAGTACGACGAAAGGTGCGATCACTAAATCCTTCATCCCAACGATAAAAGAAAGGCAAAAAATGAAGTTACCCACATCTTCGGCCTTAACTGCGATGATTTCAGGTCATGGGAAAACAAAATTCTACCTAAATAGATTTAAAATCATAGGTGATCCCACTTGTTCATGCAACAGAGGGCCTCAAACAGTGAACCATCTAATTTATGAATGCCGGGACAAAAGACGTGAGAGATCAATACTAATGAAGGAAATAAAGGATCGTGGAGGAAGATGGCCAGCCACTAATAGCCAACTGATGAACAACCACCTTAGAGCATTTTACAAATTTGCATCTACCATTGAATTGTAAATTGTAAATAGATTATTTAAGAAAATCAGAATCGATAGATGTTTAGATGTTTAAATAGTAACCTCTAAACCAAATGCATAGTATTTTAAGTAACAGTGACTTCTGACACTAATTGTTGTATAGTATTAAAGTATCAGTAACTTGTGTAATTGTATAATGGTTTAAGTATCAGTAAATTGTGCCAGTATTCGCAGCCTATAGTATCAAGTATCAGAAACATGCAGCATAAGTGTATAGTATTTAAAGCATCAGTGACTTGTGTCTGCAAATGTAGAAAATTTAAAATATCAGTAACGTGTGCCAGTAATTGTACAGTATTAAGTATCTGTAGCATGTGTCATTAATTGTATAGAACTTAAAGTAACTTGTGTCAGTACTTATACAATAGTTAAAGTATCAAGTACAGTAACTAGTGTCATTAATTTTATAGTATTTAAGCATCTGTAACTCGTATCAGTATTGAATAGTATTTTAAGTTATCAGTAACTTGTGCCACAACGGTATAGTACTAAAGTATCAGTAACAAGCAATGTATACATCAAAATAGAAATCATAATAATTGTAAATAAAGCATGTAATATTACTCCGTAATGGAGCATGCTGACAATAAATAAAATAAAAAAAAATACACTATACTCCTCCATATTCGCGCCAATAATCTCTTATGCCGCTAGCACCTGGGCACCCAGGCTCAATGTCCACCATATACGGAAACTCAAAACCTCACAAAGACAAGCACTTCTACGCGCTACTAAAGCTTACAACACGATCTCCAATGACGCACTTCATGAGTTCTCCCGGTTCTCCAAGAACGTTCACACAGATTTAGAATACGCAGACGGCTCCCTGTTCACATAGGTAATCTCCACCTGGACATAGAACAATACGACATCAACGATAAAGATCATTTGTACACCTTATTGCACGACGAAATTGTTAACATATGGCAACAAAGATGGACCGAATCACCAAATGGGAAGATCACGAGGGACTTCTTCTAGTGTCTCCGCACGTCTAAAAATGCCATGGATCAAACATGACCATTATGTCACTCAAATTTTAAGTGGACACGGAAACTTCGCTGCAAACCTCATTAGGTTCAATCTTGCAGAAGACGACCTTTGCGCCTGCGAAGATAGCGAACTAGATACAATGTATCACATGCTATATGCCTGTCCGCGCTACATAGAACCCAGACTCCTCCTTCATGAAGCAGCTAGAGTCGTAAACGAAGTCTGGGCTCCTGACCTACAGTTCTGGACTCGTAAACACGCCTTCACAGCTCTCAAAATTTTCGCCAAACAAGCACTCCTGGAAAAACAAGAAAACGAAACCCGCACTGGTGGAGGGACACCCTAATGGGTAACCTATCACCCCAGCTCGAGCAAGGTTTTTTAGGGATTTCCATTGCTCATCGCCAAATGCCGAGCTGGTTAAAAATCCACTCACCCATATTAACACTCAGCTCACACCTCTTAGCACATCACAAACAAAGGACATAAAACAGTCCAAGCATAAAAGGAGGATAACTGCAACAATCACTAAAAAGGTAATCTCCACCTGGACATAGAACAATACGACACCAACGACGCACTTCCGGCCAGGTGTTGCGAAATCACCTTCACTTGTTCTGGTGTATGTGACAAAACGTGGGAACAAAACTGATGACGTAGTGTAATACGATATATATATACTTCCTGCTGCTTCTGTAATGCTTCCATGAAAAAACGACATAAAGTTGAAATCCACCTGTCACATGACCCAATCCGCTCGCGACGTAAGCAAAGGCGTCATCTTGAATTACTAATTTTCAAATCACTCGCCATCTACCAATATACAAATTTTAAATTTCCCTCTTTCCGCCATTTGAAATAGGAACCGGAAACGAAGGCATTTTCATACAGTTTTTAAATATACCAAAATTATGAATTTGAATTTCGCGCCACCTTCCAACATTTGTAATTGTAATATCCAATTTCCACCATTCACAATTTTCAAATCAGCCGCCATCTACGAATATCGAATTTTTAAATTTCCCTCCTTCCGCCATTTGAAATAGGAACCGAAAACGTAGCCATTTTCATACAGTTTTCAAATATACCGCCATTATGAATTTCCAAATTTTGAATTCCGCGCGTGAGCCGCCATTTGCAATAGGAACCGGAACCGCCACCATTTTGAATCACGTGACCATGACAAAGGTAATGACGTCATAGCCACGCCCACTATGACGTAGGTCGTGGCGTCATAACCGCGCCTCCGTGTTGTAATAGTTGCGCCTCTCTCCCCTCAAGCGCCTCTCTCCCCTCAAGCGCCTCCCTCCCCTCCAGCGCCTCCTGTCACGTGATCCGTGACGTCATAGCCGCGCCTCCCTCCCCCCGCTTACGTCATCACTACCCCTCCAGCGCCTCCCGGGCCTCCTGTGTCGTCACTAAGAAAACAACACTACTTTACATCTTATATACTCGATAAACACCTTCCCATTTCCGAAAGCGAAAACGCCAGGTAAATAGCTAATGTCAGATAAATGAGTTGAGCATTTTGTCAATAGATGGAGACACGATGAATACTGTAATATAAAATTGGCCGTGATTGAGTAGCAACCAAAGACGTTCTATATATCTACCTAGACTTACAATAGGCGACGCAGCAGTGGCTAAAATTGAACAACTCGCGCATCCTCTAACATGGCGGCATGCAGTGTTGCCAACGTCAAAGAAATTTCTCTAGATTTAGAGAAATCTTGCTTCTTTTAAAGAATTTCGCCCCACATCTACAGAAAAATTTAATTTACTCTTTTCCATAGATAATTAATAAAGATAAAGCGGAAATTCGGACAAAAAATAAAATGCAGAGCGAGAGAGCAGTCTACAACAATTTAAATGTTCTGTGCTGTACTACCCATGCTATCATCGGATGTTTATTGCATGCAGTTAACTTGAGGTAAGATTCATATTAATAAAATTATTATTAATACTATCGATAAAATATATAATTAAAGAATATGACTTTTTAATGCATCAAAGAAATTTAAAGAAAATTTATGGAGTTGTCAAAAAGATTTTAGCTTTTGTGGTTGGCAACACTGGCGGCATGTGTTATTCTTCTGACACGTGAGAATGTAAATAGTGAGATATTTTAAATATTAAAAACTAAATGTAAGCTTAGAATTACAGTGTTTGTGTTCATTTTAGTATTGTGTGCTATTTAGTAATTGCATGAAGTGTAGTGAGCTATAATATGGTTATTATTATTGCGGATACATTTCAATATTGTAGGCCACGTGTGTTGGTTAGAATTTATATTTTCGACCCGTGTTTTTTATAGTGTTCCTGGGATTCCCACAAATCGTCAGAAGAAGGATTCGGGGATTTCTTTCCACAAGTAAGTAATATAGCCTAGTTGTATTATAGGTTAGGAGCAGTGTTGTATTTTGGAATGGATTGCACAACTGTAATTTTTCATAGTAATGTACTATATTATACTATACTAAATTAATTGTATTAATTTAATCACATATTTCAGGACCCGAAGGGCTATGTTTAAAGATTACAACTTACATTATTCACTAAAATGACTGAGAAAAATGACTTACTGGGAATGTCAACACAGGCCTATGATGTTGTGTTATTGCGTCCACATGAGATAAATGCAGGTAATTATGTTTAGTTCTTACACTTATTTATAGCGATATTACTCTTAACTCATGTTTAATTAATTTTTTTCATTATTTATGAAATTAAATACCGGTAGGTTTATGTTTCCTTTTACGTTTAACAGCTGTATGTTGTCTGCTAAATGATTCTTGCCTCAAAGATGGCGGCGAGCGACCACTTCTATTTGGAGCCATTTCACGCCGTCTGCGCAGCTGGTGGTGTGGGGACTTGGTAGCAACCAATGAGAGCGCATCTTGCTATTGTATTCAAAATGGCTGAATTTTCTGTCTGCTGTTTCTCTGGTAAAATGAATGTTGAGCCGTGAATACGGCTCAATCGGATTAAAAAACATTTATAAATTAGCCAGCTGCAAATTAACTCTAAATAATGTAAAAACAGTAAACGCGCCCACCTAAAACAGGGGGGTTTTGCGTATTCATGAAAGTAGTCCGCGACCGCGCTGCCATCTTTATGAACGCAAGGGAGGTGAGAGCGGTGGTACGTGACGGCAGTTGGGATCATGTGTTTGTGAGGATAACATGTAGAGGTAAATCATTTCCGTAACATCTCTGGGATCTGTTATGGGTAGGTTGAGTGCGAGTCTGGAGTCTAGCACGCAGCTGACTCCCCGCCCCTTCTTCCAAACACTTCGCCAACGAACAGGCGAGACCATCGGAACAGGTTTCAGAGCACAAGAGGCGCCTTTTTCAAATAGCAATGGTCAATCTACAATACTTATTTCTCATACCGTATTTAATTTTTTGTCGTAACTGAAATAAAACTGTCGTCTTTACTAGCTGTTGTTCAAATAGTTTTCACCTCTGTTTGTGCCGTGGGCCTATCTATTCGTATTTCTGAAGTGCCAACAGCCAGCCACCTTTTACCGGTGTAAGGGGTTTTAAGCCGAAAATACGAAGTATGAAAGAAAGAAAAAATCATAAAATCGTATACGATACTTACTAAATTAATTCATTAAAGTTTCTTTAATAGTAATGCCCAGATAGTGCAATGCTTCTTCTTAATAACTGAACATCAGCTAAAAAAATAGCATAAAACACATTTTTGTAAGGAAAAGATATTTTCGTACTTTCATCTTAAATATTTGGTATTTTTAATGAACATAACATGCATTATTATTGAGGATGTTAAATCTATTTCATTACAGCTTATACAACAACTAGCTTCGCTCATTGGGGGCTGCGCCCCCAAACCCCTGCAGAGGTTCTCGGGAAAGGTTTTTTAAAAGATCAATGGAGTTAGAGTGCGTGCATTTAGTCTGCTGTATTGGCTATTACCTTTTTTCCCACAATAAACCTGAAAAAATAAATGTGGGAAGACTTTGGGGTTTTTTTTTCGGAATTTTCCCATCGGTTGCAAGCTAAAAGGTATCAGTTTGCCAAGTGTAGTTTTCTAGATCAAATGGCAGTGTACATACATTTATGGTGTATTTTATGGAGTAAATTTCAACTGAAATGGACATGATACATGGTTCATGGTTTGTAAAGTATTCAATTTGGCATTTGCCTTTACGACCACGGAAATCATAGAAAAATACAAGTAAAATTGGTTGTAATATGTTGTAAAGAATGCGGGATTTCATCTCCGAGTTATTATTAAAGAATATAAATTATGAAATTTCTTTAACAGATAGAAGAAACTTTTGTTAGTTCTGGACAAAAATATGTTAATTGGATTTAATTGTTATGAACCTGAGACTTCAGAACGCAAGTCCAAGCCGTTACTATCTCGACCACCCCGTTAGGTTTACGGAAATAATTATTTCTAAACTTTCAGAGCCATACGTGAACACAGTTTGATAATACCGTTGCCATGGAAACCGAGCCCTTTTTCGGGGGTTTTTAGGGCTAAAAATTTAAAAAATTTACTTTTTGGAATTTCCCTGTGGTTTACAGCCTAAAAGCTATATGTGTACCAAATTTCAAGTTTCTAGCTTATCTGGAAGTGGACAAACATTAATGTCAGTGAGCCGAGCCGAGCCCTTTTTCGGCAGTTTTTAGGGCTAAAAATTGAAAAAATAAACTTTTTGGAATTTTCCTGTGATTTATAGCCTAAAAGCTATACGTGTACCAAATTTAAAGTTTCTAGCTCATCTGGAAGTGGGCAAACATTAATGTCCGTGAGCCGAGCACTTTTTCGGGGGTTTTTAGGGCTACAAATTTAAAAAAATATTTTTTGGGGGAATTTTCCTGTGATTTACAGCCTAAAAGCTATACGTGTACCAAACTTCAAGTTTCTAGCTCATCTGGAATTAGGCAAACATTAATGTCGGTCAGCCGAGCCGAGCCCTTTTAAGGGAGTTTTTAGGGCTAGTAATAAAAAAAAATAACTGTTTGGAATTTTCCTGTGAGTTACAGCCTAAGAGCTATAAGTGTACCAAATTTCAAGTTTCTAGCTCATCTGGAAGTGGACAAACATTAATGTCGGTGAGCCGAGTCGAGCCCTTTTTCGGGGGGTTTTAGGGCTAAAAAATAAAAAACTTAAGTTTTAGGAATTTTCCTGTGGTTTACAGCCTAAAAGCTATATGTGTACCAAATTTCAATTTTCTAGCTCATCTGGAAGTGGGCAAACATTAATGTCAGTGAGTGAGTGAGTGAGTGAGTGAGTGAGTCAGTCAGTTAGTCAGTCAGCCGTGTGGCTTTATATTATAGGGATAAGGTGCAACAAATTAAAATATCAACATTTTAAGGAGTAAACCTATTCACGAAATAGCTTAAATGAAGATTTGAATTATTGCTATAAACATGTTCTATTGAAACGAACACGTTAAAATTGTTTACACTCGATATTTATATTTATAATATTAAAAACACTGTTAATGAAATTAAAATAAAGGCATCCTCAGGAAATGAATGTTATGCATGAGTACACGCACTTATGGGGACCGATCTGTGAAATATTTATAATTTCTACATTTTTCATTCCATTTTCTTCATTTGTTTTACCTGACCCCGGAAGCATTTAGGATAATCCCTAAAATTTTGAGAGCTGTTAGTTTATTTAATCTTGAAAAAATATACTTATATTTTGTGATTTTATTGGGTTTCATGGTAAACGATCCTTGGAGTTCAATTTTCAAAATTTTGGAACCGAATTGCAAATTTGCATATTTCATCTCTACACACGTCAAAACAAAAAAGCTGATAGTTTACTATTTCTTTTAGAAATAAAAGTTAACGTTATTTTACTTAATTTTGTCGAGTTTAAATCATAAACTATATATTATAAAGGCATAAATAGCTAATTGCTTTTAATTAACTATTCGTTGAGTTAATTTTACCACTGATAAGTCTAAGAACTTGGTTGAACATTTCAAAGCAATTGATTAAATATTGCTACGCAAGGAATAATTTAAAGTATTTATTCACATAATTTGAGCAGTTTTTTAATACAGTTTAGGTCACCGAAAAAAATAACAAATGCATGCTTAAAATATGCGGACTTTTCGTTTCTCAGTTCTACAAACTAAAGTAGAAGCTATTCATCTCCTATAGTGAGATATTTCCCACCTTCCAGACCACGAAATGCCCTACTGTAAGTTTTTGCATTTTTAGAGCGCCTTTATGTTTTCTCCAATAACGTACTAAAATGCGAACTGTTCTGCGAAACATTAAACTTTTACTCTACATTTTTGTGCTTTTCATTTGTACAACGCTGTGTAATTATTCTTCTTCACTATCTTGAAATTTCAGCACAAGTGCACTGTATTGTTAAAAATCAACTGTAATACCATAGTGCCATCCCCTTCTTTTGTGAAGCAGGTAGAGCAATTTTGCGAATGAACAATACCATCATGGAATGCGAGACTACTGACTACTGAGCAGTCATCCCCCACATCCCCCACCCTTCGCTGCATTGCTAGGATCGCTCACTGTCCAGCTAGAGAAACCCAGAGATGTTACGAAAATGATTTACCTCTAAACAAAGTTCAAGTGATTCTGGTGGGCGTTTCTGCCGTGAAGACGATGACTGTTCTCCACGGCGTTTTTGGGTGAGACCGTTTCTTTTCTACTTTAAATTCATTTAATAAATTAGTCTTCATTCTGTGCTCACCCAATTTTTGGCAATCTAAATTTCGTTTGGTATTTGTAAAGTTCAATAGTAAGTTATGATTCCGGTTTCTACTTTTGGATCTTGAAATTACGCCATTCACCATGTAACTTTTCATATTCAATTTTTTTGTCGTCATGTCTTGTCTGTCAGTATTTTCACGTCCGTTCGTTTCATTAGCTTTCTCATGTTCTCCTGCGTTCAGGCAATAATTAAAGTTGGTAGTTATCACGTAATAGTATGATAGAGAGTGAAATCTGTGTGCAAAATTTTAATAGAAGGGCTGAATGCATATAGAAAAAAGACTTAAGGTTCAATTGAGGGATTAACATGATTTTATGGGTTCATATCTATTTGTACCTCAAATATTTCTGGTTTTTCTAGTCACTTGGAAAAATTCACTATTAGATACAGGGTCATTTAAAATAGGCACTATTTATTATTAATACAGAGTGATTAACTTTAAGGGAAGTTTTAAGTTAAGAGGGTTATTAAGAAAGCTTGCATTACTTAAATTATTGGGCTTTATTGCACTTTGCACTAGTCTGGAGGTTGTCGTTTTAACAGAAAGAATATATCTTTTCACATCATACTTTCTAAATGTTAAATTTATGAACAAAATTGTACATAGTTTGAAGGTTGTCGTTTTAACAGAGAGAATATATCTTTTCACATTCTATATTCCAATGTTAAATTTATTAATAAAGTTGTTCTAGGAAATACCAATTCTTTTTGTGTAGTTTAATAATTCCTAGCTCTTCCCCGTAATTCCTATTAATCTGTTCAGAGTTTCATTATGGGAATAATGGGTACCCAGTCATAGAGGTTAAGCAGTAGCGTCACAGATTTGGCAAAAATGGTCGAAACCCGATCTACTTCATAAATCATATGTTCTAAGCTTCCGACATATGTAATAGTGACCCATAGGGGGCACAATGTAAAACGTGAGAGAAACTTCGGCAATTTCGACTTCGAGACTTGTGCATTAGAGAAAATGTCCCCCATCACATTCTGATAGCGAAATGCATAAAACGTAACATATTAATTAAGTTATAGCTGATTTACCACTGAGAAAGGAATGCTTCCATTTGTTGCCAATTCTAATTATGGATTATTTAACGCCGAAAAAGGCATGCTTGCAGTTGTTCCTTATTTCATATCATGGCCTATTTATCCATAGGTCATTGCTTTGACAGCCTGACTCTTTCCGAAACTCAATATCGTAAAAGATCTAATTCTTTCAGGGAATGTTTTTGCTTTACACACCTCTAGGAATAATTATTGCCTCAGGATGAAGATGACGAGAAAGAAGTTGATTATGTACTAATATAGTCCATGTGCCAGACCCCCAAAATTGATTATGTCATCATTTGGTGGGACTGAATGAAACGTTCCTGGGGTCATGTGGAGCAAAAAAGTCGGGGGGGGGAGGCAATCATGAGGAGGTAGCTTTCAAACATGGCGGCCATTCAAAATGGCGGACGACTGTGAATCTTTAAGTTCAAATATCTCGGGACTGTGTTCATCAATCTTGAATTTTTTTTCAAAATGTATGTTATTCTTCTGGCTACGTGTTTGTTCCACATGTATGTGGCCAAAAAACCAGTATTTATTGGTCAAAACTCTAAAAATCGGAAAAATAGATTTTTTGACATTTACGTTTTGCGGTTTATTACTCTAACCGTTGGGTATATCGAAAAAGTGTCTGAAACAAAAGTTGTAGAAACACATCTCACCTTTAAAACGCAAAAATGAAATCGAAGATCGGATCAATAGAATCCGAGATATCCAGATTCAAAGCGGGCGGAGCGGGGTTGAGCGTGTTGACCGAGCGCTCGGTGCAGCCTAGCGAGAGGCGAGACTTGGCGTAAAATCCTGCGCTTCATTTATTTTCAGCCTCAGTAATTGCTTTATTACTAGATAAATTTACATTACCTACTAATGTGCACTATTTTCAACATGATTATTAAACACTTCTATTCTATTCTATTCTATTTTGTGCCCTTTAAGGCGGGGAGGCGGGGTGGGAACGCTCCTAAGCACCGCAGCCGTTACCGACTTATTGTACCTACCTCCGGGATGGGATGAGTTGCGTGCCCACAGGCCGCCCCGGATCCGCAAAGCCCCCCGTGAGCCCCCACGGAACTCCCCTACATCCAACAAGCCTAGTACCATGCCACGTGAGCGCCACCCCCTGCGGTACCTCCAACCGGGAGCCCCGACAGGTTCGTGACACACACCACCAACAACCTCTTGACCACAAGCAGCGGGGAGAACGGGAGAGGCCCCCAAAGGGCTCTGACTGCGGAAGCAGACCCGATGCCAGAAGTGGAAACGGGATGAGGATGAAAAGGGGGAAAGGTGAGATGAAGTGGAGAGTGTTGGTGGAATGAAAGGGGGAAACGGGAGAACCCCGAGAAAAACCCCCTAAAGCACGGCTTCGTCCACCACGAATGACACATTCGCCGGCCCCGAGATTTGAACTCAGGACCGCAAGCATGCCAGGCTCACGCGCTACAGCATGAGCCACCGCGCCGGTTTATTAAACACTTACTCATAAATACAATTAACAATATTATATCATTTATCTGGGAAATGGACATCAATAATTACCAACTCATATAATATAATGTCAAGGCTTTTATCTTCGATTTTTAAGATGAAATCGTTAAAGGAACTTCAAATAGTCGAAATAATTAAAAAAGGAAAAAAATTATTACAATTTAGGTATGTATCAGAGACTTTTAACAATACTTTCTGAAATGAACACAGGACGTAAGCAACTAAGAAATAAAAATTCCTATAAAATGCCTTATAGCCTATAATATTATGAACAATCTTAAAATAAGTCTTCTTCACTAGAATCACTGTAATCAGTCATTATAATTGCACTCTTCCTCATCTGCTGTTGCTTTGGTATACCCCTTGCACCCACAGATCTCGGTGCATCGGATTTTACTAATAAATACAATTAACAATTATACAATTTACCTGGGAAATGAACATCACTAATTATGAACTATTCATCCCTTAACTCTGTACTTCAAGATGAACATGTTCAAGCCACTCTACTTGATACATCTTCTTACAAGTAATGAAGCAATGTTGTCCTTTCGGATGTAATATATCGCCCTAGTGGAGCTACTTTCCGTTTTTCTTCGGACTAATCGAACATATGGGCTCTCCTTTTCTAGTTTAGTTAATTCAAGAAAGTGTTATGATAGATAATGTGAGTAGTTCACTCTATCCAGCGCAAAAATTCAAGGCAATCAAGATATTCTAGATCAGTGCCACCCTGACCTCCAAAGCCCAAGGACACTTAAAGATGAGAAAGACGTGACAACTCTCACTGACCTTCTAGACGAGTGGACAAACCCCTTCGATCCCAACCCTTAAGATATTGTACATTCGCCTACTGTTGATCACATTGATTCGGAAAACAAGGGCAAATAGCTTATTAAGAGTTCACGTTTCGGCTAGCTAAAGGAGAAGGGTTTCATAAACGTATTAAGAAAGTGGGTCTTAAGATTAGTAGACTAAAGAAGAGCAAAAAACCAAGGTTGGAAACAAAGAAATAATCCTCCAGTGCAATCGAAATCTATTCAGCAAAATGACCTATATTGCAGAAAACCAACAACTTGACACGATGGAAGGGTTCAGATATCCTCTGGCGCCGTTTCCATGGACTATGGCGAATGTTAATGGGCCTTTGAAGAAAACCTACAAATCAGTGTTTGCGCATTTTTTTTAGAAATATACACCACCCCTGCCAGTCTGCCGGAAGAAGATTCGGCCTGCATCATTGATTGAATGGCTGTGCTTCAGTCCATCAAAGGAGAACAAAAAAGTTTTACGAATTGTCAACGAATTTTCTCAAGCAGGTTTTGAATATAGGTCGGAGGGTTGACATATATTATCCAGAGGTTTCGATCAAATCTTTGGAGCGGGAAAAAAGCGAAACAGCTGAAGGTATCAAATTTAGTGAAATCAAGGGTGGCTACAGAATGGTTTGTTGGAGGACGCTTCTAATGAACAGTTACGGCAAAAATATAATGATAAAATTTGAAATTTGAAAACATAATTGGAAACCTAGAAATCTTCGTAGCAGTTGGTGAAATCTGCTTCATGATCATTTATATTAGAAGCAAAAATGTTCCTGAGCTGTTCTGCACTCAAGAATAAGCTGATTCCAGAATAGGGTGGCCATTTCTAAAATGTCAGAAAGGAGGACACATAACTTCGGTAATCTAGTATAGTATAACGTCGGGCATGGACGGCTGGACAGCAGATATCACCCTGACTAATTTTACTTAATAACTGCATTTATATAAAATAAATGATTATGCACTGCAGAAAGGGATTTTCATCTCTATTTATGAATGTACAATACAAATGGAGACTTTAACAACAGTCATTGTTACGATTAATGGCGGATAGTTCGAATTGATTTGTGACTGTCCTTAATCTTTTTCTCGTTGTGATTTAGTTCCGAGTGCTAGAGTGTCGATTCCAGTGACAGAGACATTTATATATTCAGTGTTTTAATTTAATTTGTTTAATATCATAATTATCATTAACAGTGTCATATAACAGTTCAATCGTAGATGGGGCCATCGGGCTCCAAACATGTATATCTGGTATGAACATATCATCAAACAGCATATCAAGTGAAATTACTTCAAGTATAACTTCATACGCAGTCGCTAACTTAAATATGGATACTGACGAAATTCCATCTGACAATATACATAAAATTAAAGATATAGACTCGCAATATAAAGCACCAAGTACCCAACTACTATATAGGGAGTCAGATGTAGGTCCGTATGTTGTACACATTTCTAGTCAGACAGGGAACGTAGGTAATCTGCATCCCATTAAAGTGGGAAAGATACTATTTCAAGCTAATATGCCACACATAAAAGAAATCAGGAAGATCAATCGATTTAAACTAGAAATTGAATTTTCAACTTTCCATGCAGCAAACCAGTTTTTACAAGATGAAGTTGTACGTAAAGAGCAATGGAAAACAATCATACCGGCGTATAGAACACAACACATAGGGGTCATCCGAGGTGTTGATTGTTCTATAACAGAAGAAGAAATTAAGAAAGATCTCGTAACTCCAATACCTATCATTTATGTACACAGATTCTCAAGAAAAATATACGATGACGGAAAGTAACATACAAACCTACTGAAACCGTAATGATTACTTTCCGAGGACAATTCTTACCTACAGAGGTATTCTTATACAATTTTAGATTCCAACCTGAAATATATAATTATCCGGCTACTCAATGCTCCAATTGTTTAAAATTTGGGCATCTAGCTAAGCAATGTAGAGGGGAAACTACGTGCCCTATATGCGCAGAAAAACATACAAGAGAACAATGCCAAGCCAAACAATTAAAATGTGCTAATTGTATGTTGCAGCATCGTGGCAATAGTACTACATGTCTATTGTACCAGTCTCAAAAAAGAATAAAAGAAGAAATGGGGGAACTAAACATACCGCATCACGAGGCTCGTCGAATGATTGAGAATCCGAGATCTCAGCGGACGATTAGCAGCTCATCCAACTTTGCGGCGATCTTAACTAATCCTATAAATAAAATGAACACAGACTTCCCACCTCTGAAATCAAGGACAATAACTACACAACATAGTCAAGAACTAAAGGCTACAAGGCCGCCTCCGTGTAAAAGACCCATGTTGGATACATCTACAATAAAAGACTCCAATATAAATCGAGATATCAATGACCATCTGATATTTCCTAATGGCCGAACACCACAGGAAATTAACAGCCCATCATATATGGGTTCAAGCATGGACATCTCGTTTCATAAAGCACTCTTCCAGTGACACTTCCTCCAAACGCCCCAGAGGGGAAAGCACGCCGATTACTATTTCGGATGCAAGTGGTCAAGAAGAAATCGTAAATAATGATATTGAATCTGAACGATCAATCATTAATAAAATTTTTCGTAAGATGTTAGAGAAAGCCCCGAACCACATACGTAAAGACATACGTGACATGAAAGCAAAATATTTTGATAAAATATAAAAGGATTGTGACTCACAGCGTGACATCAAGATCCTTCACTGGAACGCTAGAAGTTTATTTAATAAGACTGATTTTCCGCAAACTTTATACACACACAATATAGACCTATTTTTCGTGTCCGAAACATGGTGCCGACCAGCAGATACAATTAAAATAAAAAATTATCACATCATCCGTCAAGACAGGAACACAGGATGGGGAGGTATATGCTTCGGCATTAGATCATTATATAAACAATTCCACATTTCTACACTGGGTTCAACATTATTCGGAAAAAGAAATACAATCTGCCACTATCAAGATCAACGACATAATTATAAATGGTTTTTATATTCCCCCAAATACAGTTATCATAGAGGATACTTGGCAAAACTGTATCAAAATGCATGATAAACAAATCATTATAGGAGATTTCAACATAGAAGCCTACAGTTGGATCACGAAAAGACATGCCAATGCTCGCAACCTATATGAAAGAATACTAGCAAACGGATTGACTTGTCTAAATGATGATACACCAACCAGGATAGGAAATTTTCGGCAAGTGGACACAAGGCAAGATTTATCTTTTGCTAGTACAAATATGGTACATAATATCAAGATACAGATACTACATGATACAATGGGAAGTGATCATCGTCCTACGATAATCACGGTTGAGAGAATACCTGCACGTACTATCAAAAGAAGGCGTAATATTAGATCTATAGATTTCAATCTATTAAATTCTGAAATACTTCAAACAATTCCAGAACCTTATAAAAACGATGATATGGCTAATTACAATAAATTGACCACATCCATACGGTATTAGAGATACTCACCATCCCATTGTTGCTATAAACAAACAGAAACATGACATCTCGAGACCCCCTTGGTTTAATGCAGAATGTTCGCTCCTCGTAGCACAAAGAAGACTTGCTATTAAACAATTTTCAAAAAATATGACGTGGGATAACTACATAAACATGAAAAGACAAATAGCCAAAACTAAACGTAGACTGAAACAGATCAAAAGAACGGCATGGATTGAATATACGGAAAAACAAATTTCTCACTCCACTACCCTACAACAACTATGGGCTAAAATAAGATGGTTTACCAAGGGCAACCTAAAAGAATCGTGCACGATACCATCATCACAGAAATGGAGATACAATTATCTTAAAATGATAGCCCCCGATGAGGTAGCATACCCCACGGCAAATTTGCAAGTTGAAGGGACAACACAGCAGCTTAGTGAAACATGGTCAAATATAACCATACAAGAAGTATTCAATGCTATAAGTACTACACCAAAACACACTACTCCTGGAGATGATGACATCACCTATGAAATTATAAAACACTTACCATCAGTAGCAATAGAAATTATAACAGAAACTTTCAACTATGTCATAACAAATAATACCATACCTCAGGAATGGAAAAACGTCACTATAATGCCCGTATTAAAACCAAACAAACCACCAAATTCAATAGAAAGTTTTGAGTAGTATTTATCTACCTCCTTATTCCCTCTGATATTAAAATAAACATACAACACACTGTGATATTCATGTATAGAACACTAAAAAACACTAAAAAAATCATTAAAAATATATGTACAGATTAAATTTTTTTTTATCAGAAATTACACAGGTCAATGTAGTAAAATACTAAAATGTGCAGAAAATGGATTTCCCTACTGCCGGGAGTCTTTACACCATGTACAAAACGGTGATGTCAAAATCTTGAGTGTTGTAGATAGTTCTTTTCTTGATTAGTTTGTAAAAAGATAATTAAAAATATATATACAGATTAAAACTTTTTCACAAATTACACAAGTCTATGTAGTAAAAATGCATAAAATGGATTGTCCCACTGCCGGGAGTCTTTACACCATGTTTAAAACGGTGATGTTAAAATCCTCAGTGTTGTAGTGTTCTTTCTTGAATGTTTGGTAAAATTGTTCTTGTATGTTCTTGTATGTTTATTTTAATATCAGAGGGAATAAGGAGGTAGATAAATACTACTCAAAATAATTCTCCCTCTGCGGTAAATATGAAATTTATTAATTCAATAGAAAGTTACCGTCCAATAGTACTCACTAATACCATACGCAAGATGTTTGAGAAAATAATTTCCCATCGTTTTGTTCACCACCTAGAATATACAAACCAATGGCCACTTAACCAATATGGTTTTCGAAAAGGATATTCCACTATGCACAATCTTACCATCTTAGTTACAGACATATTGCTAGCCTTCAACAAGAATTTTATTGTTAAAGCCACATTTATTGACATAGAAAAGGCGTATGATAACGTACAACTTCACATCTTACAGAAGAGTCTAACTGAATTGGACGTCCCAATGCAAATAACACAAATAATCATTGCACTGTTTACGGATAGGAGAACCCATATAAAAGAAGATCAGGAATTCAGAATAACATCCAAAGGCATCCCTCAAGGCTCCTGCCTAAGTGCAATCCTTTTCATAATTTATACTAGCAGACTCAGAGAAGTACTTAAAACGACACGCATGTTGTCATATGCAGATGACATAGTGGTATACCGCTCATATGAAAAAAAATTCAACAGCCGAGAAGATCTTTCAAATGATTTGAATAATATACATCAAGATCTACATAATCTGGGTCTATATATAAACCCTAGCAAATGTAAAAGAATCATCTTTGATAGAGGACCAAGATATATACCAACATTTGACGTACTTATACAGGGAAAAAAAATTCAAGCAACAAATTCACACAAATTTTTAGGAATGAAATTTGACAAAAGATTAACGTGGCAAGCACACATTGAATCATTAAAAGAACAAATACAGCAACGGAAAAAGATCATATCACACCTGACAGGAAAATCCTGGGGTTCACATCCGACAGCCCTGATCAATATTTACAAAGCAATAATCAACTCTAAAATCGATTACGGAAGCTTCCTAATGGACCACACGTACAAAAAATACGACCGTAGATTACAATCTATTATATACCCCATATTAAAAAAAATAACAAGAGCCACAGGCAATCCATCATTGCAAGCAATTAAAATAGAACTCAACATATGGCCTCTTGAACTACGCAGAAAAAAACTAGCTTCTCAATTTATATCTCGTACATTAGCCAATTACAAACAGCCTCTCATACCAAAATTGACACTCCTTCTCGAGAAACAAAATGCATGGAAGATACCCCGATCTCATAATACTCGGGCTATACTAGAAAGTTGTCAGTATTTCCACAACAAAGATTACATATTGAAATCAGTTAATTTTCCATGCTACACCATTCATTATCAAGAACATTCATATCAACACAATATATACACGAATCATGCCACTAAAGAGGAATACTATGAAACAATTGAAAAAATAGAAACAAGATTAGACAAAGTGAACCCTAGCCGAAAAATAAACTATGTCAAGATGTATACAGATGGATCCAAATCCCAGTCGGGAACAGGTGCAGCGGTAGTCATACGTAATACTAATAAAGATTACATGATAAAACTAAATAATCGGACCTCCTCATATACAGCTGAACTGGTTGCATTAAGACACGCCCTCATTATAATATTGAGATATAAAATTTGCAATGTGATAATAAGTCCGGACAGTAAAAGCGCACTGCAATCCATTCAACTAAATACTTATAATATTAAACAAAATTGGTTCATTACCAATGTGACGTCAGACGTCACATTTTCCCGTCTCCGTTTTCGTTTGTCTGTGTATAGAGCTCTGAAATATTCCCTCGCGTCTGCGCAGCGTGTTTTTCGCGTGAGGTTTGCTGGGCTGTTCTCTCGCGGGAGTCAGTGTCTGTGTGGAAGTCAAGTGCTGAGGTTTGCCTGGGGAAACTTCTCGTCGGATTGCGGGTAATGGCTGATTATTGTGTGAGTCTTAATATATTATTATGTTGGGTAAAGTTTCTTGTGTCCATCAGACAGAAGGGCTTTGAGTTAAGTATAGATTTCTCTTAATCATTGAAAATGCATCCATGAAGTTGTAAGTTAGCATACACGAACATGGTAAAATGGCGGTGTCAGACTGTCTAGAAATTCTTGCAGATAGGTAACCTTTTTGATAATTCGTTATTGGCTGCTCTCTTTATATCACGGCTTTCTCTGATTCAGATTTTCAAGTTTTGTATGGTCGAATATGGTCCATAATAATCTATTTTCAGATTCTCGTATATCGGTTTCTTCATAGGGCTAATCTTAGAATCTTTTTCAAGGGTAATTCTCGATGCTACGATAAGCAGCACAGATATACATATTAGTCAAGCTATTTGACTGTAAGGTTATTCAGGTTTACTCTGTTGTTTCATAGTATCATTATGTGCAGTGTTTTTGGATTAGTCGTAAACTGATGAAATTAATTTGGTGGAGACGAAGCTACGGATAATTATTGTGACAAAGCCCAGAAAAGACTCGCCTAGAAACTGATAGAAAGAGGAGTCAGCCAGAAAGAACTAGAACGACGGAGTCTAGAAAGATCGCGCTCTGCTAGTGGATGGGCGGCATACGAGCGCCAGTGGGCGTGACAACGGTAGCGATTGGGCCACGCTTCGTGGGGAAGGCCTGTAGGGAGGAGCTCGCGCTAAGGGGTATGCCCGCGCAACGCAGCGCACATTCCAGATTCCACGCGGGCGGAACTTTCGAGACGTCGGCTCTGGAATATTCGTCGGGCCTATATATGGGGCCGCGAGCGAGCTGAGACAGTCAGTCAGTGAATCGGAGTTGAGAGAGACAGTCAGTGAGTCAGAGTTCAGTTCAGTACAGCGAAGAATCCGTGAAGAGTCAGAGTCAGCGAGAGGAAGTCCGTGAGTAGCGGCGAGCGTCAGCGTCAGAGGGTGAGCTGGACGGAGGGAACCGATCAGCGCAGCTGAGGACTTGGGAAGCTGAGGAGCCAGTGACCGGAGGGACTAGTGTGACCGGAGGGACCCGCGAGCGGAAGACCTAGTCAACGGGGAACTAGTGACCGGAGAGAAGGGTGAACGGAGGAACTAGTGAACGGAAGAGCTGGTGAGCTGATCTGGGCTGAGGTAGTGCCGTCCCGGGGAACTCTGCGCGACGGGTGGATCGTACAGCGGCAGCGAGGACTGTGGAGTTGACCGGCGCGATGTGTAATTATCTCGACTGGGAGTCCGCACAGTGTGTGCGAACGGAACGGTGCTGTAATTAGGACTGAGCACAGTGAGAGTGAGCACTGAACAGGACAGTGAATTGGCGAATAGTCTGGAGTTTTCTGGCTGTATTGACAATTGTTGAGGAAATAAAGAAACCTCCATCCTTCAATTATAAACTCGGTGTTCTGATTTTAACCCCGACGAGCACTTGTTACATTATATTAAAAGCATAATATGAAGAAATTTTCTGTAAATTCAGTCAACTAATTTATAGTTTGTGGTCATTTATAGTTTGTGGCCACTTCAGTGCAAATGTAGGTAGCATCAGATAGGCCTATATACATGATAAATTAATTTATTAGGCAATATTTCTGTGAATTATATTGGTATAATAGCCAATTATAGTCATTTAGTCAATTAATACAGTAAATATTTCTGTAAGTTAAATAACCAGCCATTATTAGTGTTTGTGACTGTTGGCTGCCTATTTTGAGATTGTGGTCACTTCTGGCTAATGACCACTGAGTTATGAGTTATCCAATTTTAGTGCACCAGATAGGCCTATATACATGATAAATTAAATTATTAGGCAATATTTCTGTGAATTATATTGTATAATAGACAATTATAGGCATTTAGTCAATTCATACAGTAAATATTTCTGTAAGTTAAATAAACAACCATTATTAACTTTTGTGACTGTTGGCTGCCTATTTTGAGATTGTGGTCACTTCTGGGTAATGACCACTGAGTTATGAGTTAACCAATTTTAGTGCACCAGATGGGCCTATATACATGATAAATTAAATTATTAGGCAATATTTCTGTGAATTATATTGTATAATAGCCAATTAAAGTCATTTAGTCAATTCATAGAATAAATATTTCTGTAAGTTAAATAAACAACCATTATTAACTTTTCTGACTGTTGGCTGCCTATTTTGAGATTGTGGTCACTTCTGGCTAATGACCAATGAGTTAGGAGTTAACCAATTATTATGCAGCAGATAGGCCTATATACATGATAAATTAAATTATTAGGCAATATTTCTGTGAATTATATTGTATAATAGCCAATTATAGTCATTTAATCAATTGATACAGTAAATATTTCTGTAAGTTAAATAACCAGCCATTATTAGTGTTTGTGACTGTTGGCTGCCTATTTTGAGATTGTGGTCACTTCTGGCTAATGACCACTGAGTTAGGAGTTAACCAATTATTATGCACCAGATAGGCCTATATACATGATATTGATTTAATAGGCTGTTTTCTATTGCGAATTTTATCCGTTTAAATGTCAGTTATTATAATTTAAATAATTTCTATCGTCATATACATTTAGTTGGATTAAACAATTGATTCAGCAAATATTTTCTGTAAGTTAAATGACCAACCATTATTAGTGTTTGTGACTGTTGACCGCCTGTTTGATATTGTGGTCATTTTGGCTAATTGCCAATCTAGTACATATTCAACTAAGTTAACCAATTTGAAGAGAAGTTATACATGTCAAATTGATGTAACAGTCTCTACGAAGTACAATATTTTCTTGAATTAAATAAGATATTTCTGTGGGTTAATTCATCACCCATTGTTAGAGTTTGTTACTGAAGTCTGTATTTTTTCTACATTGTGGCCACCTTGGGTTAACGGCCAATCTAGTATGCGCTTAGATTTGTTAATTAATTTAGTAGAGAAACTATTTGTTGCAGATTAATTTATTAGCTTGATAAATTACTGAGAGTCAAAACTACCTTTAGTAGATTATTATCAATTTAGTTAATGGGCAACTTACCCTAGACTTAGCTAATTTAACAAATTCTATAGGGGAGCCATTGTTTGTAGATTTATTCGGAAATTAGGAAACCAATTGTGAGTTATAGATTTTCCTTTTAGCCAACTTCTTGATTAGGCCAGATTGGTTATCCAACTTAGGTCAGAATATAGTTTTTCCATTTAACAAGTCTGGATGCTAGATAGTTAGTTCTGGCTTTAGATCTATTGTGGATTATTATTTGTAAAGGTGGCATTCAGGTTATTAGATGAATTTAGTCCAACTCTATTTAACGTGTTAATATTTTGGTGATTATATGATCAGTGTTAGTTGTAATCTGTGGCTGCTTAGTGTAAGGCCACTCTTTATTTTTAGGGTTTCTATTTATTGAATTTCTATGATATTCTGTGATATTAATATATTCATACCTTACTCCGATAGTTGTTATTGAGGGTTATTCTTGTTGGTATATTATATCTGATTGTTTTTTAATAATCAAATATACATCTATAGCAGATTGTGTTGTGTCATCTACTACCTTCCTTCCTGGGGATTGGTTTCAGGTCAGTCGGACTTTGGGAATTGGGTCATTTCTGGATTTCAAGAGTTCTTTAAAGAATCAGTAGCACGCGTCCAAAGCTATTATATTTATTTAGTGAAACTAAGATTAAATTATCTAGCGACTAGTTAAGAGTATCAGCAGAGAGGAAAAAGCGTTGTTGCACCAACATTAAACACCTATTATGGAAAACAAGAGAATACAATGTTCATCTTGTATGGTCACCAGCTCATTGCAACATTCAAGGCAATGAACTAGCAGACAAGGCGGCCAAAAGTCCTTCTAAATTGACACACGACAGTTTATTACAGATTCCCTTACATGATATATTGCCACACTACATAGACATATTGAAACAGAAATGGCAATCCTCTTGGAGGCAATACCACCAACAACAGTCGAAGGCATATGGCATAATCCAACCTACACCCCCAAAAAAACCCTGGTTCGATACCATCAAACTACCTGCCAGAGAATCCATAATTATTATGCATCTCCGATTGGGAACAGCATTAACACCCCAATACCTACATCGAATGCGAAGAATACAGTCGCCCATGTGCGAGTGTGGTCAGTTAGGAGACCTACACCACGTATTATTTGGTTGTCTTCGCAACCCACACATATCAGCATTCATTCAAGATCTACACAAAGTTGGTTTACCATTACCAATACACATCAACAGTATACTACATGAACCGAAAAAGGAAGTCCTTCAGATTTTACTCAACCATCTGAAAAAATGCAAGATGAAACTATGAAATATAGAATAAGATTTAGTGTTTATAAAAATTCCAAAAAACATAACGGAACAAAGTACATGTGAAACTCAAGAGTAATCTACCCCTAACCCGACGGTATAAGGTCAATGAAGACACCAACGCCGTCGTAAAATAATAACAACAACAACAGTCAACAGTACGGCCAACGCCACGTAGTGCACCAAACAAATGATAGTACGCTATTATCATATGGACAAGCGTGCCAAACCTTAGGAATAGATTCCTTGGCAGGAACGTACGGGAAAATACAAATTTTATTAATACGCTTTACCGATCCATCAGAGTCTCAAAAAGGAGGACAAATCAACGTCCGGCATAAAGCCGCGCCGGATGGAGGACTGCTTAGCCAAAAGCCTTACAGTCCGGCCAAAAGCCGGACGTCTGGCCACCCTACATGCTGGCCTGTAATGTTTAGTTGCTTTATTAATAAAGAGATTTACTAGGAGAAGTATTTGGAATAGAGTAAAACAAAAATGAAACTAGAGAGGGATAGGAATGAGAGAAAAGAAGTTTGGTTGGTAGTGACTCACCGTAGAAATAAATTGTAAAAATAAAATGTATCATCCAAGTTTTGGGTTAGGGTAGAAGAGAAAAGAATTTCACACAGAATTGGGGAAATAGAAAGAAGTTACTGAAAACACACAGCTTCTACTCTGTTGATGATTATATGACAAATAATATGTTAATAGTTTTAATAACTGTAATTCTGTTTAATGCTTTGACAAGTTCCATATCCTATAGTCATCAGACGTTTATGGGATCTATTGAATGCTTTCTTACTTTACTTTTACTTTTAAATGGTGGAATGTAAGGTAAAGCTTGAAGATTATTGCGGCAGTGTTTGTAATACAGACTACTGAGAATTTTATTGTAAAGGGGTAACTGGCTGCTAGGAAAGAGTTTTCCTATAATTTTATGAGTTGCTATTAGTTGTCTGAGAGACGAAGGATGGAAACAAATTTCTTGTAATGCTTTCACAGTACTGAGGTGGCCAGTTATACCAAGAATGCGTTTAGCTATTGAGTAAATTTGGGAAGTGATTTTTTGCTGCCAAGATTTTGTTCATTGAATAAACTATAATATTGCCATAATCTATTTTTGATTGTATCAAATTGCGATATAAAGAGATCGTGTGAGAGGGATGAAAACCCCACTTGTTCCCAGCTATACATTTAAAAAATTGGCTGGCTCTGATTATGTGATTGTGAAGGTGACGATAGTGTATGTTCCATTTTAAATTATGTGTGAGGCGAATTCCTAAATATTTAACTGTATCTGTTATTGGAATTGGGTTGTTATTAATGTATAATTTTGGTGGTATGAAAAAGAATTGTGTGGCTTTTGGAAGCAATTATGGTAAGACCAAGGTGTAATACGTAATTATTAAGTGTATTTAGGTCATTTTGTTCTGCCGTACAGTCTCTATTGAATATTGTGCATTCGACTCATGTCAGGATATAGCAATAATTGACTTTTGATGAATGGTGCTTGTGTAAGATGTCTTGTGTAAATAATAAATAGAATATGACTCAGAGCAGAGCCTTCAGGAGGGGGATCGAGTGGATTGGAAAGAGAAGGAAGGTTGTAAGGTGAGTTGTCTGTCTTTAAATGGTTGTTCATTGAGTGAAATTTATGGGGGTTGAATATATAATTTGCATAAAAAATCTAGCATTATGAATATGTGCACAGAGTCATTTGCATTGCTAATGTCAAAAAATGGGCCAAAAGGGCTTGTCGATGTGCCCAGGTGTTATACATTTGTGTGGTGAGATGAAGGAGTACGCGGTTAGTTCCTTGTCCTGGTCTATATCCATATTGATGTCGAGGCCAAAGTCCGTAGCGTTCTAGATGGAATATAAGTCGTCTAGTAAGTATTTGTTCAAAATTCTTTCGAAAGGTGTTGCTTAGTGTGATAGGGCTGTAGCTGTTGACATGCTTTTCATGTTGACATGGAGACATGTTAGGTTAGAGTATGGGAAGAACATGGAAATGGAGCCAAGAATCAGGAATAGTTTGAGTGTTAAGAATGTTGTAGGTTTGTAGTAGGATTGTCTTTGTTATGGGGGAAGATGATTGATCATGTCATAAGTGATCTTTCTGGATAGAATTGAATTCAGATATAGGAGCAATCAAAGGATCGAGGGGTGTGTGGAAAGGGAATGTGTAGTTGGTATTTGGTAGGGTTGAGGTAGAACAATAGCAGGTGCTATATGGTGTAGAAATTGTTGTTGAAGGTCAATATTGAAATGAATATAATGTTTGTGGGGGTCTCTTGTTAGTGAAAAACTTAATTTTTTTCCATGCATCAGAGGCCGAAGATGCCCTAGTAATGTTGTCACAGTATGCTTTCAAGGCTTGTCGTCGTAAAGTGCGTAAAGAGGAAAAAGCGTTGTTGCAGTGGTAGCACTTTGGCCCCAGGGCGGGAAGGTAGGCGTATATGTGTAATCTACGCCTACATTTGGTGCTTTTCACTTAGTATTTTTTCTTACTTGCTATATATCTTCATTTATACAGATATTTGTGTATGCTGCTAGTTTTGGCGGTATTCTTGTACCTCGTTATCATGCCTCTGCGACAACAGCTATCTTGGGACCTTTTGCGGAAAGATGGGCTCTTGTTTGAATGTAGGGGTAGATGCATTAGGGTCGATGATTCGGCAGATGTTCCAACTTTATTGACATGTCTCCGTCAAAGCGCCCCTACTCAGGTGTTACATAATGTTTTGTGTACCCAAGCTGAAATTTCTCAATGAATTTGAGGTTGTCAAGAAAAAGGTTACTGAGTTTGTAGACTTTGACTCAGAATTATTTGCGGAGGGAGATGTCTCACGTAATCAACGACGTAGAGTATGCCATAGGGTATGGCACTTGGAACACAGGCTGATGTTGTTAGCTGGTATTGCCGATTCGTTCCTTGATTTGGGCGAACTTGATAAACTAAGAGATATGTTGTACTCGATTGTACCTCCTACTGAGGTGGAACCAGCGAATCCTGTGAGTCAAGCTCCTCATCTTTTTGACTTGGAACCTGAGGAATCCAACATTGCTGTGGGACCCTCGGTGTCTCGGGATTTGACTCCACCCTTGTTCCCATCTCAGGCTAACCAAGTCCCTGTGGTTAATGAAACGCCTACATTGTTTTCGCTGCCTACTCCGACTTTTGCTCCAATTAAGATCGTCCATCCTTTGCAAAAATTGTTGGACAAAGAAAGGATGTTTTCTGTTACCCAGGTGCCCGACGTTATTTATTTTCTAAGATTTCTGGTGCACTTTTATAAGCAGGCTGCTAACCTAATGGTCCAGGATGCTGTAGTATTACAATTACTTCTAGGGGTGGTATCAGGAACTGTCTTAGATCTTTTGACCAATGTGATAGCTTCCTCTAATTCGGTTGTGCTTTTTCATAGACAAATTCTTACTCATTTTATTCCATGTCGTCTACGACAGGTTTTATTGGTCCAATGTTATTATAGACCACAGAGGGTTGACGAGGATTTTTCTGAGTTTATTCAGTATATTCGTTTACATTGGTCGGTATTTCAGGTCGCAGACTCGGAACGAGAGGTCATCGAGTTGATTATTTCTGGGTTGAATCCCGCTACTCGATCTTGCTTGACCTTTGTCCAACGACCGGTCTGTTTTGCTCAGCTGTCAGATTTAATTTCTCAGGTTTCTGAAGTTTCCTGTGCTGATGCTAGGCGACATCTCCCCTCTTCGAACTTGCCTTCTTCGGCTGTTAATTTTGGTCGTAGATCCTCGGCTCCTATTCGTCCGGATCAGAGAACATGTCATTATTGTCACCGTCCTGGACATCTAATTAGAGATTGTATAAAAAGGATGGCGGATTCTCGGGGTCAATTTCACGGGCCTCGGGGAGATAATCAGTCTACTTAAGGTAATAGACCATGACATATGGACGTTCTGCCGGTCAACTTTAATCTCCTAGACCCTAATGATCGCAATGTGTCCTTATTTCAATCTATGGGCTGTCGTGGTCGTCATTTGCCTATGGTTCCTCTCTTATTAAAGAAGTGTCCTACTTTTGCTCTCATTGATTCCGGTGCTGTGTCTTCTGCCATTCATGCCGATCTTCTTCCAGTTTTGTGACTTGATCTGCATGATTTGAGCCCGTATCAAGGCTCTGCGCGGATTGCTGATGGCCCTCTAGTGGCAGTCTTGGGGACTATTACCATACCAGTTAAAATTTGACCAATTTTCTTGGAAGTTTTCATTCCTAGTATTTCGGACTCTTCCTTTTCCAGTTATTTTAGGTATAGATTTTGGCCATGCTACCGGCTTGGTGTTAGATTTGCAATTAGGGGGAATGCATTTCCATTTTGCGCTTCAACAACATATTAAGGTTTCATGTTCCAACACTACTCAGATTCCCAAATGTGTTTCTCATCCCGTTGAACATGTTTTGGATTCCCATCAATCTCCGAACGCGTCTAGTATTTCTCTTGACCATTTGGTGCCTGAACAACAGCAGCAGATTTGGCGGGTTATTAATGACTATCCGTCTGTTCTTACGGAAGAGCTTGGTGTCACGAAGGTGCTTGAGTATGAGATTCAGTTAGCGGACTCTACCCCCGTTCGTTTGCCTCCGTATCGTCTGTCTCCACCTAAGTTACTGATAATGAGGCAGACGATTAACGATATGCTTAGTAAGGGGATCATTAGGGCTCTTAATCAAAATATCTCCATTGAGTTTATGCCCTTGCCGGACATACATTCAGCTGCTCATTGGTTTTCCGGGGCGACAGTCGTCTCTTCTCTCGATCTCAATAGTGCTTATAATCAGATTCCGTTGAAATAGTCTTCACGCAGGCTAATTGCGTTTTCAACGGACTGGAATCACTATAAGTTTTGTCGTCTGCCCTTTGGCCTAGCCACTGGTGCTCAAGTTCTCACCCGATTGCTGGACAAAGTCTTTTCAGACATTAAGTTCGATTTTGTCTACCATTACTTAGACGAATTATTGGTATATAGTAAAGACTTTCAGTCCCGTGTTGATCATCTTCGAGAGGTTTTTCATCGCCTACAAGAAGCAGGTCTTACTGTAAAACCCACAAAGGTACAGTTTGCTAGATCTCAATTGGCCTTCATTGGGCATATCATTTCTCCGGATGGCGTGGCCATTGATCCTGAGAGGACCGTTGCAATCAGGAATTTTCCGCCTCCTACCAATGTTAAAGGCGTTGCCCGTTTCATCGGCATGATAAATTCTTTTGCTAAATTTATTCCACGTTTCGCTGCCAGAGCGGCGCCTTTGAATCGTCATCGGGCGCAGGGTGTTCCGTTTCTGTGGTCTTCTGAACAGCAGACTCCTTTTGATGATCTTAAGGCAGCTATCATGAATCCTCATATTTTGGCTATTGCGGACTTTGGCATGAAGTTTATTGTGCAAACTGATGCTTGTTATATGGAGTTAGGAGCTGTTCTTCTTCAGGATTTCGCTGAGGGACGCAAGCCTGTGGCCTATGCTTCACGTTCGCATTCACGGCAAGAGAAACAATTCTCTATTTATGAAATGGAGGCCCTTGCCGTTTTGTTTGCGTTTGAAATGTTCCGTATGTATATCGAACATGTCCCTTTCCTTCTTGAGTATGACAACCAGGCTCTTTCGTGGGTGTTAGCTCGTCCTAGGAAAACCGGACGTATCGCCCGCTGGGCAGTTCGGATTTCTGCCTTCAAATTTGATTCAGTCCACATTAAAAGTTCTAAAAATCTGAAAATGTGCTTGCTGATTCATTGTCTAGAATGTTTGAAGGTTTTCCAGATTCTAGTGAGTCAAATGAAGATTAGGGATTCTGAGCAATCTCCTCTTTTGGCGAACCTTTTGGTTGATTCTCCATTAGCCTCTTCAGAGTTGGCCGAACATCAGCGCCGTGATCCCAGTCTTCGCCAAATTATGGATAGGTTACATTCTGGTGAACCTGTGGCTAATTTTTCTTTGTTTAAATGTACCTTACAAATTCAGTTGGGGTTCAGGAAGAATAAACGCTTTCGTTTAGTTGTGCCTTCTGGTTTGGACCCAATGAACTTCAGTTATTACCATCTTTCTCCTTTTGGGGCTCATCTTGGTGTGAAGATGACACTGTCGAAAATTCAACAGAGTTTTTGGTGCTCAGCCATGGGTAATGTTATTAGGAATCGGGTTCTTTCTTGCCAGGTTTGTGCGCTGTCCAAGCCAGCGTTAAATGCTCGGGTTGGGTTTTTATCCTCTACAGTTGTAGATAAACCTTTTCAGAGATTATGTATTGATTTTCTGGGGAAACTGCCTAAGTCTAAGAAGGGCAACTCGTATATACTAATGGTTATTGATGCCTTTACTAAATTTTGCTGGCTCTTTCCTTTACGTGATTCATGTACAAACAGGGGTATTCAGTCTTTATCACAGATTTTTCAAACCTTTGGTGTAACTCAGTCTATAGTGTCAGATAACGCCCCCAGTTTCTTTCTTATGCGTTCAAGAAATTCTGTTTCCGTTTGGGCATCCAACATGTGACCACCACGCGGTATTACCCCAACCCTTCTCATACCGAACGCGTCATGAGGAATTTAAAGAACGCCTTTATAGCCTACCACCATGCTGATCACACTCTCTGGGATGAGAATATCTCTTGGCTACAATTTGCTTTCAACACTGCTAAGCATGAGTCGCATGGTCAATCTCCGTGTTCCTTGTTACTTTCTTTCCAACCCAATCACCCGCTGAGTAACCTATGGAATCTCTCTGATCTGCTTTTTAATTCCGTTTCTCCTGAGGACATTCAAAAATCTTGGCGGGCGGCTGCTCGGAATTTAGTTCTTGCTCGTAAGAGGCATGCTAGGCGTTATAATTCCGGTAGGATTCCATGCAGTTATAAGATTGGCGATATTGTTATGGCGCGTAATTTCCCAATAAGTTCTGCCAAGGATAAATTTGCAAAGAAATTGGCTCCCCGTTTTTTAGGCCCATTCAAAATAGTGCAGGTCTTGCAAAATGGTGTTTCCTTTTTGTTAGAGAGTTTAGTAGATAAGTCATTCAGGAGATGTCATCTTTCTCAAATTAAACCATTTTCTCCTGCTTCTTCTTAACTTTTGAGATGTAAAAGTAATCACCTGAGTTTTGTGCTTTAGTATTTGTCATATTTTTGTAGCGAGTTTTTCCACCAGATTAATTTGATTTGTGTTGGCTAAATGTATATGAGACAGTTTTCGCCATTCCTATTTTATGGCAATTAAATTTTAGTGTAATATTTTTGTAATGAAGTTCTTACTGAATTTTGTATTAATTATGTGTAGCTCAGTTAAGAGTAGCGTGTAAGTGGCCTGTATTGAAGTTCATGTGATGCATTTTCATTGAGAGAAAATAAAAAAGGGGTAAATTGTATTTTTGTGACTCACATAATTTTCAGTTCATCTGCCCGTGATTTGGCGGGAAGGGACCTTTTTGCTCTCCCAGTACGCTGGGTAAAAAAAGAATATGCTTAATTATATGCATAAAAAAGAGACATTACAGACACTACAACAAGTTAATTCTTCACATCATACAACGCACTATAAATGTTATAAACTTGAAATTCTCAAGAATAACCAATCTTCCCTTACAATAAAAACAAGAACAACTCGGATAGTAACAAGAAACATAGTTTTCTGAGTAGTCACTTGCAAAAATCATGTGGCGAATATTAAGGACTGTTACCTAAACCAGATTTTGAGCATATGTGTGTAAAAACATAAAAGATTACTGACTCTATAAAGGATTAATTCTTCACTTCATATAACGGAGTGTGAATGCTTTAATACTGTACTACTCGACAGTAACTGAAACGTTACCTATCAATAAGACAAGAAGAATACTGATAGTATCAAGACTTGTTGTGTACATCCTTATCTGGGGACTATTAACAAGTGTTACCAGATCCATCTTATCAAAGCAACCATGCTGTGCTGCCTTATCTTGGCTGTTTTAGTGGTCTTGTTGACCTGTACCGAAGAATTGGTTCAACTACTTGATCTTTTGAGGACTGCTGCGGATCGCTGCTTCTTCTGCTCCTATGGCTCCTGTGGTGGCGTGTGTGGATCCCACACGTTGCCGCATTTTTGGGCTGACTCATGGGGAGAGCTACCCCGTCTTGTTTTGCCAATGTAACAGTTGGCCGGAGTCTTGCCCTGCTGCTGCCTTCATTTATCATCTGGATAAGAGATTTCGTCTTCAGCTTCCAGGCGTATCTTCGTGGTGAGAGTGTTTTATGGTAAAGAGATATTGCCTGTGCTGGGGTATTTTTGTAACCTTCTGGATCATTATTCTGTGTGCCATCACTCGACACACTTGTGGACTCCAGGGTTACCTACCCAGCGTTCTTCTGTTGTGAGGATGTGACACCTTTATTTTTTAATCACACATGTGATACGCCATAAGTGATATTTAAGGTAATAAGGTGATACCCATGGATCTTATTAATTTCACATGTCTTAAGTCATTATTCAAAAAAGGCAAAAGTGATCTTTATTCGATATAAGGCATTAAGTGATCTTCGACAGTGCAGTGCTTTAAATAATTATTTATGGGGCAGCATGGTTGTTTAATAAATAAAAGTAATAAAAATAATGCATTCAAAGTTGATCGATCAAACTTTATGCAATGAGGAACTAACCTTACAAAGGGTAACTAAATAAAGAAAATATATAAAAATATATATAGGACTTCTTAAATCTGTGGGACTTTTGTTGAATTATACAATTAAACTAGACTGTGCATTCCATATACCACATGGTGGTATTTAATTATCATATTTAGCTATTAAGTAGGAACTGAATTATTCATGTGTAACATTTGTGATTCTTTTGCTGTAGTTAATGTTATTTGTTTACCTGTTCAAATTGAGTGACCTTACTAGAAGGGGTTATATCGAGAATCTGATTATTTTCACACTTATATTTGTATACATAGTATTCTTTTTTCTGGGAGGGGGAGTCTGTGACGTAAGACGTCACATTTTCCCGTCTCCGTTTTCGTTTGTCTGTGTATAGAGCTCTGAAATATTCCCTCGCGTCTGCGCAGCGTGTTTTTGTCGCGTGAGGTTTGCTGGGCTTTTCTCTCGCGGGAGTCAGTGTCTGTGTGGAAGTCAAGTGCTGAGGTTTGCCTGGGGAAACTTCTCGTCGGATTGCGGGTAATGCCTGATTATTGTGTGAGTCTTAATATATTATTATGTTAGGTAAAGTTTCTTGTGCCCATCAGACAGAAGGGCTTTGAGTTAAGTATAGATTTCTCTTAATCATTGAAAATGCATCCATGAAGTTGTAAGTTAGCATACACGAACATGGTAAAATGGCGATGTCAGACTGTCTAGAAATTCTTGCAGATAGGTAACCTTTTTGATAATTCGTTATTGGCTGCTCTCTTTATATCACGGCTTTCTCTGATTCAGATTTTCAAGTTTTGTATGGTCGAATATGGTCCATAATAATCTATTTTCAGATTCTCGTATATCGTCTTCTGCATAGGGCTAATCTTAGAATCCTTTTCAAGGGTAATTCTCGATGCTACGATAAGCAGCACAGATATACATATTAGTCAAGCTATTTGACTGTAAGCTTATTCAGGTTTACTCTGTTGTTTCATAGTATCATTATGTGCAGTGTTTTTGGATTAGTCGTAAACTGATTAACTTAATTTGGTGGAAACGAAGCTACGGATAATTATATTAAAAGAATAATATGAAGAAATTTTCTGTAAATTCAGTCAACTAATTTACAGTTTGTGGTCATTTATAGTTTGTGGCCACTTCAGTGCAAATGTAGGTAGCATCAGATAGGCCTATATACATGATAAATTAATTTATTAGGCAATATTTCTGTGAATTATATTGTTATAATAGCCAATTATAGTCATTTAGTCAATTCATACAGTAAATATTTCTGTAAGTTAAATAAACAACCATTGTTAACTTTTGTGACTGTTGGCTGCCTATTTTGAGATTGTGGTCACTTCTGGGTAATGACCACTGAGTTATGAGTTAACCAATTTTAGTGCACCAGATAGGCTTATATACATGATCAATTAAATTATTAGGCAATATTTCTGTGAATTATATTGTATAATAGCCAATTATAGTCATTTAGTCAATTCATACAGTAAATACTTCTATAAGTTAAATAAACAACCATTATTAACTTTTGTGACTGTTGGCTGCCTATTTTGAGATTGTGGTCACTTCTGGCTAATGACCACTGAGTTAGGAGTTAACCAATTATTATGCAGCAGATAGGCCTATATACATGATAAATTAAATTATTAGGTAATATTTCTGTGAATTATATTGTATAATAGCGAATTATAGTCATTTAGTCAATTGATACAGTAAATATTTCTGTAAGTAAAATAACCAGCCATTATTAGTGTTTGTGACTGTTGGCTGCCTATTTTGAGATTGTGGTCACTTCTGGCTAATGCCCACTTAGTTATGAGTTAACAAATTCTAGTGCACCAGATAGGCCTATATACATGATAAATTAAATTATTAAGCAATATTTCTGTGAATTATATTGTATAATAGCCAATTATAGTCATTTAGTCAATTCATACAGTAAATATTTCTGTAAGTTAAATAAACAACCATTAATAACTTTGTGACTGTTGGCTGCCTATTTTGATATTGTGGTCACTTCTGGCTAATGACAACTCAGTTAGGAGTTAACCAATTATTATGCACCAGATAGGCCTATATACATGATTGAGGCGGAATATGCCTTTAGACATATTCCATAACGTTCTACAATAATTAATTAAAACATTTCATTTTATTAATATTATACAGAAATTAATTAAACATTGGGAAAGATAAGTATAAACCAGAATTATTAAGAGTTTGAGAACTAGAATCAATTTTGTTATAAGAAATGGGAAAATTAATACTTTAGAATAAAAGCAAGTGCAAGTAACTGTAAAAATAACACAGTCTGAGTAGACAAAGGCAGGCTGTCAATCACTTGAGCAAATTCTGTGTATTGGTATTGTGCTAGAATTTTAACGTAGACAAAAGAACATCAGATAAGAGGCGATTTTATTGTGTGATGGGGATAAACCAGCTCTGCTCCGACACTAGGTGGACAATAGGGTGTTTAAGGTTCCGGGAATTGGAAACCTTCAGAGATCTGCGTTGGCTTGGTTCTAATTTCCGATATTCTTCCGCACTAGCGGAATAATACTTACAGATAATAACCAATAAGAATGAGGGACTAATTTGTGTGACTGACGTCAGTACGAAGCTTCTTGGGACGTGATGATTTTTGTGACAGACAGAAGAGCCGAGAGCTCCAGAGGTTTCGGTCGCGTGGTTTTTGTAGGCCAGTAGGCCACATCCCGGTAGTAGTCTCGGAATTTATAAGTCCAGTCGAGGGTCGCTGGGTACTTAGTCAAAGTTAAAGTCCGGGAAGAGCAATCATTGTATTATACCAGTAGAGTCTGAGTAAACTAGCTATTAACAAGAAGCCGCGTATTGACGTAACACCTTGCTGAAGAGAGTAAATTAATATTCTGAATATTGTAATTATATTGTAATTGTGCATAGAGTTTTGCATTGGAAATATATTTCGCTCTTACCCAATTATAACGACTTTAAATTGAACGCTTTCCTTATAACGTGCTGTCCCTGAGATAAGAGAAAATTAAGTCGGGCAATAGAATAAACAGGTACGAGCCGGGATTGGAACATCACGGCATCACATCACGACAACAGAGCTACAGCATCCTGAGGGTCCAGAGAGAGACTACAAGTAAGTTACACGCAGGCATCTATCATTCCAATGGGCAATCTATTCCATGATATTGATTTAATAGGCTGTTTTCTATTGCGAATTTTATCCGTTTAAATGTCAGTTATTATAATTTAGTTAATTTCTACCGTCATATAAATTTAGTTGGATTAAACAATTGATTCAGCAAATATTTTCTATAAGTTAAATGACCAACCATTATTAGTGTTTGTGACTGTTGACCGCCTGTTTGATATTGTGGTCATTTTGGCTAATTGCCAATCTAGTACATATTCAACTAAGTTAACCAATTTGAAGAGAAGTTATACATGTCAAAATGATGTAACAGTCTCTACGAAGGACAATATATTGAAGCTCTATCGTGGTAAATAAGTCACTTTCTTGATGGCCAAAGGCATTTAGATTTTCTTGAATTAAATAAGATATTTCTGTGGGTTAATTCATCACCCATTGTTAGAGTTTGTTACTGAAGCCTGTATTTTTCCTACATTGTGGCCACCTTGGGTTAACGGCCAATCTAGTATGCGCTTAGATTTGTTAATTAATTTAGTAGAGAAACTATTTGTTGCAGATTAATTTATTAGCTTGATAAATTACTGAGAGTCAAAACTACCTTTAGTAGATTATTATCAATTTAGTTAATGGGCAACTTAGCTAGACTTAGCTAATTTAACAAATTCTATAGGGGAGCCATTGTTTGTAGATTTATTCGGAAATTAGGAAACCAATTGTGAGTTATAGATTTTCCTTTTAGACAATTTCTTGATTAGGCCAGATTGGTTATCCAACTTAGGTCAGAATATAGTTTTTCCATTTAACAAGTCTGGATGCTAGATAGTTAGTTCTGGCTTTAGATCTGTTGTGGATTGTTATTTGTAAAGGTGGCATTCAGGTTATTACATGAATTTAGTCCAACTCTATTTAACGTGTTAATGTTTTGGTGATTATATGATCAGTGTTAGTTGTAATCAGTGGCTGCTTAGTGTAAGGCCACTCTCTATTTTTAGGGTTTCTATTTATTGAATTTCTATGATATTCTGTGATATTAATATATTCATACCTTACTCCGATAGTTGTTATTGAGGGTTATTCTTATTGGTATATTATATCTGATTGTTTTTTAATAATCAAATATACATCTATAGCAGATTGTGTTGTGTCATCTACTACCTTCCTTCCTGGGGATTGGTTTCAGATCAGTCGGACTTTGGGAATTGGGTCATTTCTGGATTTCAAGAGTTCTTTAAAGAATCAGTAGCACGCGTCCAAAGCTATTATATTTATTTAGTGAAACTAAGATTAAATTATCTAGCAACTAGTTAAGAGTATCAGCAGAGAGGAAAAAGCGTTGTCGCACCAACATTAAACACCTATTATGGAAAACAAGAAAATACAATGTTCATCTTGTATGGTCACCAGCTCATTGCAACATTCAAGGCAATGAGCTAGCAGACAAGGCGGCCAAAAGTCCTTCTAAATTGACACACGACAGTTTATTACAGATTCCCTTACATGATATATTGCCACACTACATAGACATATTGAAACAGAAATGGCAATCCTCTTGGAGGCAATACCACCAACAACAGTCGAAGGCATATGGCATAATCCAACCTACACCCCAAAAAAACCCTGGTTCGATACCATCAAACTACCTGCCAGAGAATCCATAATTATTATGCATCTCCGATTGGGAACCGCATTAACACCCCAATACCTACATCGAATGCGAAGAATACAGTCGCCCATGTGCGAGTGTGGTCAGTTAGGAGATCTACACCACGTATTATTTGGTTGTCTTCGCAACCCACACATATCAGCATTCATTCAAGATCTACACAAAGTTGGTTTACCATTACCAATACACATCAACAGTATACTACATGACCCGAAAAAGGAAGTCCTTCAGATTTTACTCAACCATCTGAAAAAATGCAAGATGAAACTATGAAATATAGTATAAGATTTAGTGTTTATAAAAATTCCAAAAAACATAACGGAACAAAGTACATGTGAAACTCATGAGTAATCTACCCCTAACCCGACGGTATAAGGTCAATGAAGACACCAACGCCGTCGTAAAATAATAACAACAACAACAGTCAACAGTACGGCCAACGCCACGTAGTGCACCAAACAAATGATAGTACGCTCAACGAGCTAGAATAGAGATTATAGAGTGGCTGTTGCGCCGCCATATTTGAAGCAAATTGAATGTTCATCCGCCATGTTCTCAGCTGCCGGGATGTCACATTAAAGTATTGTTGTATACTAGAACCTGGGACTACACATACTGTGTACTGAAAAATCACCACTGTATACTTCAATATATTAATCATGTTGGCTCGAAATCCTAGGCTTAAGAGTTGAGAAAACCCATTGGTAGGCTATTGTACTAGAGAAACAAGTCGAAACACAGTGAATTTAAAAACAAAAAACAAAAACAAAAAAACAACAAAAAAAACTTCAGAAACTCCAGTTCAGAAAATAATGTAGTAATTTGCAATATAGTAGACGCCATATTAGGCCTAGCGGAAATTGCTAAATTTAAGTGTACCATTCACACTCAGACCAAACCAGTCTTCAAAGAACTGAATATTTTATCACTCGGTGGTGCAGAAGAATAAATAAAAAAAAATGACATGAGAAAAATAGGCCTATGTTTGTTGACAAGATACAAAAAAGAAGTGTGCGTGGAACGCCACGCGACAAAAGTGAAACTTTTTAATTTTTTCACTTTTGGACTATTTGATTTTTTCAATTTTGGATTGCTGGACTTTTTTTACTTTTGGATTTTTGATTTTTTAATTTTGGAATTGTGGATTTTTTAATTTTGGATTTTTTAAATTTTAGATCTTTAAATTTTTAATTTTTTTATTTTTGGATTTTTAATTTTTTTAATTTTGGATTTTTTATTTTTGGAATTCTGGTTTTGTAATTTTTGGTTTTGTAATTTTTGAATCTTTTAATTTTTTATTTTTAGGATTTTTTAAATTTGGATTTTTGATTTTTATTTTTAAAATTTTTAGATTTTTAAATTTTGGATTTTTTAATTTTGAATTTTTTTATTTTTTAAAATTTTGGATAAGCCTAATCATTGAGTTGATTGTTTTCTGTGCAGTCCGTTCCGTCACACCTCACTAATTTCGTGACGATTTTGAGCGTAACACTAATTTCGTGACGATCTACCCATCTACCCCTACCGCGGCTAAAGAAATTTCACTTCAAAAATTTTCAATTTTACACACTCTTAAAATATATAAACAGTGACGGGGATTCTTCGCGGTAACATTTATATCTGTACAATCTTATAGATGCCTAGAAATTATTTCAAACTTACTGTCCTTTGAACAATATTAATTTTGTAAACATCTGCCTCAGTTGCTTTCCTCTTTCCTGCTCAGACCTGTTCTTGCAGAAGTCATGTAATCTACAGGTGAAAAACAGTTTCAAAATTAGTTTAAGAAGTGAGGCATAATGAGATTCATCATCTGGTTCCGAAGCGGTAAACAAGCAGGCATATTTTTTACCAAAAGTATCCACACAAATGCAATCGAAATACATATAAAGATAGCAGACGATACGAGTAACAGGTAGGAGAAAACATGGCGGCTATGTTTCACGAAGGCACCACCCAGAGCGCTGTAAAGGACACAACAGCCACTCTGTCCGTCGCCGTGGGTGAGTCGGTAGCGCGTCTGCCTTCCACTCCGGCGGCCCGGGTTCGATTCCCGGCCGGGTCGGGCATTTTTCAGTTGTGAAAAATCCCTTTCCCGGGTTCAGGACTGGGTAGGTTAAGTCTTAGGTTAAGATAATGCACATTGTGCGCGATTCCTTAATTATTATTATAATCTCTATTCTAGCTCGTTGAGTACGCTATCATGATATGGACAAGCGTGCCAACCTTAGGAATAGATTCCTTGGCAGGAACGTACGGGAAAATACAAATTTTATTAATACGCTTTACCGATCCATCTGAGTCTCAAAAAGGAGGACAAATCAACGTCCGGCATAAAGCCGCGCCGGATGGAGGACTGCTTAGCCAAAAGCCTTACAGTCCGGCCAAAAGCCGGACGTCTGGCCACCTTATTCCAGAATGATGCTGCATGCAAGGAACGCCGCGACATCATCTGAATCATTCCTTTGCTTTTCAATCAATACAGATGTATTAGTTTTGGCTGTAGGTTTTTGCAAAACCATAAAAAGCAAAAACTTCTGTATCGGGAAACAAACAAAACAGTTTTACCAGATAAGCAAGTCTCCCAGATAGTATCTGCCTTAGGCGAACAGCTTTTTACAGCTCTTATTGGGTATTATTGCTGGTCTTTGCTGGTCTGGCTGCGACACAACCTATGCTTTAACTGGCCAGGGAAAAGTTGAAGGATTTAAGCTTTTGTGCAAAAAGGAACAAAGATTTATTGAAGCGTTCAGCTAGTTATGCAAAGTTATTCCTCTTAAAAATCGGAGATAAGATCCTTGACAGTATATTATATGAGTTGGTAATTATTGATGTCCATTTCCCAGATAAACGATATAATTGTTAATTGTATTTATGAGTAAGTGTTTAATAATCATGTTAAAAATAGTGCACATTAGTAGGTAATGTAAATTTATCTAGTAATAAAGCAATTACTGAGGCTGAAAATAAATAAAGTGCAGGATTTTACGCCAAGTCTCGCCTCTCGCTAGGCTGCACCGAGCGCTCGGTCAACATGCTCAACCCCGCTCCGCCCGTTTTGAATCTGGATATCTCGGATTCTATTGATCCGATCTTCGATTTCATTTTTGCGTTTTAAAGGTGAGATGTGTTTCTACAACTTTTGTTTCAGGCACTTTTTCGATATACCCAACGGTTAGAGTAATAAACCGCAAAACGTAAATGTCAAAAAATCTATTTTTCCGATTTTTAGAGTTTTGACCAATAAATACTGGTTTTTTGGCCACATACATGTGGAACAAACATGTAGCCAGAAGAATAACCTACATTTTGAAAAAACAAAATTCAAGATTGATGAACCCAGTCCCGAGATATTTGAACTTAAAGATTCACAGTCGTCCGCCATTTTGAATGGCCGCCATGTTTGAAAGCTACCTCCTCATGATGGCCCCCCCGACTTTTTTGCTCCACATGACCCCAGGAACATGTGGTATAAGTTTCATTCAGTCCCCCCAAATTATAATGACCGATGGGTCTGGCACATGGCCTAATATTCGTGCTGTAAGAAGGCAATATTCTCTTCATAAAGTGTTGCATCAGAAAATAAAATTAGTATACTTATGCTACATTTTTCCGAATCTGAATATCATCGTACTTCTTGAAAGGATTGCTGTATTTCTTTCAGGGAATATTTAGCCTACTTCTGTTATAGATCTAGGCCTTATACGATCTGGCATTGAAGATGACCAGCAAGAAAATATGATGTGAATTAATATCCGCGATGCTTTCCTAAAAGTATTAACTTACAACAGAAACTAAAATTAATACAAATAAACGATGGATACATTAATAGCCTAGGCTATAACATAGTTCATCTAACCGATAATATACAATTTTTCTAGTACAGTATTATGAATTATTTCATACAGAAATTAATAACCAATGCCAGTTTCATTACTACTTTTCAGTTTAATACCATAACAAGCTAGTAACATCATGTAAAATAAAATGCTAACATAATAACGAAACATACGTCAACATAAATGTATCGCATGTCCGCCATATTGAATGTTTATCTGGAGCTTCGTGAGATATCTAGTGATCTGCGTACCGATAATTTATCGAGTGTTTTATAAAATGGATAACCGTCATCTGACGTTTCTGAAATACTTATCGATGGATTCATGCAATCTAATAGATATCTAACGTTTCAGAAACCCGGCCTGAGGCCCGGTTGGATAAAAGCTCCAGATATCTTCTAGACAGCTAATGGTTCTATACATCTTATAGACTGGATAAACACCTTCCCATTTCCGAAAGTGAATACGCTCAGTAAATAGCCAATGTCAGATAAATGAGTTGAGAACTTTGTCAATAGATGGAGACACGGTGCATACTTTAATATCAAATGGGCCGTGATTGAGTAGCAACCAATCGCAGCGCTTCTCAAAACGGCTGAATTTTCTGTCTGCTTTTTTCTTGTCAGCTGTTTCTCTGGTAAAATGAATGTAAAACATGAGAGAAACTTCGGCAATTTCGACTTCTAGACTTGTGCATTAGAGAAAATGTCATTAATGTCATTACAATCTGACAACGTAATGCATAAAACGTAACACATTAATTAAATAATAGCTGATTTACCACTGAGAAAGGAATGCTGCGATCTGTCTCCTTTTCTAATGATGGGCTATTTAACGCTGAAAAAGGCATGTTTGCAGTTGTTCCTCATTTCATATGATGGCCTATATATCCATAGATCATTGCTTTGACAGCCTGATTCCTTCCGAAACTCAATATCGTCAAAGATCTAATTCTTTCAGGGAATATTTTTGCTTTACACACCTCTAGGAATAATTATTGCCTCAGGATGAAGATGACGAGAAAGAAGATGATTATGTATTAATATTCGTGCTGTAAAAAGGAAATATTTTCTTCATAAAGTGTTGCATCAGAAAATAAAATTAATATACTTAAGCTACATGTTTTCCGAATTGAACATCATCGTACTTCTTGAAAGGATTGCTGTATTTCTTTCAAAGATTATTTACTTCTGTATAGACTTAGGCCTTATACGATCTGGCATTGAAGATGACCAGCAAGAAAATATGATGTGAATTAATATCCGCGATGTTTTCCTAAAAGTATTAACTTACAACAGAAACTGAAATTAATACAAATAAACGATGGATACATTAATAGCCTAGGCTATATATTCATCTAACCGACAATATAAATTTTTCTAGTACAGTATTATGAATTATTTCATACAGAAATTAATAAGCAATGCCAGTTTCATTACTACTTTTCAGTTTAATACCATAACAAGCTAGTAACATCATGTAAGATAAAATGCTAACATAATAACGAAACATACATCAACATAAATGTATCGCACGTCCGCCATATTGAATATTTATCTGGATCTTCGTGAACTATCTAGTGATCTGTCTACCAATAGTTTATTGAGTGTTTCATTCAATGGATAACCGTCATCTGACGTTTCAGAAACCCCGCCTGAATGCAGTGGCGTACCAAGGCGGGTGCGGGGGGGGGGGCGCCCCGGGTGCCACGAGCCATAGATGGTTAGGGGGTGTCATTGTGGCAGAAAAAATCCAAAAATCGTTTAGAGTGCTAGAAAAAAATACAAATAATTTGCGGTGGTCTGTCAAAGTGGAAAGTAATCGCTACTTGCAGTAAAATGTGACTACGTCTATTATTTGTATCAGAAAGTGCAGCGTGCAGGGTTCTTGTTAGTGTACTGTGTGTAGCCTATACCTGAGATGTAGGAATGGCGGAGTGGAGTGGGGTATGGTGAGGGTGAGATATTTTGAAGCTTATAAAGGGTGATTGTCTTGATATGACGATGTGCCGAGGACAGGGATACAATTGCCTCTACAATGGCGAGTTCAAGCTCGGATTTCCGAACTTATCCCTAAAGCTTTGTTTGTACCGTGTGCTAACCACTCTCTAAATCTCTGTGGAGTGCACTCTTTTGCAACAGTTTCTTCTTGTGTAACCTTTTTTGGCACCTTATAGACTCTGTACGTCTTTTTCTCAGCGTTAACTCACAGACGGCATATCCTTACAGCAAACGTTGAGGTAACGGTCAAGCGGCTAGCAGAAACTAGATGGAGTACTCACTATGAAGCTGTGAAACCCGTGTTTAAGTGCTTTAAGAAGATTGTTCATGTCATCGAGGAACACTGTGATCCTGCAGAAAAGATTGAAACTAGAGGAGGAGCTCAAAACCTATTGCCTGCAGTATGTGATTTCTCGTTTTTGTACTATTTATGTTTGTGGAATATTGTATTAGAAGAAGTTAATACGCCCAAAGTACTTACAGATTCTCGGAATCAGCTTCGAGAGGTGTGTCATGAAGATGAGAAGTCTAAAGATCTATTTAAAGGGCAGTAGAAATGAACTTGTGGAAGAAGCATTGACGTTTTCAAAAGACTTGTGCAGAGAGATGGATATTCCTTTATTCAAAGGAAGGCATGTCCGAAAGCCGAAATTAATGCCAGGAGAACAGGCAGCAGATGAGCCGCTGACTTTGGAACAAGAACTAAGCTCAATGCTGGAGTGTATCGACAGGTTTCATCGAGAAATCGACTCACGTTGCAAAGGAATGGAAACCATATCACTTCGGTTTTCAGTCTTACATCCTGACAATCTTAACAAAACGGCAGAATCTGAATAGTTGAAAAGTATGATGAGATTTCTCAAGAGGACATGGTAAAATAAAACCTAAGTTTGAGATGGTTTTTTCAGGCAGTCAACGTTCCTAAAGAAGCAGAGGCGTACCGGGGGGGTTGGGGATTTGAACCCCCCCATTGATTAAAAAAAGGAAAATCGTACAATTTTGTAAAGTCTGCTTATAAATTACTTAATATGAGTGTAAAGCGTGGGAAGCTTAAAACTCGTTACTGTACATTGTATTTTTATTTATTTTCCGGGGGAGGACCCCCGAACCCCCCTCTCCCTGGGGGGGGGTAATCCATACCTCCAGGTGTTATAACCCCTCATATGGTCGGCCTGGTTACGCCTATGTAAAGAAGAGTATCTGGATTGGAGTTCTTTAAAACTGTTGGAATTTACAGTGAAACATGAACTTTCAGACTCTCTCCCAAATCCCACTTTAGCGTTAAGGTTTTTTTAAGTTACGTGTATCAGTAGCTTTTAGTGAAAGGAGTTTTTCGAAACTCAAACTGATAAAAAACTACCTGAGATCAATAATGAGCCAAGCACGTCTATCTATCTTAGCTATTTTATCCATTGAAAACAGCATCGCTCAAAAAATAGATTTTGATGAGGCTATTTACCAATTTGCTGAAACCAAAGTTAGAAAAAAGAAGTTTTCAGTTGAACAAAGACCAAGAGAAAGTTACCAGGTTGGTAGTACTGAAACTATTAACAAATTCACTATCTACATTAATAAAAGGAAGTGTCTGTCTGTCCGTCCGCGATGCCAGCAAAATCTACTGAACACAGAGATTTAAAATTGAAACATAGGTGGACTGAAGGGTTGGAAAATGCACCTCGAAGCCGGAATTTTAATTTTCGCTTTCGTTCGTGAGTTATGAGTGAAAAGCGGGCAAGAAACGTACATTTTTTGCGTTTTCGAAGCATCAGTTTTCAGTTATACATTTCAATGTCAAATCAATTACAGTTGGCTTTGGCTATTTTTGTCATACCTTGGAAATAAAACTTTCGCGATCGCTTGAATGTTGTAAGCCCTAAATATGGTCAAACATTGTTTATTTGGATGAAACTCACTATACAGGGGTTTTCTGGGCCAAGGAACTCGAATCTGAGGTCGCTTTTACCAGGCGACGCTATCTAATCGTGGTATGTAGTCCATGTGACGTAGGTGTTAATAAATATAATTATTTAACTATTATGCTTTTAATTTTTAATTTTTGAAATAATTATCGCGGGCCATCGCGTGATTTTGTAAGTCCTTCCTGGACGAATCATTTATCTAGAATATCAAGGCCCAAGGACATGAAATTTTCAACCTACACGGAATAGGGATAATCAATATAGTGTAACGTTGTAAATTCGTTACGCATAAAAAGTGATATGGACCACGAGGGAACCATTCATAAACAAGGGAAACCACAGAAACTATCGATACTGTGTCAGTTTTGTTTGGATTGCAGGAAGAGGGAAGTGCGCATGCGCGCGCAGAAAACTGGAAAAGACGACGGTTGGCGTCTTGAGAAGGGAGAGAGAGTCAGAGTCGAGAGTCAGAATTGGAAGGTGTAAGTAGAAGGTAGGGAAGAGAGGAAGAGTTGGTTGACGAGGCCTGGAGTGAGCGGCAGTCGTAACGACGTAGTGGCCTGACGTTCCCTGTCAGACATAATCCGAGATGACCATCTAAACTGGGAAACAACGACCAATGGCTATATGGAGATAGCTGTTGGATGGGAATGAGCCTGAGCGTTAGTTGGCTTATGTCGTGGCCGCCGGCAGCGAACATCCTCTGGGAGAAGAGGAAATGGGTCGAGTCTAAGTGATGCTTAGATTTGGAATGGGATCCAACAGGAAACGGACATCCGACAGAAGAAGGACTGACAAGAAGAATGAAGAACAACACTAATCTACTTCTTGTTGAGTATAAAACTATTAATATCAGACACTTCTTTTGTTTTTGGAAACGGGAGAAAATAAATTGTAACTCTAGTTCTGTAGATTCTAACTTATGTTTGACTAATAGATTACTAACGGAACAAAGAAGGCTTTGATTGTAGAAATAATGGTAAAACAGGACTAGTAGGAATGTTAGAAGATTTAACAGCAATACAGTAATCCAAAGTTTCCACTTCCTCTCGAAAAGGTTAAGGTAGAAGTAGTTTGAGAAGAGGGGAATAGTAAATAGAAATCTCTATACTTTGGGCGTTCATAAGTTGTTGAATTACGAACGAATACGTAGCTAGGTTCAGCTGGAGAAGCCTATGAATGCATTTACATTTTCAAGACAGGTCGCGAGGAAAGTAAGGAAGAAATTATAAGGGGGATGAGAGTAATCCTTATTTGGGCTTCTCCCACTTGGTTTTTGTTCAGGTGACAGATGACTATCTACATGTTGGATGGCATGCTGGTCTGTAATGTTTAGTTGCTTTATTAATAAAGAGATTTACTAGGAGAAGGATTTGGAATAGAGTAGAACAAGTGTGAAACTAGAGAAGGATAGGAATGAGAGAAAAGAAGTTTGGTTCGTAGTGACTCACCTTAGGAATAAATGGTACAAATAAAATGTATAATCCAAGTTTTGGGTTAGGGTAGAATAGAAAAGAATTTCACACAAAATTGGGGAAATAGAGATAAGTTACTGAAAAAGGGTTTAGAACAGTTTCAAATTAGAATTCAAGGGAATTCAGAAACATAAAATGTGCACACCGTCCTGAAAGTAGGTAACAGGGAAATTTAACGGAAGTATAAGGAAGTAGTGAAATTAAAGTGAATAGGAATTTGAATAAATTGAGACTATAAATAAAAGTAAGGTGGGTCGAATACATCAAAGGTTGAAAGGAAGTTAAGATAAAGGGTTAAGTAGTAGTGTAAAATCGCCGAGGGCGAATACAAGAAAGAAAAGAAAAAGAGACCTGATAATTCTGTTATAGTTGTTACAAATTAATTACACAGGGTGTCCGGGAAAGACCTGATGAAAAAGAAATAATTATATATCTGAAACTATTGCATTTATTGACGTCACGTTTTCACGGTTACAAAGAGAAACACGTTGAGTTTTAATAAGCCTCTATGTGAGCACCATTTGTGGCCCGATACTCAATTTCGTGCCACACACGCGAAAGCAACTCCGGTGTGACTAGTGTTATTGCATCGTAGATTCGGCCACGCAAATCTGCATTATCGGTCACAGGCGTGCGTTACACTTTGTCATTCAAAAAATCCCAGAGAAAGAAATCCAGTGGGGTCATGTCAGGTGACCTTGGTGGCCATGGTGTAGGTCCTCCTCTCCCATGGACTGTGGATTTTGGCATGTGCAGTTGTCTTGCCGCTTCACGAATGGATTTCCTCGGGCTTCTTACAAAATCAGCCCGTACCCTTTCAATGCCATTATCGTTTATGCACGATTCCTTTGCCTTTCCCTGCTGTGACTCAACATTACCGATCTCCAGAAATTGCTTGTGCCAATGAAGGATGCTGTTTCGGGCGGGAGGATTTCGACCTTTGTCTGTTTGGAAACGACGTCGTTGTAGCCTACGCACAACTTGCATTCCCAGTTCTCAGAATAAGACTGACTACACACGCTGCGCAGAACAAACTTTTTCTCGTTTCTCCTCGTGCAACAACAATGTGCATTCTCATGCGCATTACGGGATGCTACAAAACAAAACTTTTTGAGTTTGTCTATTAACTGTGAAAATACTGAGGTAGTAACTGTAATAGTTTCTGAAATATAATTATTTCTTTTTCGTGAGGTCTTTCCCGGACACGTTGTATTAAGAATAACGAAGAATTATTAAGGTGGGGGATACTATAAGGTGGTGTGAACACCGGAAGTATCAAAGAAAATAAAACAAAAGTTAAGTCTAGTAGTAGGTTTAGTCCGAACCTAGCAAGTTAGTAGTAATTACTGAAAGATTGCCAGAGCTCATCGATGTCTAAGGCGGTCATCAGCCCCAAGAGCAGTTAGGAAACTTGTCAGGGACCTTGGGCATCGATCTATCAAAATTAAGTTTTTTTATTGGCCTTTAATATTTCACCGGTTGCAGGGGAGAGGTCAGGTTGACTGTAACTCAGAACCTAGACACCGCCACTGTATCGGAGGTCTATCGCCATAGTTCAATCTGTGGATATAGATCTAAATTTCCATTTCATTCTTCGATATATTGTCTTTACTAGCTATCTTTAAAAACAACTTATTCTTCTTTGACTGGACAGACAAGAACAAACTAATATAGAACCATATCATAATTGACTGTCGGGTGAGAAAATAAAATACTTTATAATTGAAAGTGAACATTTATTAGAGAATTATTTACATTGTAGGGTCTTATAGGGTTTCTTTGTTGTGAAATTTAACTAGTGATGTCTCAAATGTTTGATGAAAGAAATATTTGATTGTAGAATTCGGAAATCAACCTGTAACATAAATTCAGAAATTACTTTAATTGGTTGGAAGGTAATAAACTAGTACAACAATGAAATTAATTCAGAATACTAACCTTATTAAGAGCAGGAAGTTTAACATAGTGCTTCATATTGTAAATGTTGATTTTGGATAATAATAGCATATAAACAGTTATAATTGTAGCAAGTATATTGTTGGTGAGCGGATCTTTGGCATAAATATATAAAGAATTAAAACTAGTGTAATTAAAAGTTAGATCTGTAAAACAACTACAAAACAACCTGACTATTGTTGAATAAAATATTATTGTTATTTGTTGAAAAAATAGTTAAAGTGGCATTATTATTCACGTGATGAAATAAATATATTAACACCCTTTAAATATTAAGAACCCCTCCCTATCTCCACTGTCTAAAAGCTAAGCCGAGAGGCATATATATAACCTTGTATGTATATATATATATATAAAATATACTGTGACTGGACTTAAAAAAGAAAAAAATACATAATAATAAAGTCAAGATAGAAATTAATTATGGTGATTATTTAATTTGTGAATTAGATGATGAATTGGTGGATGGCGTCCTAAATAAATATTTCCACCAATAAAAGATAATTTTGATAGAAGTGAAATTACAGTGAAGAAGTTAGAGAACACCCTGTAGGATGTTGTGACTTTGCATTAGCATTGGAATGCTAGTATACGCGTGCCGTACCATGGAATGATAAGACAGGTGCACTTACGTAACTGGTTAACTGGGTCATGCTCCCGATAGTTCATCGGACTTCAGAGCTAGATTACGTAAAGATATATTACTGAGAAAAGATTTATAAAATGAACTTTAATTAAGATAAAATAAGGAAAGTCCGTCACAATAGGCCTAAATGTGGTCAAACGTTGTTGGATTTGGACGAAACTCACTATACAGGGGTATTATGGGCCAAGGAACTTGAATCTGAGGTCGCTTTTACCAGGTGACGCTACCTAATCGTGGTATGTAGTCCACTTGATTTAGGTATTAATAAATATAATGATTTAATTATTATGCTCTTAATTTTTAATTTTTGAAATAATTATCGCGGGCAATCGCGTGATTTACTAAGTCCATCCTGGACGATTCGTTTGTTTAGAATATCGCAGACGTATGAAATTTTCAACCTACACGGAAGAGGGATAATCAATATAGGCCTAAATGTGGTCAAACATTGTTCGATTTGGACGAAACTCACTATACAGTGGGTGTCTGGGCCAAGGAACTCGAATCTGAGGTCGCTTTTACCAGGCGACGCTATCTAATTGTGGTATGTAATTCACGTGATTTAGGTGTTAATAAATATAATGATTTAACTATTATGCTCTTAATTTTTCATTTCTGAAATAATTATACGGGCGAAGCCGCGGGCACATGCTAATTAAAAATAAAATAAGAATCAAAATATTTACACGCAATTTAATTTGTTTGCAGTATATTAAACCTGTAAATAAAAATAATGTTACTCTTTTATCCACTTATGTTGTTCAAACAGCAGTAGTGCGCTAGAACTGAATAGCCAGTTAATTTTTAGTTTATTGAAAAATTAAAATCAAACAACCAGAAATAGACAATTTATTTATGAATCATAACATCTTAACACCCTAACGCCGTGTCTTAACAGTGACAAGTCCTTAATTTGGACTATATTTTCACTGGAAAATATACTCAAAATTCATTTCTGAGGGGGTGACAAGATAATATCCCGCCCCGGGTGCCACAAGACCTTGGTATGCCACTGCCTGAATAGATAACCGTAATCTGACGTTTCAGAAATACTTATCGATGGATTAATGCAATCTAATAGATATCTAACGAACAGGCAGTGTATACACGAGTAATACAGTATAGAAGGCAGTGCACACGGGTCGCTTAGTTCCAAAACTCAACATGTCCACAATTTTTTTTAAAATTAGATAATGCAAGTTCCACAATGTTGGCAGTGGATTATTACTTCTATTGTAGATCAGCTTATATCACTTACTTCTAGGTAGCCTATTTTTTTAAATTTTTATTCCAGTATTAATGTCGTTAATAGTTTTTTCCCCATTTTCTTGACTTTGATTATCATGGACATGTTGAGTTTTGGAACTAACCGACTCCTGAATGTCAACAGAGGGACTTTTTCTATATTAAAATAACGAAATGTAAGTTTATAATTACAGTTTTGGGTTTATTTTGTTACCATGTGCTATTTCATAATTACATGAAGTGATTATTACTGCGGATACATTCCAATATCGTAGGACACGTGGGTAGGTTAGAATTTGTATTTTTATGTTTTGTGTTTCAATCTTGCTGTGTCTTTATAGTGTTCCTGGGATTAATACAAGTATGGGACATTCTTGTGCTTCATACAACTGCACAAATCATCGTGAGGAGGATTGGGAATTTATTTTAACAAGTAATATAATTATAGGTTAGGTGCGGCGTTGTATTTTGGAATGGAACACAACGTTATTTTTTTTCAAGGTAATGTACTATTATAGGACTATATTCTACAGACTGCGAACAATAATTTTAAATTTGATATTTTAATGACTAATGACGTTCCATAAAATGACAGAGATTACTATAAAATATCGAAACAGTCTGTAATTTTCTTATTTGGTAAGGGAATGTTAGGGGTTCCATGTGTCCTTAGGAATAACAGAAAAATATAATGTTAGGTTTCCTCTTCAAAATCCTGAACTGTTAAAGAAATGGTTATCGGCTGTAAGACGTGGGGAATTTAACCCAACAGACTCTGCTCAGGTCGTTTCTGGAAGTCTAATGGCAACAGGCTTCTTAAACCAGATGCAGTTCCTTGTGTGTTTAATTTTCCTTCTCATCTTACAAAGGTAACCATGGTTATACTTTCAGTAATAGGCCTATTAAAATCCTATTAAACGTATATTTAAAGATGGCAAACAACCGGAAATTTATAGCAAATGTCTGCTTGTATAGCCTAGTACAAACTGCCAAATCGAAATGCATACTCAACATTTTTATAATACAATCTATAGGCCTACGAATATTAAGAATTATTATTTTTAGTTAATATATTAATATATTATTTCAGATTGAACAATAAAATAGTCTGATATCACCTCTCTAAATCAATTCTATTTAGGCGTATGAGGTGAGCATTAGAATGTATGGTTTTAATTTCATTTAATTTCTTTACATTTAATTTTAGTATACAGTAATTGCATTCATTCACTTAATCACAACATATTTCATGAACCCGAAGGGCTATGTCCAAAGATCTCTGTGTAATTTACATTATTCACGAAAATAACTGAGAAACTACTGGGAATGTCAAGATAGGCCTATTATCTTGTTATTCCGTCCACATGCGATAAATACAGGAACAGTAATTACGTTTAAGTCTTAAATTTATTTCTAATCATATTACTGTCAACTCATGTTTTATTAATTTGTTCGTTATGTATGAGATTAAATACTGGTACGTTTAACAGCTGTATATCGTCTGCTATCATGATTTCTTGCCTACAGGATGGCGGCGAGCAACCACTTCCATTTGGAGCCATTTCACGCCGTCTGCGCAGCTGGTGGTGTGGGGACTTGGCAGGAAGACAATCTGGCTGCTGCGGGTCGACCCATTAGCAGCGCTAGTGTAGCGCTCCCTCGCTGAAAGCAGGGGTGTCCGGTATTAAATTAGAGTGTATGTATTTGTTAATGTTTTTTAAGGAAGAATTAACATCAAGATAAATAAAACAGCCAAACTGATTGCTATCCAGAATCAACATGCATCATATCCAACTACTGAGTTTTCAAGATGGCGTCCAGTGTAGCAGAAGCTTATGTTCGAGACCGGGAATATTGTTCCAGAAGCAGAAGCATTTCTTGTTTAAATCTGGACATTGAACTACAGAAGGCTTTATTGGAATTAAAATCTGCGTGGAAAATTATAGACATCCTGTAAATGAATGGAAACTTCAACACTCGGATCAGCATGGCGCTAGGTCAAACATTGACGCGAACAAAGCAACGGAATGGACCCAAGTTAACAGAAATAACAGAAGATGGGAAAATCAATTAATACATCAACATCGAAATGTCATTCCCTTCACTCGAAACAAATTTGAAGTACTTGTTTCGGAACAAGATGCAAATAGTTACCTGTCTACATTTTCGTCACAGGCAAACAAGACTCCGCGACGTGTATCACGGAGATCAGCGCCGTTGGAATATCCTGATGGAAAATGCCTGACAAATGTGAAGAACGTCGAAATCATCAAAACCAGAAACGTGGAAAGGAGTACCAAAGATAGTAAAGTTCTAGTGGTAGGAGATAGCCATTGCAGAGGCATTGCATTACAGCTCACACATAACCTCAAAAACAAAATCGTAAGTGGGGCGTAAGTGGGGCGTAAGTGGGTTTGTGAAACCTGGGGCAGCACTATCTCAAATAACACAAACAGCCCAAAGTGAGATTCAGAAGATGACCAAGAAAGATGTGGTAGTTCTTTGGGGAGGCACAAACAATATAAGAGGACATAAGCTAATGGAAGGACTTCAAAACATCACAGACTTTGTGCAAAGGAACACACATACAAACCTTGTCCTGTTAAGTGTACCACATAGGCACGATCTCGGTGAAATGTCGAAAGAAAATGCAGTAGTTCAAACGTTCAATAGAAAATTATGAAAACACAAGACCATGTAAAGATAGTTGATACCGAACTTAACAGAGACCGATTCACACAGCATGGACTACACATGAATGCTAAAGGGAAAGAACAAATGGGTAGGGAAGTCTCAACTGTGGTGGAAAGGATATTAATTGGCAAGGAGGAAATTGACACGCCTATCACTTTACCTACTGTGCTACCATGAAGAAGCAATGAACATCAGAATGAAGCAGTCCAACCAGAGCACCGCAGCAGGCCAATCATCGAGAGCACTACTAGATCATCAGGACGAACGCAGCGAGCTCCAGTTCATCTCCAAGATTTTTTATGCCAGACTGCACATCTCGAAAGGAGACAACGAAACTTGTCAGGGTAAGTAGGCCTAATTACAGAACTCCTGCTCATGGTATAATTAAGACTTCTGGTAATAATGACAGCTCATTAAAAATTTAAATAATGCATCAAAATTTTCAATGAATTAGAAACAAAGTGGATGATTTAGAAGTATTACTCAGCACTGAATTACAAGATTTAGATGTCCTCTGCTGTACAGAGCATTGGTTAAATGGAAAAGAATTAAATTCCTTTCGCATAAAAAAAAATTAAAATTGCAGGGGTATATAGCCGCATTAACTACAAAAATGGTGGTTCAGCAATATTTGTAAAGAAAGCATACCTCACTATGAGAAACAGCAAACATATTATCTGAATCAAGAAAAAACCTTCGAACATGTAGTAACTGAAATAAAGTGCCCAAACCTCTCTATACGAATAGTCTGCATCTATAGGTCACCAGAAGGCTGTCTGAAAACTTTCTTTGAAAAATTAGAAACCATTTTGCAGGAATTAAAAAAACAAAAACAAGCCACTCATTTTATGTGGGGATTTTAATATAAATTTTCTACAGAATAATAATTCAGTTCTTGAATTCAGATCACTAATTTATTCCTTTAATTTAACTGAAACCGTTCACTCTCCTACACGCATAACTGCTACATCCCAAACATGCCTAGACCAAATAATTATAGATAACAACTTAATCATATTTACAGTAGATAACTTAAATCTAGGAATCTCAGACCACAATGCAGTTATGTTAAACTTGCAGTTAGATGATATAACTAGATCATCAGACAAATTAGTAACCTATAAAAGGACCTTTAATAAGCATAATATGGATTACTTTAAATTTATGCTTCAAAGGGAAAACTGGGACATGAAAAACAACAAATCAGACTTAGATGAAAAATCCATTGAATTCATTAATACTGTAACTCATTACTTTAATGTTGCATTTCCTATTAAGAAAGTTGTCACCAAAAATAAAAAACAAAACGGGAAACTGGATAACAAAGGGAATCATAACATAATGTAAAAGGAAAAGGGAACTCTACAAATTATGTCAACTGACAAATGACTTAAATCTTAAATCACATTATAAAACTTACTCCCTCTCTTGAAAAAAAGTTATATATGAAGCAAAATCAAAAAATAATGTGAACTTCATAATGAAATCAGACAATAAAGGTAAAGCCATCTGGGAGGTAGTAAAAAGAGAAACAGGTAAGATATCAGACACCATGGCAAATAAGATTGAACTATTACACAATGATCAATCCATAAAAAACCCTCATCAGTTAGCTCTGACATTCAACAGTCACTTCACTAATGTATCAAAATCTCTAGCCACCCCAGTAGCAGAAAATGTTTTACCAACTGTTCAGGGTCTATACAACGAAAACACGATTTTCTTAAATCCAGTAACTTCAGATGAAATTTTGAAAATAATGAGAAACTTAAAAAGTAGCTTAGCCTGTGGAACTGATGGGATTCCAGATGCAGTCATAAAAGAATGAGCTAATTTTCTATTAATCCCTGTCACTGATATCTGCAATTTATAATTGTGCTCAGGGAAATTTCCCGAAATCTTCAAGGTAGCAAAGGTTTTCCAATTTTTAAAAAGGGTGACAAGCAAAATGTTGAGAACTATATACCTATATCACTATTATCAGGATTCTCTAAAACCCTAGAAAAATTGATGTACAACAGATTAGTTCCCTTCTTAGAACACTTTAATATACTTTGCAGTTCTCAATATGGATTCAGAAAGGGTAAAGGAATCAATATTGCTCTAATATCATTCACAAAGTCAATCCTTAATGCGACAGACAACAAAAATCAAACTCTAGGGCTATTTCTGGATCTTAGTAAATCATTTGACACAGTTAATCATAAAATTTTGACCGATAAACTACATTACTTTGGCATTAGAGGTTTAGCAGGGAACTGGTTCACTTTGTACTTAGACAATAGAAAACAAGTCGTTCAAATTGGGTCATCAAAATCAAACTTCACAACAATGACACAAGGAGTACCCCAAGGTTCAATACTTGGACTAATTATCTTTCTCCTTTATATTAATGACCTCCCCCTAAACATGCCTCGTGGTGAAACTGTTTTGTTTGCTGATGACACAAACATAATACTTAATGATTCTAACACAAACAACTTACAAGTGAAAATAGATTACACTTCTTCAAATCTAGATCAGTGGTTAGCTAATAATAAACTAAAATTGAATACAAGTAAAACTGTCAGTGTAACTTTTAATCAACAACTGGATGATGCTGTCCATGTAACCCTCATGAATACCGTAATTAAGAAAGTGGCTTGTACTAAAATCTTAGGTGTATGGATAGATTCAAACCTTAACTGGGATAGTCACATTCAACATCTGTCTGAGAAATTAAGTTGTCTATGTTATGCATTTCGCATTCTTGTCAAAGCATTACCAGTAGATCTATTAAGAACTATATACTTCGGTTATGTTCATTCAGTTCTATCATATGGTATTATCACGTGGGGATCATCATCAAAATCTTCTCAGTTCTTCAAACTACAGAAAAGAATACTCAAAATTATTAAACAAGTCCCTATCAGATCAGAGAGCAAGAATGTATTCAAAGAACTAAAAATCTTACCAATACCAAGCATCTATATTTTGGAAACAGTATGCTTTGTCCATCAAAATATAAACTCTTTCAGAAAAAATTATGAATGTCACGAGTATGATACCAGAACATCCCATAATATACATATGACCTGTCATAGGTTGACCAGAAGTCTTAAGAGAATCTCACACAGAGGTATTAAATTATATAATATCTTGCCTAAACACATAAAGCAATGCAACATAAAAATTTAAATATGAAGTCAAATCCATCTTACTAGAAAATTTGCCATTTTGCATAGAAGATTATTTAAGTCTAAAATTCTGACATACACCATGTAAGCTGTTTTTTCCTTGTAGATACTGCCCTCTTTTCTCTATGTTTCAGGTAACCTGCAACTACCACCAGGCATCTCAGAATACTAATAGTGGAAGTGTTAGGCAAGATTGTGTTGAATATGCTAAGACTAGTGTTTCAAATATATAAGTAATTATGTAAATATTGTATTTAAATTTCTTACACTATTGAATTGTATAAGTTCTATGTAAATATTGTATTTCATTTTCTTAGACTATTGGATTGTATAAGTAATTATGTAAATATTGTATTTCACTTTCTTAGACTATTGGATTGTATAAGTAATTATGTAGATATCGTATTTCACTTTCTTAGACTATTCAATTGTATAATTCATTACGTCGACTAAGTCATGTATTTCTATTTTCTTTGACTGTGGAATTGTAAATTTGTATATAGACATACTTGTTTGTAATCATTTGACGAGTCCCATAACATGGTTATGTTCATTTGGACTAAATAAAACCTAATCTAATCTAAAGTCTAAAACAGAAAAACAAGGCATTCACTTTCACTAACCTCATAATGTTTGTGCCGTTCAGGATATTCTCGGCACCCATATAATATACATTTTCATGTTTTAGTAATATTATCGTGTAGGCTACTTACGAGTTCGTGATTCCTCCGCAGTGTACTTTGTACTGTCTATGTTTTGTTTGTTTATAGTCTGATCAGCTTTAATCACATTCCTTAATCTCGCTACTCAGTGTATTTGTCATTCTTTCCATTTTCCTCTGCGAGGCCGCCACCCTCGTTTCTCGAGGGGCGTGTTTTCCTCGTGATGTGTATTCCAGTCAGTCTCGGATTTCGTGAGTGAAGTGGCATTTACAATAGGTCGACACCAGCGACACGCGGCGTGAATTGCAGTATCGCGTCGCGCCGCGGACTGTGTTCACAATACGTCGCGACGTGAACTAATCAAACATATTAAATAATACTGACTTGATATTCATGCAATTCAAGAATACTTTTAGCCCTATATAAGAAGAAAAATGAGAAATCATGTCAGGGAGCGTCAATTATTTATTGCGTGGGAATTATGGTTCCCTGATTCTGAAATGTTTACGGCTACCGATATACAGATTCCTATTAGCAAAATAATATGTGAATGACGCCTTCTTGCAAATCACAGGTCCTCATATAGTATAAATACATTATTTTGAACGCGAGAAGCAGTATTTCCAGCAGAGCCTATATTTCAGTAACTTTGAATTTGAGGTTAGTTTGAGCCTAGTTTTATACCGTGGAACACATAACATCCTTTTCAAAGAAAGGGCTGTAAATAAATTTTACAGGCTGAGAAAATTAAATTTAATTACTTGAACCCGTCTTGAAATGATTAAAAACCATATAGAAATCTAATTAAATGTAGTATCGTTCCCCATATAAATTGCTGTGGCTGTGATCGCCATTGGAAAAACAAAGTACATTCGATTTCCGCTCATCTCAGCTGATGTCGCGCGGTAAAAGTTAACTCCAACTCAACTTCCGTCGCGCCGCTATCGTGACGTTTTGCCGCAGAAATGCTTGCTTGCCATTGGTCAGTAAATGTCGAATGCCGCATCGCTGTTGTCGCGTCGCGGGTGTCGCTCCATTGTAAATTAAGCATGATAGTACTTAATGTGGGGTACGCCGTAGCGTAGTGGTCGAGGCGCTGCGCTACAGACCGGAAGGTCGCGGGTTCGATTCCCGATGAGGTCGTTGGAGTTTTTCAATTGGCCTAATCCTTCTGGTGGCACTATGGCCCTGGGGTCGACTCAACCTCTAACAGAAATGAGTACCAGGAGCAATCCTGGGGGTAAAGGCGGCCGGTGCGTAAGGCTGACAACCTTACCACCTTCACGTGCCGAATGTCCAAAATCTGGGAGCCTCAACCTCCTGGAACCCTCTGAGCCTCCATGGCCTGTATAGGGATCACTTTACTTTACTTTAGTACTTAATGTGGTGAGTCCTATTTGTGCCTGCCGCTACATAGTTACTGAAGGTATGTCGCTTTAGTTATTTAACTTCTTTTGCCTGTCAGTTTTTGGTTTGGTAATTTTGTTCTTTTATTCATTTTATGTTTGGTTAGATTTATATGACAGCGGGGACCAGCTTTCATGTTTGCTAGGGTCGCGTATGGTTTTGTTACAGTTTTATTTTTCTTTCATTCAGTTATGTTTAGTCTTCTGTGCCATGAAAGGATGACCTATAAATGTTCTTGTACTTGCGTAATTTGAAGTTCCTTGCCGCCGTAATTCTGAAGTTCCATTCTAACAGTAATTTTCATATAGGCCTGCTAATATATCAATGTCAGAATCATGTACCTGGTTTTACACACAATAAAAATTACTTCCTCACTATTCCAATATATAGGTAGCGGAAAATGGGCCCACCTTCTATTAATTAGGGTAAAAGATTGTTTATATTGTTTGGTATAGTATAAGAGTTGTGTAAAAGTTAGTTTGCAACCTCGAAAGCCCTAGGCATAACTTTCTGTGAGAAAAAAAAAACAAAACAAACAAACAAACAAACAAACAAACATGAAAAAGAGCGAAATTTTCGCACCACTTTCAGTTTGTCAGAAAAATCTCCTAGATACCAACTCCTAGCAAATATTTGTCTATCACCATTCGAATATGGGCCAGTGCCGCCACAAAAAGGTTTTGGTGTAACGCTTCCACCTCCTGCGGCCCGTGTTCAACTTCAAATATTCAGAACATCTTGAAACTGAAAAATTTTGATTGAATTACATAATAGGAGCAGTCAGTACCTTCTTTACTTATCGAGCCTTGCTGCTTGAAATCTGGCAACTCAGGAGGTAGTCCTATCTGTGGCGGTCTATTGCAAACTTTTCAGTACGGTATGTTTTTAATGTAAATAATTTGCTTCAACACAATTATTGGCTTTACTTAGGCCACATCAGTAGGCCATCTTGCATAGGCTATCTACATAATAATTTAAGTGTTGTATTTTCATTTTACTTTCAGTTGTATTTATAGCTTCCTTGTTGCAACCTAATGAAACCTATTATATTTAGATTCAGCAAATTTAACGACATTGATCCCTGTCTTTCAGTTTCAAATTTAGGTTACTTGACAGATGTATATGTAGATGAATCAATAGAAACATCTGTTTGTGGTTATGTTTCACTTGGAGTGACCCAACTTACCAAACAGGCCAGGTGTTGTTTGTACCGTGTGTTTCACGTACGAATTGGCCAATCATGTGGGTTTCTGCATCGCAGCAGTCACAGTTCTAACTCCCGAGCGATCGGGTGAAATACCAACGCAAATAAAGACGTAATTATTCAGGTTCTCACAATTACAGTTAAAATTACAATGAAAGTAACCATGTACCTCATCACAAGAGATGTTGAAAATGTCCTCCTCTTGTATCCACACAACGCTGGCACCTTTTTAGATAATATTCATTCACGCGCATTAGTTCAGCTTCCGGGAAATAGTTAATTTCTCTTGTGATAATGTCTTTAAGTTCTTCTAATTGTACATGACTATTATTTATGGGGAACTTGAAAAATGAAGTGTATAGGTCATGTTGCAAGGACACCCTCGTTATAAAAAAAACCAGAAAACCAACCAATCAACCTTTCACTTCGTGAATGAACATGATGCATTAAAATGTAATCCCCTAAAATCTGTGGCCTAGTCATCATCCTTACTATATTCTTCCAAGCATGTGTCATAAGTAGATATGTTAGTTTTGTTAATGCGCGATAAATCCAAGTCATACATCTAGCGCTTTTTAGTTATTACCTTTGCATTTAAGCATGTTTTGAACCTTAAAGAAAATAATTAAATGGCAAAATAATACAAATTTGAAAAATAATGCAAATTTCTACGAGTTTTGTAGAATAAAAACATTCTCTGCTCAATTTTGAAATCCAAGTGTCATTTTTCCTGTTAAAAAATTAATTTAATCCATTAGCATCGTCAGTCAATATTTTTCCTTAGCCTCGAATGGGCAAGTTTTTAAACTCATTCAAAAATATGCTCTGATCTACTGTCGATGCAAATGTGCTGTAAATGGTTTTAAACAAGCAATCGATTCTACTGGTATCCAAGACCATAGCAACATAATGAGCTGGAAAGGAGAAAGAGTCAATTAATCTCAGTGATGTAAAACAATGAGTTTAAAAATATAGTGCCCACATGATTATCGCAATGGAAATATGTAACAATTTAACACATGATCCATAGGATCATAGCCTTCGGGAATTGGGTTACACGTGATCGTATGCATCGGCCTGTTCCGTTGTGCGTGCACATGCAGTTAGCAGAGGAAGAGAACACGCACCAGTTGAGTTCAGGACTGGGTAGGTTAAGTCTTAGGTTAAGATAATGCACATTGTGCGCGATTCCTTAATTATTATTGCAAGAAACAGGGGCATTTAGTTAGAGATTGCAGGAAAAAGAAATACGAGAATTCAAGGGAGCAGAATGTCCCGTCGGCTTTTCAGAAGCCTCGTCGGGAACCCCGGCGACGAGGTCAAATTAGGCGTAATCGAAAGAGATTTACCCGAGGAACTCATGGTCACGGGTTTGGTCGATGGTAGAACTAAGGAATTCTTAGTGGATACAGGAGCGACTGTATCAGCGATAAAACCAGGTGTTTCACAGAGAAATGCATTAGAAACTGACGTCACGGCAAAGGGGGTAACAGGAAAAGTACTTCAAGTAGATGGGTCCAAGTTATTAAACTTAGAGTTTGCGAATGGAGAGATATATTCGCGTAAGTTTATAGTGTGTCCAATTGAAATAGAACAAGACGGAATAATAGGTCTTGATTTTAAGTATCAAAACATGGTTAACATAGATGTTTTGAACCGCGCACTTATCACGCGAGAAGGGATGATAAATCTGTTGCAGCAGCCGCCGTGTACTGACACTAGAAGCGATGGAATCGGACTAGCTACCCGAAATAATCCACTTACTTGCCATACGAATTGGAATAAAACTAACTTCTGTGATATCTTACACGGACAGGTGGAAACGTCAGAGAATAGTTCTAGCAACAATCTCAAATCTCAACATGATAATCGCGATGTTTGTCCAGTTTATACTGCACGTAAACTGACAATTCCTCCAAGATGTGAAGCTATGATCATAGCGCAGATAAATAGGAAGTGCACAATTACCTATAATTTGTCCCTAGAACAAGGAGAAAGTATTTTTGAACCTGAAGAGCAAGGTATAAATGGGATTTACCTAACTAGATCGCTTAGCGATAGAGAACAGAGATGTAAGACTAGTAATAATACTAGTTCCGAAGAAACGTCCGGATGAGGAAGACCGGATAGGGTTCTGAACGGATTTTAGAGGTTTAAATGCCGTAACGCACGGAGATACTTACCCTCTACCAAATATCAATGAAACGCTAGAGAGTCTGGCGAATACAAAATATTTTAGTAAGCTCGATTTACACTCAGGGTATTGGCAAGTACAAATAGAGGAAAATGACAATGAAAAGACTTCGTTCTGCAGTCCATATGGAGCGTACGAATACAACCGCATGACTTTTGGTTTGGTAAACGCACCCTCTATATTTTGTCGCCTAATGGATGGTGTACTAGCAGGGTTAAAAGGAATATCATGTTTTTTTTTCTATTTGGATGATGTATTTTTTTCTACATCCATTGAAGAACATGCAGACAGACTGCGTGAAGTTTTATTAAGATTAAGAGAAGCTAATTTAAAACCTCATCCCTTAAAATGCAAATTTGCTACGGATAAAATTGAATATTTAGGTCATATTGTAAACCGCGAAGGTATTTTACCAGATCCACAAAAGGTACAGGCTATAAATAATTATCCTATTCCAAGAACACCTAAGGAGGTCAGATCATTTTTAGGACTTGTAGGATATTATCGTAGACATATTGCAAATTTTGCTGATATAGCAAAACCTTTAACAGAATTAACTAAAAAGAATGCAGAATTTGTTTGGGAAGAAAGCCAACAAAGCGCATTTGACACTTTAAAAGATGCATTATGTCACGAGCCGGTATTAAAATACCAAGACTTTATAAAACCATTTGTCTTGACAACAGACAGCTCGAGTTACGCAATCGGTGCCGTGTTGTCTCAGATGAACGGAGACCTGCAGCATCCCGGTGCATATGCGTCACGAGTGTTATCTAAAAGTGAGCAGAATTATTCCACAACAGAACGCGAGTTACTAGCACTTGTGTGGGCTACTAAATATTTTCGCTGTTATCCATATGGCAATGAATTTACCGCAATAACAGATCACGCCGCATTGAAATGGTTACTTAGTTTAGAAGACCCTAGTTCGAGACTCTTGCGATGGACTTTAAGAATTTAAATTCACAGTCCAATATAAGCCTGGGAAGATAACCCATGCAGACTCGTCTCGAGCGTATGCAAACTCTTTACATTTTTATAGTGATGTAAATGTGGTAAGAAGTAATCAGATCGCAGAACCTCAGTATTGTAAATGGTTAGAAATTCCTGAAAAATTCCAACTAGATGATACCGGAATTTTGTTTTTAGTAGAAAATGGGAAAGAACCAAGGTTAGTTGTTCCTAAGTGTATGAGGAGAAATATTTTAAAGAATTTCCATGATTCACCAATAGGTTCTCATCAAGGTCAAAGAAAGAATATAGAATTGTTAAAACGTAGATTTTATTGGTCAAATATGAAAGCAGAAATAGAAGAACATATTGCTAAAATTTTTCGTGTAACAGTCGGAAGACAGGGAAACATCCCGTTGTTCCATTATGTAATTTCGAACCAGTTTTACAACCTTTCGAATTAGTAAGTTTAGATGTGGTTGGTCCATTACGTAAAACTTCAGCAGGTAATATATATTTACTGACATTTATGGATGCATTCAGCAAATATACTGAAGCAATTCATATTCCAGACCAAACTGCTGAAACAATAGCAAGAGAATTTGTATATAATATAATTTCTCGCCATGAAACCCCAGATAAATTATTATCGGATCAAGGACGAAACTTTACGTAAAATTTATATAAGGAAGTTTGTAAATTATTGAAAATTGAGAAAATACAAACGTCACCATATCATCCTATGACTAATGGCATGGTTGAACGCAGCCACCATAGATATGCGGATGTTATCGCATTTTGTAAGAAAATACGAAAAGTATTAGGATTTGTGGATACCTATAGTGCAGTTAGCGTATAGAAGCACACCTCATACTATTACTGGATATTCTCCTTATTATTTGTTACATGGAAAAGAAATGAAACTTCCATTTTCTTACGATATATCTCCTAAATTTTCTAGAAATGAGACAGTAAACGACCATGTACATACTTTAGCAGAAAAATTGGGATACGCATATAGGATAGTAAGAAACCGTATTCAAAGAGGAAAAGAAACTCAGGCAAAACAGTATAACGAAAAGGCAAATGTTCGTTATAGATCGTTGAAAATAGGAGACAAGGTATTATTACATTCTACGGCCACAGTTAAAGGCGTAACGAGAAAACTTTCTAAACCATGGTTAGGACCATTTACCGTTGTAGAAAGATTAAATGAGGTAAACTATTGTATTATGTCTAAGAATAGAAAGACGCATGTTAATAGGATTAAACTGTGTCCAATAGGGGAAGATGTTGTTTCCGGAAAAGCAACCAGACAATATGAAGACGGAGATAGTGATGCATCCACAGTGGAAATACTTTACGAGAAGCCTAATGTTATGAAAAAAGGTCATGAAAGGATGCCTACCGGAACGGCTAGGACACAGCAGCAGCCGGTGGATGAAAATTGGTCGTTTGAGGACGAGAAGCCTTTTAGTCAATTTGTGTACCGCCTCAGGGACGGCGATGAGAAAGAAGACGATAGTAGTCTTTAAAGTGAGGAAGATGAGATTCCGTTGATGAAGTTACGGGACAGGCTACAACGGAAGTGCGCTCAGGTAGATATATCTCCCACTATTAAGAAATCCGACCATGAGGCTCCAGAAGATAATGAGGCTCCAGAAGATAATAAGACTCCAGAAAATAAAGACTCCCAAAAAGAAAGAAAATGTTAAAGTTACAGGAACTCCCGAAAACAACCATAAGTTCAGTGTTCGTAAACCCCAGGTGAGGTACGGATTTGAGAACGATGTGCACTGGAGTAGTGAGGATAGGACTCAGGGGGAGGAACACCCAGGTAATAGTGAAACCCCAGTAAGAAATAAATTCCATGAGACTAGGCAAGGGTCACGAATGAATACAGAAACACTCAAGTTAGGTCAAGCCTATGAACGCGAAAGCAGTAATGAAACAAGTTTGCACTTAGAATCGCGAGAACGAACGGAATCTCAGGAATACGGAGAATCTCAAGAACGCACAGTGAATGAAATTAGTAATAATAATGAATTAAGCAATTCAGGGCAAATCATAACAGAACCCAATATTAATAACATACCCCAATGTCGTTATAATCTCAGATCGAGACACATTTTAACTTGTTTACAGGGAACGTAATACTGCTGACAAATACGTAGGGACAAGGATTTAGTAATTCAGAAAGAGAAGAGACAACTAAACTTAACAAAGGATTGGTGTTTATTAAAGAAAAGGATATCCTTCTTTCAGGACATAAGTGGACAATTGTTATGGATTTTAGTCTTGATATTTATTATGAAATTTTAAGTAATATAACAGAAGATGTTAATTACTTTCGAGAAACAGTTGACGATTCAGATTTTATGAAAGTAATATTATTTAATACGTTAGCACCTAATCACGCAATACTATTAGAATTGCGATACGCAGAATTGATCAAGACATTCAAATAATAACTAATAAATTAAACGAGATCAGTAATGAATTATTTAAATCAGAAATTTGGACTAAGCGAGGTTTATTTAATTTAGGAGGATCAATTTTAAAGTTCCTCTTCGGTTCGATCGACGATACTGACTTAAAGAGGATAGACGCTCAAATAAGTTCTATTAGTAGTAATAGAAATCAAATAACGGAAATTGGGCAAGAACAGCTTTCGTACATGAAGAAAATGTACGAAAGAGTTGACTAAAACAGACGGGATCTTCAAGAATTCACTAAATATGTTAATCAAACATTACGCGCTTTGGACAATATAATTGAAGATGCTTTGATTGGATTTAATGTAATTACTAAAAGTATTAATGTTTTTGCAAATTTACAATTTATCGTGGATACTTTAAAAGAGTTAGAACATCATTTAATACAGTTTAGGGAAGCTGTAGATCTCACAGCTACTGGCAAACTAAGTTCTTACTTGTTACCGCCTCATATATTTTCAAATATTTTGGAAAGAATTACTTTGAAATTACCTGAAGGAATTTTCTTATTATCAGTCGTCGAAACTAGTGCTTTATTTTATACTATTCGTTAGTAGAAGTTTACGCCCTTGCAAGTAAGAATAAATTAAGATTATTTATCGACTTACAGTTGAAGTCGCTAGACAGGTATTTTGAGTTATACAGAGTACGAGCACTACCACATTGGGACACGACAGCCAATGTCAGTAACCTGGGTTCTTTTGTGATCCAACCTGATTATGAGCATTTAGCAATAACAAATAATAGATTGTATTATGCATTGCTTGATGAAAATGACATTTCCAGATGTAAAGGTGATTTGTATACCATATGTCCAGCCGACATAGTAATATTTTCAGCAACTCAACCGAACTGTATTCCGGCGCTATTCACAGGACAGCCGAAGGAAGCCATTGATACATATGACAAGAGAATTATTGGAAACCAACGAAAACCCGTTTGGTATCGTTTACCCTACAAGCATTTTTGGATATACAGCCTTCCAACGGAAGTGTGTTTAACTAAAATTTGCCATTCCAGAAATGGATCACGAGTCGAATCATCGACTATAATTTTGTTTAATACTGGAATATTAGAGGCAACTAATAATTATTTTTACTCTAATAATTTTAAACTTCTACCTTATACTACAGGAAATATTTATGCAAATTATGACCCAAGTGGTATATTGTTGCCCGAGATAAATAAAGATATATTTAATGCAGATTTGAATTTTTCATATAACGAAGTGAGTTCATTAATGAGTGAATTGCCAGATATTAAAGATTTTAATAAGAATGGATGAAGTTTTGAGGAATCAAAAGCTAAAATAAAGTCATTAAGAAATTATTTTAATTATAATGGTATCACTAATACTTTATATTATGAGGTATTACAATGGTTTGTTTTGTTAATATTATGTTGTGTCTTTATAATGCAGATACGGACTTTGCTTATCGGAGGGGATATACAATGTCTTGGATGAGAAACCTAACTTTATCAAGCAGACGGCACGAGTCCGAAAGTCCAAGAAAGGAAATGACCTTGCAAACGCATGGTATTGCAGACGTCGTAGAGATTACGTCTTCAGCAGACTCCACTATAAACACAACCAGTCCATAATTTAAGAGTTCTTCACAGGCTGACAGCCGAGTCAAGGGTTTAATAATCTCCGAGCTTTCGGACTCCATATCTCTGAGTCCTTCTTCTGGGAAAGTGGGAAGGAGGAGGAGGAGAATAGACTTACTGGGCATTTCTGGCCCTAACTGCAAAAGGTATGAGCCCCAGGTTTGGGCTCTTGACCTTGTATTTAGTTTGAGGTTTCAATTTTCTTTTGTGTTTGCATACGTCCTTTTGACTTGTTGGTTGAGTAAGTAATTTTTTGTGTATTTTAAAGTTTTGTCATTTCATTTCATTAGGTTCTTAGACAGTCTGTTATTGCTGAATGTCAACAACTATATTTAGTCTCTTATGTTTGTTATACCTGGCCTGGTTCGTGCCAATGTTCTTTACTAATGTGCTTGGATGGGAGTGAAGTTTACGTGCTTCTTTTTGTGTATTTCTTGTTATGTATTCGTGGAGTGTCTCAATTGTAAATTAGTCATGTAACAAGTTTACTGGTGTTCTTCTTGGTCTATTAAGTGATAGTCTTATTACTTTGTTCTGTAGGATTTGTAGTTTTTGTATGTATGATTTTGCTGTTAGTGACCACGCAGGACAAGCCTATGTTAATTTTGACCGTATTAGCGCTGTGTACAGCAGCTTTTTCGTTTCTTTAGTTAGTCTTGGCGTTTTGAATAATGGCATGAGTCTTCTAAAAGCTTGGAGACTTTTGCTGTGAATATAGTTAACGAGCTGTTTAAATGTCAAGGATTTATCAAGTATTAGACCCAGGTATTTGACGTGAGATTTATACTGTAAAATCCTGCCATGTAATTGTATTGGAGGAATCTCACGGGGTCGACCCTTGGTAAAGACAATGGCTTGTGTTTTTCTTTCATTAATTTTGATGTTCCACTGCCTAGACCAGTTCGATACCCGGGCAAGACTTCTCTGCAACTTGGCTGTGACATAGTGTAGGTTTTTACCTGAAGCATAATGAATAGAGGAGAAAGTGTGATGACTGAGGTAGTTCACTGGTTCCGCCGCTAGGTAGCAGTTACTCTGCTTGAGATTCACGGGAGCAAGATTACTACGGGCGGTATAGGAAAAATTGCAAACATTCTTAAACAAAATAATACATTAATCTATTTCAAAATGACTCACCTTATCTAAATTGAATTGTTAGATACTTTTGACAATTTTCGGGCTGCTTTACACGTCTTGGAAGATCTCATCTCCATAAATAAGCATGGCCGTGTGTAACAGTAATTTCTCAGATTGCAAGAAGCTTGACCGTAACATTTCGTTCCACATCTTTCCAAAAATCGAATATGTTCACAAGCAATGAACAATTATATAATATAGGTATGAAACAGCTAAGGGATGTTGATCTAATATTTTGTTGCCTAGAAAATAGGGTAGAGGGTATGTTAGTATAATTTGATGAGAATTTGTTAAAGAATGTTGTACGGGCAAGCTGAGAGCAAGCGGACTGTACACAAGATTCATAGGACGTAGCACTTCTTGAGATAGAGACTTAAACTGTAAATAGATAAGCCAAACTTGCCCAATACATTTTAGATAGATTTCTCTGGTATGTAACAATTTATTGTCACAAACAACAATACATAAATCATGCTCAGTTTATAAATTCTGGATTCCTTGGACGTATGTAATATTATTATTCATAAACACTGATGAAATTGTAGATATCACAATGTTTAATACAAATTCCTTAGTTAAGGTCATAAATATCTTTGAGATGGCTTAATCAGTTCGATCAAAACCACACGTATATTAGTTCAATGATGAACTTACGTCCAAATTGTTCTTCAAATAAATTAAGTAGTAAATGACGTACCTTTGAATTAATTAAATACCACCTTTTGATAGTTGTTAAAGATGTTAGCTTGAGATCTTGCAACGCCAACACCAAAAGGAAGAAGACCCGATGAATCACACGATGGGTGATAATAGTATTTAGATCGTTAGTAGTCTTCAGAATCAATAAGGCATATGAAACCTTAATGTGAATCGAAGAGCTGATTGCTTCAGCTATTGAAAGTGAACCACCAGATCTATCTGATAGGTAAAGATAGGCATTGATAAGCCAAGAAGAAAACTCATGTCTATATGAGTAGTAGTTGAATTGATTATGAAGAAGAATAGGCATTTAAAGCCTAGAAGAACTAATGTCTTAATGAGACACAGTTGACTTGAATCGATGAAGAAAAAGAATGAAGCTAAAGTAAAGCCTTATTGGCTATCAAAACAATATGATAAATTATCCAGTCTCTGATTGGATGCAAGACACAAAAAGAATATAATTTTGATATTACAATACCCATAAATAACAAATATTTGAAATTCATTTGTTCAATTATAAATAAAAAACAAGATAGCAAGCAAGGCCTGCTAAAAACGAATTACAGAAGCATGACCTACTACGAACTAAAACATAACGGAACATATTGCCCGCAAATTATGACACTTGTGGCATAATTTAAAAAATTACATGTGGAGTTATGTTTTAAAAATAAATTAAAGAAGAGAGGAAAAAGAATAAAAAATAAAACAAACATGAGAACAAATAATTAAATGAATTGAAAAGTATATGAACAAATGCAGAGAATGACTAAGCTATTTGTCATCTTCTGAGAATGGCATTGGTGCCAAATTGACAATTGGTTGCACATAAAGATTTGTGGCAGTACGAACCTTTGCAACTTGAACCAGACTGACCCCGCCAGGGTGAATTTGTCATGGTGTTTGAAGTCCTTAACGCTGGGTGGTAAGTTTTGATGTAGTCGGAATTCTCGTTGGAAACCTGACCAACGGATTCCATATGTCCCAATTTCAAGTGTTTGGACATAGAATTCCTGTAAGCCTTAGCTAATACAGGATTAGAAAGAGAACGTCTCTTAAGAGACGTCAATCTTGAACTCGCTTGGCGAGATGCATTAGAAACCCTTTGCAGGTTTGAATTTACTAAGGCTGAATAATGCATCTCTAAGGTATTAGATTGGCAGGATAAATCATTAGGAAGTCCATTGCTAAGATCCTTAGATTTATGAAGTGTAAGTTTGTTGGACCTACGAACAGACAACCTAGGAGAAGAAGGTTGGGGCAGCTTGCCCGCAAAGTACCAACCCAGTTGAGAGTTATGAATGATGGGTAGGTTAGGAGCAGAAATGTTACCCACACAATCGATTTGCGAGAAAACCTCAACACCCAACACCAAATCTACAGAGTTAGGTGTGTTGAAGTCGGGATTGGCCAGTTGAAGGTTAGGCGGAATGTTCCAGTTAGTGACATTAATTGGGAATCTTGGAAGTTTCGATGCTGAAATCTCCGGAACAACAAGGGCAACAGTATTACAATACCATCGAGTTGTTCGGGATCTGATTTCTATAGAAGCAAGCTTATGCGTGCTTACTTTAGACGACAATATTCCAGTCAGCCTTGCTTGCTGCTGACAAGGAGATAGTTTTAAGTGTTTAAATAGCCTTTCACTGATTAAATTACAATCAGAGCCGCTATCTAAGAGGGCAGTGGCCTCTACGGGTTGACCATTCTTGTTTATCACAAACACATTTGCAGTAGGAAGTAAGCAGCCTTGATGATTATGAGAGGCTGACATAATCCCTGCAGTATTAGATATTTGTGACTCGTTCTGAGCACTATAATCGTGAAGAAGAGTACTATGTTTCTCTCCGCACACTCTGCAAGAGAACGAGCTGCAAGCCTTGGTATGCCCTCTTGAAGAGTAACATACACGACATAAATGGTTAGTCCTAACAAAATTGCTACGGCTTGCAAGACTCATTGCCTTGAAAACATCACATTGGTAGACTTGATGCGAATCTTTTTTGCAACAAATACATTTGTTGACAAACTGAGCTGATTTGCTCTTAGCCGATATAGGTTGCGAATTCTGTGAAGTTGAAGGCTGATTTTTTAGAGCTGAATCCGTCATTTGCAAGACCCGGACTCTAGTCTCCAGGAACTTAAGTAGTTCCTTGAGTTCAGGCAATCTGTCTGACTTCAGCGATGATTCCCATTCTCTAATAATATGAACTGGGAGTTTGTCTAAGATCATTTTAGAAATAATTAAATCGGATAAATCGACATTAGTATTTAAGGAGTGCAATGCATGCACCGTGCTTATGAAATGATCTATAAATCTTTGCAGAGAGTCTGCAGAATTCTTTTCAAGAGAAGGTGGTGAAAATAATTTGTCAATGTGACTATTAGCAATCAGACGATTGTTGTCAAATCTTTCTGACAACGTTTCCCAGGCTACATCAAATGTAGCTGAGGATACAGGAATATTCTGTATTACAGTCATGACTTCTGGCGATAAGCATGATTTGAGATATTGGAACTTGTCCATGTTAGAAATATGCTTATGTTGAATGACAAGGGAATAGAATGTATCCCTGAACTCAATCCACAAGGCAGGATCGCCTGTGAATTGAGGAAGACGGATCTCGGGAAGTTTGGGCAGTGAAGGGGTCAATTCTCTAGATGACTGCTGGACTACAGAAGCTGAGACCTGATCAGGGTCATAGAACTGTTTATTTTTAACAATAGAACCATTTAGAAGACCTATTGCCTTATGAAAAGTAGTTTCGACCTCTTTTCTCTGAAGTTTGATTACTTCAGTCACTTCTTGCGGACTGATATTAGAATATTTGCTCTTATATTCATTAAATATGGCTTCAAATGCATTACGCATACTAATAGCTTCGAAATATGAAACTTCGTCTCGTATAACTAACGTTTGAATAGCTTCAACGTAATCATAGAACTGAGCTGCTACAATATCAATAGAAGCTAGTTTGTCCCTAAATTCTGTCTCTGCTAATTCTAGCCTAGTCCTAGCTTCTGCTTCTGCAATTTCTAGTCTAGTCCTAGCTTCTGCTTCTGCAGCTTCTAGTCTAATCTTAGCATCTGCTTCTTGTTTAAGTTTAGTCTCATAAGCTGTAACTAAAGAGTTTACACGAGAAATGGCTGCAAAAACAGCCTTTTCCACTTCTCCTCTATAACCTGCTTCAGCTTCTGAATACTCAACTTGTTCAATCAGAGACTGAACATCTTCATATTTGATCAGGACTTCATTAAACTTAGCCATACGGGCTATAATTTCATTATAAGATTCATCGTCGAGATCTGTGAATGATAGAAAGGTATTGACGTGGCGAGTGATCTGAGCCTTTATAGGAGTTCTCTTGGCTTTAAGAGCATTAATGTTTAAATCCTGATTAGCCATCTCTTTAGATTTACAGCTCAGATTACAATGAATATCAATAATTGCCCGCTCTTAGGGCCAAAATGACAATAAATACAATGCCCGATTACGGGTTAAGACAAATCAGTACATAAACGTCCAATGCAATGGACGTTGAAACAATACAATATCAGGTGTGATATGTGTACTAGTGTAAGTGGTGCTGTCTGTGTAAGTTTTACATACATGTAAACTTAAAACACTAGTTTAAACAATAGATCCTCCAGCCTTCACCTCAAACATGCAGAAGACATGGAGGTAGTAACAATGTCAATTATTGTTTGGTTATTGTTATGATGAGAACAATTCTGGTATATATTACAGTTCAATTCACCAGATAACAGTCCAGATATGATTCAATATCCGGCAATAGGAGGACCAGTAAAATGGTCCGGAAATGATTCAATTATCCGGAAACCGGAGGACCAGTAAAATGTACGGGCAAGCTGAGAGCAAGCGGACTGTACACAAGATTCATAGGACGTAGCACTTCTTGAGATAGAGACTTAAACTATAAATAGATAAGCCAAACTTGCCCAATACATGTTAGATAGATTTCTCTGGTATGTAACAATTTATTGTCACAAACAACAATACATAAATCATGCTCAGTTTATAAATTCTGGATTCCTTGGACGTATGTAATATTATTATTCATAAACACTGATGAAATTGTAGATATCACAATGTTTAATACAAATTCCTTAGTTAAGGTCATAAATATCTTTGAGATGGCTTAATCAGTTCGATCAAAACCACACGTATATTAGTTCAATGATGAACTTACGTCCAAATTGTTCTTCAAATAAATTAAGTAGTAAATGACGTACCTTTGAATTAATTAAATACCACCTTTTGATAGTTGTTAAAGATGTTAACTTGAGATCTTGCAACGCCAACACCAAAAGGAAGAAGACCCGATGAATCACACGATGGGTGATAATAGTATTTAGATCGTTAGTAGTCTTCAGAATCAATAAGGCATATGAAACCTTAATGTGAATCGAAGAGCTGATTGCTTCAGCTATTGAAAGTGAACCACCAGATCTATCTGATAGGTAAAGATAGGCATTGATAAGCCAAGAAGAAAACTCATGTCTTTATGAGTAGTAGTTGAATTGATTATGAAGAAGAATAGGCATTTAAAGCCTAGAAGAACTAATGTCTTAATGAGACACAGTTGACTTGAATCGATGAAGAAAAAGAATGAAGCTAAAGTAAAGCCTTATTGGCTATCAAAACAATATGATAAATTATCCAGTCTCTGATTGGATGCAAGACACAAAAAGAATATAATTTTGATATTACAATACCCATAAATAACAAATATTTGAAATTCATTTGTTCAATTATAAATAAAAAACAAGATAGCAAGCAAGGCCTGCTAAAAACGAATTACAGAAGCATGACCTACTACGAACTAAAACATAACGGAACATATTTCCCGCAAATTATGACACTTGTGGCATAATTTAAAAAATTACATGTGGAGTTATGTTTTAAAAATAAATTAAAGAAGAGAGGAAAAAGAATAAAAAATAAAACAAACATGAGAACAAATAATTAAATGAATTGAAAAGTATATGAACAAATGCAGAGAATGACTAAGCTATTTGTCATCTTCTGAGAATGGCATTGGTGCCAAATTGACAATTGGTTGCACATAAAGATTCGTGGCAGTACGAACCTTTGCAACTTGAACCAGACTGACCCCGCCAGGGTGAATTTGTCATGGTGTTTGAAGTCCTTAACGCTGGGTGGTAAGTTTTGATGTAGTCGGAATTCTCGTTGGAAACCTGACCAACGGATTCCATATGTCCCAATTTCAAGTGTTTGGACATAGAATTCCTGTAAGCCTTAGCTAATACAGGATTAGAAAGAGAACGTCTCTTAAGAGACGTCAATCTTGAACTCGCTTGGCGAGATGCATTAGAAACCCTTTGCAGGTTTGAATTTACTAAGGCTGAATAATGCATCTCTAAGGTATTAGATTGGCAGGATAAATCATTAGGAAGTCCATTGCTAAGATCCTTAGATTTATGAAGTGTAAGTTTGTTGGACCTACGAACAGACAACCTAGGAGAAGAAGGTTGGGGCAGCTTGCCCGCAAAGTACCAACCCAGTTGAGAGTTATGAATGATGGGTAGGTTAGGAGCAGAAATGTTACCCACACAATCGATTTGCGAGAAAACCTCAACACCCAACACCAAATCTACAGAGTTAGGTGTGTTGAAGTCGGGATTGGCCAGTTGAAGGTTAGGCGGAATGTTCCAGTTAGTGACATTAATTGGGAATCTTGGAAGTTTCGATGCTGAAATCTCCGGAACAACAAGGGCAACAGTATTACAATACCATCGAGTTGTTCGGGATCTGATTTCTATAGAAGCAAGCTTATGCGTGCTTACTTTAGACGACAATATTCCAGTCAGCCTTGCTTGCTGCTGACAAGGAGATAGTTTTAAGTGTTTAAATAGCCTTTCACTGATTAAATTACAATCAGAGCCGCTATCTAAGAGGGCAGTGGCCTCTACGGGTTGACCATTCTTGTTTATCACAAACACATTTGCAGTAGGAAGTAAGCAGCCTTGATGATTATGAGAGGCTGACATAATCCCTGCAGTATTAGATATTTGTGACTCGTTCTGAGCACTATAATCGTGAAGAAGAGTACTATGTTTCTCTCCGCACACTCTGCAAGAGAACGAGCTGCAAGCCTTGGTATGCCCTCTTGAAGAGTAACATACACGACATAAATGGTTAGTCCTAACAAAATTGCTACGGCTTGCAAGACTCATTGCCTTGAAAACATCACATTGGTAGACTTGATGCGAATCTTTTTTGCAACAAATACATTTGTTGACAAACTGAGCTGATTTGCTCTTAGCCGATATAGGTTGCGAATTCTGTGAAGTTGAAGGCTGATTTTTTAGAGCTGAATCCGTCATTTGCAAGACCCGGACTCTAGTCTCCAGGAACTTAAGTAGTTCCTTGAGTTCAGGCAATCTGTCTGACTTCAGCGATGATTCCCATTCTCTAATAATATGAACTGGGAGTTTGTCTAAGATCATTTTAGAAATAATTAAATCGGATAAATCGACATTAGTATTTAAGGAGTGCAATGCATGCACCGTGCTTATGAAATGATCTATAAATCTTTGCAGAGAGTCTGCAGAATTCTTTTCAAGAGAAGGTGGTGAAAATAATTTGTCAATGTGACTATTAGCAATCAGACGATTGTTGTCAAATCTTTCTGACAACGTTTCCCAGGCTACATCAAATGTAGCTGAGGATACAGGAATATTCTGTATTACAGTCATGACTTCTGGCGATAAGCATGATTTGAGATATTGGAACTTGTCCATGTTAGAAATATGCTTATGTTGAATGACAAGGGAATAGAATGTATCCCTGAACTCAATCCACAAGGCAGGATCGCCTGTGAATTGAGGAAGACGGATCTCGGGAAGTTTGGGCAGTGAAGGGGTCAATTCTCTAGATGACTGCTGGACTACAGAAGCTGAGACCTGATCAGGGTCATAGAACTGTTTATTTTTAACAATAGAACCATTTAGAAGACCTATTGCCTTATGAAAAGTAGTTTCGACCTCTTTTCTCTGAAGTTTGATTACTTCAGTCACTTCTTGCGGACTGATATTAGAATATTTGCTCTTATATTCATTAAATATGGCTTCAAATGCATTACGCATACTAATAGCTTCGAAATATGAAACTTCGTCTCGTATAACTAACGTTTGAATAGCTTCAACGTAATCATAGAACTGAGCTGCTACAATATCAATAGAAGCTAGTTTGTCCCTAAATTCTGTCTCTGCTAATTCTAGCCTAGTCCTAGCTTCTGCTTCTGCAATTTCTAGTCTAGTCCTAGCTTCTGCTTCTGCAGCTTCTAGTCTAATCTTAGCATCTGCTTCTTGTTTAAGTTTAGTCTCATAAGCTGTAACTAAAGAGTTTACACGAGAAATGGCTGCAAAAACAGCCTTTTCCACTTCTCCTCTATAACCTGCTTCAGCTTCTGAATACTCAACTTGTTCAATCAGAGACTGAACATCTTCATATTTGATCAGGACTTCATTAAACTTAGCCATACGGGCTATAATTTCATTATAAGATTCATCGTCGAGATCTGTGAATGATAGAAAGGTATTGACGTGGCGAGTGATCTGAGCCTTTATAGGAGTTCTCTTGGCTTTAAGAGCATTAATGTTTAAATCCTGATTAGCCATCTCTTTAGATTTACAGCTCAGATTACAATGAATATCAATAATTGCCCGCTCTTAGGGCCAAAATGACAATAAATACAATGCCCGATTACGGGTTAAGACAAATCAGTACATAAACGTCCAATGCAATGGACGTTGAAACAATACAATATCAGGTGTGATATGTGTACTAGTGTAAGTGGTGCTGTCTGTGTAAGTTTTACATACATGTAAACTTAAAACACTAGTTTAAACAATAGATCCTCCAGCCTTCACCTCAAACATGCAGAAGACATGGAGGTAGTAACAATGTCAATTATTGTTTGGTTATTGTTATGATGAGAACAATTCTGGTATATATTACAGTTCAATTCACCAGATAACAGTCCAGATATGATTCAATATCCGGCAATAGGAGGACCAGTAAAATGGTCCGGAAATGATTCAATTATCCGGAAACCGGAGGACCAGTAAAATGTACGGGCAAGCTGAGAGCAAGCGGACTGTACACAAGATTCATAGGACGTAGCACTTCTTGAGATAGAGACTTAAACTATAAATAGATAAGCCAAACTTGCCCAATACATGTTAGATAGATTTCTCTGGTATGTAACAATTTATTGTCACAAACAACAATACATAAATCATGCTCAGTTTATAAATTCTGGATTCCTTGGACGTATGTAATATTATTATTCATAAACACTGATGAAATTGTAGATATCACAATGTTTAATACAAATTCCTTAGTTAAGGTCATAAATATCTTTGAGATGGCTTAATCAGTTCGATCAAAACCACACGTATATTAGTTCAATGATGAACTTACGTCCAAATTGTTCTTCAAATAAATTAAGTAGTAAATGACGTACCTTTGAATTAATTAAATACCACCTTTTGATAGTTGTTAAAGATGTTAACTTGAGATCTTGCAACGCCAACACCAAAAGGAAGAAGACCCGATGAATCACACGATGGGTGATAATAGTATTTAGATCGTTAGTAGTCTTCAGAATCAATAAGGCATATGAAACCTTAATGTGAATCGAAGAGCTGATTGCTTCAGCTATTGAAAGTGAACCACCAGATCTATCTGATAGGTAAAGATAGGCATTGATAAGCCAAGAAGAAAACTCATGTCTTTATGAGTAGTAGTTGAATTGATTATGAAGAAGAATAGGCATTTAAAGCCTAGAAGAACTAATGTCTTAATGAGACACAGTTGACTTGAATCGATGAAGAAAAAGAATGAAGCTAAAGTAAAGCCTTATTGGCTATCAAAACAATATGATAAATTATCCAGTCTCTGATTGGATGCAAGACACAAAAAGAATATAATTTTGATATTACAATACCCATAAATAACAAATATTTGAAATTCATTTGTTCAATTATAAATAAAAAACAAGATAGCAAGCAAGGCCTGCTAAAAACGAATTACAGAAGCATGACCTACTACGAACTAAAACATAACGGAACATATTTCCCGCAAATTATGACACTTGTGGCATAATTTAAAAAATTACATGTGGAGTTATGTTTTAAAAATAAATTAAAGAAGAGAGGAAAAAGAATAAAAAATAAAACAAACATGAGAACAAATAATTAAATGAATTGAAAAGTATATGAACAAATGCAGAGAATGACTAAGCTATTTGTCATCTTCTGAGAATGGCATTGGTGCCAAATTGACAATTGGTTGCACATAAAGATTCGTGGCAGTACGAACCTTTGCAACTTGAACCAGACTGACCCCGCCAGGGTGAATTTGTCATGGTGTTTGAAGTCCTTAACGCTGGGTGGTAAGTTTTGATGTAGTCGGAATTCTCGTTGGAAACCTGACCAACGGATTCCATATGTCCCAATTTCAAGTGTTTGGACATAGAATTCCTGTAAGCCTTAGCTAATACAGGATTAGAAAGAGAACGTCTCTCAAGAGACGTCAATCTTTAACTCGCTTGGCGAGATGCATTAGAAACCCTTTGCAGGTTTGAATTTACTAAGGCTGAATAATGCATCTCTAAGGTATTAGATTGGCAGGATAAATCATTAGGAAGTCCATTGCTAAGATCCTTCGATTTATGAAGTGTAAGTTTGTTGGACCTACGAACAGACAACCTAGGAGAAGAAGGTTGGGGCAGCTTGCCCGCAAAGTACCAACCCAGTTGAGAGTTATGAATGATGGGTAGGTTAGGAGCAGAAATGTTACCCACACAATCGATTTGCGAGAAAACCTCAACACCCAACACCAAATCTACAGAGTTAGGTGTGTTGAAGTCGGGATTGGCCAGTTGAAGGTTAGGCGGAATGTTCCAGTTAGTGACATTAATTGGGAATCTTGGAAGTTTCGATGCTGAAATCTCCGGAACAACAAGGGCAACAGTATTACAATACCATCGAGTTGTTCGGGATCTGATTTCTATAGAAGCAAGCTTATGCGTGCTTACTTTAGACGACAATATTCCAGTCAGCCTTGCTTGCTGCTGACAAGGAGATAATTTTAAGTGTTTAAATAGCCTTTCACTGATTAAATTACAATCAGAGCCGCTATCTAAGAGGGCAGTGGCCTCTACGGGTTGACCATTCTTGTTTATCACAAACACATTTGCAGTAGGAAGTAAGCAGCCTTGATGATTATGAGAGGCTGACATAATCCCTGCAGTATTAGATATTTGTGACTCGTTCTGAGCACTATAATCGTGAAGAAGAGTACTATGTTTCTCTCCGCACACTCTGCAAGAGAACGAGCTGCAAGCCTTGGTATGCCCTCTTGAAGAGTAACATACACGACATAAATGGTTAGTCCTAACAAAATTGCTACGGCTTGCAAGACTCATTGCCTTGAAAACATCACATTGGTAGACTTGATGCGAATCTTTTTTGCAACAAATACATTTGTTGACAAACTGAGCTGATTTGCTCTTAGCCGATATAGGTTGCGAATTCTGTGAAGTTGAAGGCTGATTTTTTAGAGCTGAATCCGTCATTTGCAAGACCCGGACTCTAGTCTCCAGGAACTTAAGTAGTTCCTTGAGTTCAGGCAATCTGTCTGACTTCAGCGATGATTCCCATTCTCTAATAATATGAACTGGGAGTTTGTCTAAGATCATTTTAGAAATAATTAAATCGGATAAATCGACATTAGTATTTAAGGAGTGCAATGCATGCACCGTGCTTATGAAATGATCTATAAATCTTTGCAGAGAGTCTGCAGAATTCTTTTCAAGAGAAGGTGGTGAAAATAATTTGTCAATGTGACTATTAGCAATCAGACGATTGTTGTCAAATCTTTCTGACAACGTTTCCCAGGCTACATCAAATGTAGCTGAGGATACAGGAATATTCTGTATTACAGTCATGACTTCTGGCGATAAGCATGATTTGAGATATTGGAACTTGTCTGTAGGCTAGTGTGCCTAACAGAGTTGCAATAGGATTTTCGGAGGACCACTGGATTATAATCCAGAAAATATTCAAGTTTAGAATTGCAGGAATATTGAAGGAAGCAGGAATAATGGATAGAGAAAATTGTTGCTTTATTCTTCTTATTCTTAGCTGTAATTGGCAATAACCAATGTTTTATTATGATCTGCTATCTTTGTTAAGTAGATTTCAGGAAAGTTGCCAGGTTGATTTATTATTATAATATAATATGGTTTGTTTCCACAACAACAATTCAAGTAACTTTATTTTTTGTTCAAATAGTTACAATATAATAATTGAGCTGTATTGGCTCAGAATACTACTGCAGTATACTTTATCTGCAAGTAGGAAAAGAGAAGCTGCAAATATTTGCCAAACTTCTTAATGTGATAAACACTGAATTACTACTTTATTACAAGCAAGAATGTTAGACCATATCTTCAGTCTTTAATAAATTGTTCAAGATTTAATACGGCAGCATCTTTGACTTGCACGTAGTGAAAAGAGGAGCTGCATGGATGCCAAAACTCCCTAGCTTTATACAAGCAGTATTTACTTTTTAATGACACAAAGATGCTAAGCCTTACTTGGCTTTTGTGTAATAGTACTTTGTTATGATTTGCTTTACTTAACTTTATTTGACATCTGATGAGAATGTGACTGCATTTAGCCGGACTGAAGTTAAGGGAAGTACAGTTACTGAAGTTCTATGTTGCTGCGGATCATCTTGAACTGTGGCCAGTAGCGAGACCGTCCATGGCTGCAAGCTACGCTCCCTGAAGTTCTAGAGATGTCCAAATATCCACCTCCTGGTAGATTAAGTCGTGGCTGCTAATGCTGGTTCCCTGCTGAGTTGTGTAGAAACTGTACTATTATATATTCAGACTTGTGGTCTGTTGCTAAATTGGGCTGTGCCCTTACGAAGCGACGATCGGTGAGAGAGTGAGTGAAAGTCTAACGGCCAAAATGCGTTCACATAATCATCTTACAAAGAGTCAAGTTCTAGAATCCCATGGAAGGCTCTTCTAGAAGTGTCTAGTAGCTTCCATCCAGAACTAGGGTACATTTACAGAGAATGACATGCTGTAACTATTCTGTAACATAAAAAATTAATATGTGAGCATTTACATTATAATTACAATGTATAATTACAGAGAAATTTAATAATTTCAATGCGGTGAATAATCGATTTATTCATAAAGCTGCATCTAATCGATGGCACTAATCGATAGGACGGCTTTAAGTAAGCTAATGTATTCTGTCTGTAGCGCCAAGTGAATGTTAATGAGCTGGCACTCGACTTATCGATATTAGTTCGATGTCTGCAATGCAGCTTTCTGTTGCTAATTGACATTAATTAGTAATTCTGCTGATAATAGCTAATATTAACAAGAATAGATGTGCAAAATTATTCTTTAGTTCATTATAGTACAGAATATAACATATGTTTTCTTTTTCTAAGCATATATAAATAGGTACAAGTGTGCCAAGAATTCTGGCTACTGATAATTGGCATCAGTGCCATCTAGTGATTTGCATTAATACTTCATTACTAGTAATTGCTATAAAGGTATAAAAAATAGGCTCTAAGCTGTACGAGCTTACATACTGGGGGGGGGGCCCAGAAAATAGAAAAATTTACTGAGCAGGCAGTGGACACAGCTTAGATATAGGCCTTTTTAGTATATAATTGGCCGTTTTGACTGTTGCTACTCTAACTTTACCATCTGGACCAGGATGCACTTCTATAATCCTAGCCAGTGGCCAGTTCATAGGAGGAACATTGTCCACCATTAATATGACTAATTGATTAGTTTTCAGATTTTGAGTTTCTGTGTTCCACTTCTGTCTCTGTTGCAAAGTGTTCAAATACTCTTTGACCCATCTGGACCAAATGCATTGTGACTGTTGCTCTAACAATTGATAGCGTGACAGCCTGGACAGGTTTATAGACTGTAAGTCTGGGTGGGGGATAGAATTTAAAGGAGCACCAATGAGGAAGTGACCAGGGGTTAATGCCATGTAGTCTTGAGAGTCGCTGCTCATCGGTGTCAGTGGTCTACTGTTGATGATGGCTTCTATTCTGCATAGAAGTGTGCTGGCTTCTTCATAGCTGTAGATAGTGTCTTTCATCACCTTGTATAGAATAGTTTTCATGCTGCGGTTAGATCTTTCTACAAGTCCTGCCATGTGGCTTGCCCTTGGTGGCAGAAAATGGAATTGTATATTTAGATTTGCTGTAAAGTTCATGATATCTGTGTTAGCTTGTTCAGTCTGGAATTGTTCATAGAGTTCACTCAGCTCTCGTGAGGCTCCTATGAAGTTTCTGCCATTATCCAGGTATAGGTGGGAAGGTAGTCCCCTTCTAGAAACGAATCTTTGCAAGGATGCGATGAATGCTGCTGAAGTGGCTGCTGTTACCAATTCAATGTGCACTGCTTTGGTACATAAACATATGTGCATACAGATGTAAGCTTTATATACTGTTTTGCCTCTCCCATGATCCTTCAAAGAGATAGGACCTACAAAATCTATGGCTGTGGTGTCGAAAGCTCGGTTGGGAGTAACTCTGGCTTGGGGTAAAGTTCCCATGATTTGCTGTGCTTTGACAGGGCTATGTCTAAAGCATGTGAGACATCCTTTTAAGGCTGATTTTACAGTTTGAACTCCATGGATGGGCCAGTACTGTTGTCTTAATGTGTACAGTATGCCTTGAGGGCCTTCATGTAAGTTTTTCAGATGTGTGTCTCTGACAATGATGTCTGTAATATGGTGCTTGGCAGGTAATATAATTGGATGTTTAGCATTGTAGTCTAAATCAGTATGGTGCAGTCTTCCACCTACACGTAGTATGCTATCTTTATCCAAATATGGATGCAGTGGCAATAGTGAACTGCTTCTAGAAACACAATTATTCTTTCTAATATGAGCCATGTCTTCTGAGAAGGCTTCTTTCTGAGTAGCATGTATGATAGCATTGTGAGCTTTATGTAGTTCTTGCAGGCTGATAGGACCAACAAATCTATCAGACTTGTGTAGACAGTTGTGTTTGAATCTCAGAATATAAGCTGTATTCCTGAGTAGCTTTCTGAAAGTGGAATATCTATGCAAGTATTCATTGTGTGTACTTGTGATCATAAAGGCTTTTGCTGTCTTCTTGGTTTCTGGTATTTCTTCTGTCTGAAATACATTGTCAGTGGTAGGCCAAAAACATTCATCTTGTGTTAGGAATTTTGGACCATTCCACCATAGAGTTTGGTTATGAAGCTTGTTAGGTGAGACAGGTTTAGTGATGAGATCTGCAGGATTCTGCTGTGTTGGCACATATCTCCATTGACAGTTTTCTGTAGCAGCTTGAATTTTGGTTACTCTGTGTGCTACAAAAGTGTTCCATTTGTGTGGAGGCTGTTTATGGAGTCTGGTTTCATTAGAGAAGAAACGTTTCAGAGCTCCAGTTCTAGAGGCACCAAGATTACCTGTGGGCTTCTTGAATGGCAGTGTTATTGTATAGCGTCCATCTCTGTCTCTCTGCACTGTTTCTTGAAAATGTTGCTCGCATATGGAGTCTTCTTCAGATCTTACTGGTTGGATAATTTCTTCCATTTCCCAGAATTTCTGCATGTTCTTGTGGATTTGTTCTGTTATGCTTAAGTGGCAACGTGGTTCTTGTCTTCTACCCTGAGTGTAGTGTATTTGCCCTGAGAGAATCCAACCTAGTCTGGTCTCTCTGATGAATGCTTTGTGTTTGTTGGTTTTGTTGATGGGTATAGTGTGTCCCATTAACAAGTTCCAAAATACATCTGCCCCTAGCAATATGTCAATGCTACCGGGTATGTGAAACTGTTGTCTGCTAGCACAATGTCATTAGGAATTCTCAAGCTGGTGACATCTATAGGTGCACTGGGAATGTCTTTGGCAATCTGGTTAATGATGAGGCACTGTAGCTGTCTTTTATAGCCATTGCCATGGGCGTCACTTATCTGTATGTGTCCAATTTCCAAGATATTGGAGGTGTGTAGGTTTACACCGGTCACAGCTATGGTGGTAGGCTTGGTTTGTAACTGTAGCCTATCAGCCAAATCTTGGGTTATGAATGTGTGTGTGGCACCTGAATCCAATAATGCTCTGGCTTTTATGAGTCTGCCATTCTGAGCTTTCACTAGTATTTCTGCTGTGGCAAGAAATGTATGAGTTTTGGGCGTGATTTGAGCATTGTTAGCAAATGCTGTGCCTGTAGCATTGCTGCTGGTAGTAGCTGGAGATTGTCTAGTACCACTGTGGCTTTGGTTTCCGTTTTGTCTGTTAGGCAATCTACTATTGTATTGTGTAGTTGCATGTTGCCTATATTCATTGCTGCGAACCTTGTCTTGGTGTAGCAGTGTGTGATGGCGTTGTTGGCATTTATAACAAGATGTAGATGTGCAGTTTCTGACGTGATGTCCTGCTCTGAGACAATTACTGCATAGTCTATTAGTGTTTACAAAGTTCCATCTCTGTGTGTTATTGAGGTTATGGAAGTCTTCGCATTTGTGTAACTGGTGATCTTGCCTGCACAGTATACAATTGTTGGCTGCATGGGCAACAAAGGTACGTGGGCTCACTTGTCTGTGGCAAATAGGCTTGTTCTGTGTATTGTGTACAGTTTTAGGCCTGCTGGAGCTGTCTGGTGTCTCCAGAGCTTGTCCCCTTCTCTGTAGGAAGTTACAGAGTTCTTTGAATGTGTTTAGCTGATCTACTGTGCCCTCTAGGCTCCATGCTTTGAGCGTAGTAGGGTCAAGTTTAGACGTGAGAAGATGAGTGAGCATGTAGTCCCATCTAAGGTTCTCTGATGTGATAGATTCTATTGACCTAACCTGTCTGGTGAAGTGGTCAAGTAAGTCCATCAATTGACTGGGTGATTCCTTAGGGATCTTGCTATAGTCAATCAAAGATTGTAATAACTGTTGCAGTATAATTTTGTTGTTCTGAAACCTTTCATTTAGCAAGTTCCAAGCGGTTTCATAACCTTTAGCAGTTAATGGTAGTGTGTCAATGAGTTTGTTGGCTGGGCCTTGCAATGCTATTCTCAAATAGTGAAACTTGTGAACTGGATCAAGCGAATTGTTGCTGTGAACAAGTGAGATGAACAGTTCTCTAAATGGTAGCCAATCTAAATGCCTGCCATTGAAGTGTGGCAAATTTATCTTTGGTAGCTGAACTCTAGGAGTGCAATTAGCTTGAGTGTTAGGTTGAGTTGTATCTTGAGGCTGAACTTGTGTCATGTTAGCCTGTGAGTACTGTGTTTCATAATCCCTAATTTTTCTGCGAGCCATGCCTACAGTTGTGTAGTATGTCTCTTCGAAAGCTTGTCTTTCTCCTTCCCAGTCAGGGTCTGAGTCACATGTTTCTATCTTGTCCTGTATTTCCTCAAAGTCCCTTAATAACGATTCATCCTGTGATAGTCTGTGTGCAGTTTCTTCAATATTGTCTTGGTCGACTTGAACTGACAAAACATATTGGTAGAATCTAGTTAACTTTCCTTTGATGACTGCCCTCTTCTGCTTGTAGTTCTTAAGTTTGGAGGCATCTGTGGCAAGTACTTGTGAGTCTGGCATTGTGAGGGGTGGTGTATGACAGTGTGTTATAAGGAAGGCTGTCACTTACCTTAATATCCAGTAAGACTGTTGTCCCTTGCACTGCTCTACCAGAATTCTTGCACCTTTTCTTACCACTAGGCCTGCTATGACTGCTCCTGGTATATGATGCAGTTAACATAGGCTGAAAATACAATAGAGTATTAGAATTGTACAAATACAAGTTATATTTTACAATCAATATACACTGTAGGTATGAGGAGTGGACAAAGTGATTATCCAAGGTGTGGATAGAATCCAGGCTCGTTGAGGACCAGAAAATGTAGGTTTCTGGTCTGAGGAGTGGATGAAATGTACTTCCACGGCGTGGGTAGAATCCGGATCGGCAAGGACCAGAAAATGTAGGCTAGTGTGCCTAACAGAGTTGCAATAGGATTTTCGGAGGACCACTGGATTATAATCCAGAAAATATTCAAGTTTAGAATTGCAGGAATATTGAAGGAAGCAGGAATAATGGATAGAGAAAATTGTTGCTTTATTCTTCTTATTCTTAGCTGTAATTGGCAATAACCAATGTTTTATTATGATCTGCTATCTTTGTTAAGTAGATTTCAGGAAAGTTGCCAGGTTGATTTATTATTATAATATAATATGGTTTGTTTCCACAACAACAATTCAAGTAACTTTATTTTTTGTTCAAATAGTTACAATATAATAATTGAGCTGTATTGGCTCAGAATACTACTGCAGTATACTTTATCTGCAAGTAGGAAAAGAGAAGCTGCAAATATTTGCCAAACTTCTTAATGTGATAAACACTGAATTACTACTTTATTACAAGCAAGAATGTTAGACCATATCTTCAGTCTTTAATAAATTGTTCAAGATTTAATACGGCAGCATCTTTGACTTGCACGTAGTGAAAAGAGGAGCTGCATGGATGCCAAAACTCCCTAGCTTTATACAAGCAGTATTTACTTTTTAATGACACAAAGATGCTAAGCCTTACTTGGCTTTTGTGTAATAGTACTTTGTTATGATTTGCTTTACTTAACTTTATTTGACATCTGATGAGAATGTGACTGCATTTAGCCGGACTGAAGTTAAGGGAAGTACAGTTACTGAAGTTCTATGTTGCTGCGGATCATCTTGAACTGTGGCCAGTAGCGAGACCGTCCATGGCTGCAAGCTACGCTCCCTGAAGTTCTAGAGATGTCCAAATATCCACCTCCTGGTAGATTAAGTCGTGGCTGCTAATGCTGGTTCCCTGCTGAGTTGTGTAGAAACTGTACTATTATATATTCAGACTTGTGGTCTGTTGCTAAATTGGGCTGTGCCCTTACGAAGCGACGATCGGTGAGAGAGTGAGTGAAAGTCTAACGGCCAAAATGCGTTCACATAATCATCTTACAAAGAGTCAAGTTCTAGAATCCCATGGAAGGCTCTTCTAGAAGTGTCTAGTAGCTTCCATCCAGAACTAGGGTACATTTACAGAGAATGACATGCTGTAACTATTCTGTAACATAAAAAATTAATATGTGAGCATTTACATTATAATTACAATGTATAATTACAGAGAAATTTAATAATTTCAATGCGGTGAATAATCGATTTATTCATAAAGCTGCATCTAATCGATGGCACTAATCGATAGGACGGCTTTAAGTAAGCTAATGTATTCTGTCTGTAGCGCCAAGTGAATGTTAATGAGCTGGCACTCGACTTATCGATATTAGTTCGATGTCTGCAATGCAGCTTTCTGTTGCTAATTGACATTAATTAGTAATTCTGCTGATAATAGCTAATATTAACAAGAATAGATGTGCAAAATTATTCTTTAGTTCATTATAGTACAGAATATAACATATGTTTTCTTTTTCTAAGCATATATAAATAGGTACAAGTGTGCCAAGAATTCTGGCTACTGATAATTGGCATCAGTGCCATCTAGTGATTTGCATTAATACTTCATTACTAGTAATTGCTATAAAGGTATAAAAAATAGGCTCTAAGCTGTACGAGCTTACATTGTCCATGTTAGAAATATGCTTATGTTGAATGACAAGGGAATAGAATGTATCCCTGAACTCAATCCACAAGGCAGGATCGCCTGTGAATTGAGGAAGACGGATCTCGGGAAGTTTGGGCAGTGAAGGGGTCAATTCTCTAGATGACTGCTGGACTACAGAAGCTGAGACCTGATCAGGGTCATAGAACTGTTTATTTTTAACAATAGAACCATTTAGAAGACCTATTGCCTTATGAAAAGTAGTTTCGACCTCTTTTCTCTGAAGTTTGATTACTTCAGTCACTTCTTGCGGACTGATATTAGAATATTTGCTCTTATATTCATTAAATATGGCTTCAAATGCATTACGCATACTAATAGCTTCGAAATATGAAACTTCGTCTCGTATAACTAACGTTTGAATAGCTTCAACGTAATCATAGAACTGAGCTGCTACAATATCAATAGAAGCTAGTTTGTCCCTAAATTCTGTCTCTGCTAATTCTAGCCTAGTCCTAGCTTCTGCTTCTGCAATTTCTAGTCTAGTCCTAGCTTCTGCTTCTGCAGCTTCTAGTCTAATCTTAGCATCTGCTTCTTGTTTAAGTTTAGTCTCATAAGCTGTAACTAAAGAGTTTACACGAGAAATGGCTGCAAAAACAGTCTTTTCCACTTCTTCTCTATAACCTGCTTCAGCTTCTGAATACTCAACTTGTTCAATCAGAGACTGAACATCTTCATATTTGATCAGGACTTCATTAAACTTAGCCATACGGGCTATAATTTCATTATAAGATTCATCGTCGAGATCTGTGAATGATAGAAAGGTATTGACGTGGCGAGTGATCTGAGCCTTTATAGGAGTTCTCTTGGCTTTAAGAGCATTAATGTTTAAATCCTGATTAGCCATCTCTTTAGATTTACAGCTCAGATTACAATGAATATCAATAATTGCCCGCTCTTAGGGCCAAAATGACAATAAATACAATGCCCGATTACGGGTTAAGACAAATCAGTACATAAACGTCCAATGCAATGGACGTTGAAACAATACAATATCAGGTGTGATATGTGTACTAGTGTAAGTGGTGCTGTCTGTGTAAGTTTTACATACATGTAAACTTAAAACACTAGTTTAAACAATAGATCCTCCAGCCTTCACCTCAAACATGCAGAAGACATGGAGGTAGTAACAATGTCAATTATTGTTTGGTTATTGTTATGATGAGAACAATTCTGGTATATATTACAGTTCAATTCACCAGATAACAGTCCAGATATGATTCAATATCCGGCAATAGGAGGACCAGTAAAATGGTCCGGAAATGATTCAATTATCCGGAAACCGGAGGACCAGTAAAATGTACGGGCAAGCTGAGAGCAAGCGGACTGTACACAAGATTCATAGGACGTAGCACTTCTTGAGATAGAGACTTAAACTATAAATAGATAAGCCAAACTTGCCCAATACATTTTAGATAGATTTCTCTGGTATGTAACAATTTATTGTCACAAACAACAATACATAAATCATGCTCAGTTTATAAATTCTGGATTCCTTGGACGTATGTAATATTATTATTCATAAACACTGATGAAATTGTAGATATCACAATGTTTAATACAAATTCCTTAGTTAAGGTCATAAATATCTTTGAGATGGCTTAATCAGTTCGATCAAAACCACACGTATATTAGTTCAATGATGAACTTACGTCCAAATTGTTCTTCAAATAAATTAAGTAGTAAATGACGTACCTTTGAATTAATTAAATACCACCTTTTGATAGTTGTTAAAGATGTTAACTTGAGATCTTGCAACGCCAACACCAAAAGGAAGAAGACCCGATGAATCACACGATGGGTGATAATAGTATTTAGATCGTTAGTAGTCTTCAGAATCAATAAGGCATATGAAACCTTAATGTGAATCGAAGAGCTGATTGCTTCAGCTATTGAAAGTGAACCACCAGATCTATCTGATAGGTAAAGATAGGCATTGATAAGCCAAGAAGAAAACTCATGTCTTTATGAGTAGTAGTTGAATTGATTATGAAGAAGAATAGGCATTTAAAGCCTATAAGAACTAATGTCTTAATGAGACACAGTTGACTTGAATCGATGAAGAAAAAGAATGAAGCTAAAGTAAAGCCTTATTGGCTATCAAAACAATATGATAAATTATCCAGTCTCTGATTGGATGCAAGACACAAAAAGAATATAATTTTGATATTACAATACCCATAAATAACAAATATTTGAAATTCATTTGTTCAATTATAAATAAAAAACAAGATAGCAAGCAAGGCCTGCTAAAAACGAATTACAGAAGCATGACCTACTACGAACTAAAACATAACGGAACATATTGCCCGCAAATTATGACACTTGTGGCATAATTAAAAAAATTACATGTGGAGTTATGTTTTAAAAATAAATTAAAGAAGAGAGGAAAAAGAATAAAAAATAAAACAAACATGAGAACAAATAATTAAATGAATTGAAAAGTATATGAACAAATGCAGAGAATGACTAAGCTATTTGTCATCTTCTGAGAATGGCATTGGTGCCAAATTGACAATTGGTTGCACATAAAGATTCGTGGCAGTACGAACCTTTGCAACTTGAACTAGACTGACCCCGCCAGGGTGAATTTGTCATGGTGTTTGAAGTCCTTAACGCTGGGTGGTAAGTTTTGATGTAGTCGGAATTCTCGTTGGAAACCTGACCAACGGATTCCATATGTCCCAATTTCAAGTGTTTGGACATAGAATTCCTGTAAGCCTTAGCTAATACAGGATTAGAAAGAGAACGTCTCTTAAGAGACGTCAATCTTGAACTCGCTTGGCGAGATGCATTAGAAACCCTTTGCAGGTTTGAATTTACTAAGGCTGAATAATGCATCTCTAAGGTATTAGATTGGCAGGATAAATCATTAGGAAGTCCATTGCTAAGATCCTTAGATTTATGAAGTGTAAGTTTGTTGGACCTACGAACAGACAACCTAGGAGAAGAAGGTTGGGGCAGCTTGCCCGCAAAGTACCAACCCAGTTGAGAGTTATGAATGATGGGTAGGTTAGGAGCAGAAATGTTACCCACACAATCGATTTGCGAGAAAACCTCAACACCCAACACCAAATCTACAGAGTTAGGTGTGTTGAAGTCGGGATTGGCCAGTTGAAGGTTAGGCGGAATGTTCCAGTTAGTGACATTAATTGGGAATCTTGGAAGTTTCGATGCTGAAATCTCCGGAACAACAAGGGCAACAGTATTACAATACCATCGAGTTGTTCGGGATCTGATTTCTATAGAAGCAAGCTTATGCGTGCTTACTTTAGACGACAATATTCCAGTCAGCCTTGCTTGCTGCTGACAAGGAGATAGTTTTAAGTGTTTAAATAGCCTTTCACTGATTAAATTACAATCAGAGCCGCTATCTAAGAGGGCAGTGGCCTCTACGGGTTGACCATTCTTGTTTATCACAAACACATTTGCAGTAGGAAGTAAGCAGCCTTGATGATTATGAGAGGCTGACATAATCCCTGCAGTATTAGATATTTGTGACTCGTTCTGAGCACTATAATCGTGAAGAAGAGTACTATGTTTCTCTCCGCACACTCTGCAAGAGAACGAGCTGCAAGCCTTGGTATGTCCTCTTGAAGAGTAACATACACGACATAAATGGTTAGTCCTAACAAAATTGCTACGGCTTGCAAGACTCATTGCCTTGAAAACATCACATTGGTAGACTTGATGCGAATCTTTTTTGCAACAAATACATTTGTTGACAAACTGAGCTGATTTGCTCTTAGCCGATATAGGTTGCGAATTCTGTGAAGTTGAAGGCTGATTTTTTAGAGCTGAATCCGTCATTTGCAAGACCCGGACTCTAGTCTCCAGGAACTTAAGTAGTTCCTTGAGTTCAGGCAATCTGTCTGACTTCAGCGATGATTCCCATTCTCTAATAATATGAACTGGGAGTTTGTCTAAGATCATTTTAGAAATAATTAAATCGGATAAATCGACATTAGTATTTAAGGAGTGCAATGCATGCACCGTGCTTATGAAATGATCTATAAATCTTTGCAGAGAGTCTGCAGAATTCTTTTCAAGAGAAGGTGGTGAAAATAATTTGTCAATGTGACTATTAGCAATCAGACGATTGTTGTCAAATCTTTCTGACAACGTTTCCCAGGCTACATCAAATGTAGCTGAGGATACAGGAATATTCTGTATTACAGTCATGACTTCTGGCGATAAGCATGATTTGAGATATTGGAACTTGTCCATGTTAGAAATATGCTTATGTTGAATGACAAGGGAATAGAATGTATCCCTGAACTCAATCCACAAGGCAGGATCGCCTGTGAATTGAGGAAGACGGATCTCGGGAAGTTTGGGCAGTGAAGGGGTCAATTCTCTAGATGACTGCTGGACTACAGAAGCTGAGACCTGATCAGGGTCATAGAACTGTTTATTTTTAACAATAGAACCATTTAGAAGACCTATTGCCTTATGAAAAGTAGTTTCGACCTCTTTTCTCTGAAGTTTGATTACTTCAGTCACTTCTTGCGGACTGATATTAGAATATTTGCTCTTATATTCATTAAATATGGCTTCAAATGCATTACGCATACTAATAGCTTCGAAATATGAAACTTCGTCTCGTATAACTAACGTTTGAATAGCTTCAACGTAATCATAGAACTGAGCTGCTACAATATCAATAGAAGCTAGTTTGTCCCTAAATTCTGTCTCTGCTAATTCTAGCCTAGTCCTAGCTTCTGCTTCTGCAATTTCTAGTCTAGTCCTAGCTTCTGCTTCTGCAGCTTCTAGTCTAATCTTAGCATCTGCTTCTTGTTTAAGTTTAGTCTCATAAGCTGTAACTAAAGAGTTTACACGAGAAATGGCTGCAAAAACAGCCTTTTCCACTTCTTCTCTATAACCTGCTTCAGCTTCTGAATACTCAACTTGTTCAATCAGAGATTGAACATCTTCATATTTGATCAGGACTTCATTAAACTTAGCCATACGGGCTATAATTTCATTATAAGATTCATCGTCGAGATCTGTGAATGATAGAAAGGTATTGACGTGGCGAGTGAACTGAGCCTTTATAGGAGTTCTCTTGGCTTTAAGAGCATTAATGTTTAAATCCTGATTAGCCATCTCTTTAGATTTACAGCTCAGATTACAATGAATATCAATAATTGCCCGCTCTTAGGGCCAAAATGACAATAAATACAATGCCCGATTACGGGTTAAGACAAATCAGTACATAAACGTCCAATGCAATGGACGTTGAAACAATACAATATCAGGTGTGATATGTGTACTAGTGTAAGTGTTGCTGTCTGTGTAAGTTTTACATACATGTAAACTTAAAACACTAGTTTAAACAATAGATCCTCCAGCCTTCACCTCAAACATGCAGAAGACATGGAGGTAGTAACAATGTCAATTATTGTTTGGTTTTTGTTATGATGAGAACAATTCTGGTATATATTACAGTTCAATTCACCAGATAACAGTCCAGATATGATTCAATATCCGGCAATAGGAGGACCAGTAAAATGGTCCGGAAATGATTCAATTATCCGGAAACCGGAGGACCAGTAAAATGTACGGGCAAGCTGAGAGCAAGCGGACTGTACACAAGATTCATAGGACGTAGCACTTCTTGAGATAGAGACTTAAACTATAAATAGATAAGCCAAACTTGCCCAATACATTTTAGATAGATTTCTCTGGTATGTAACAATTTATTGTCACAAACAACAATACATAAATCATGCTCAGTTTATAAATTCTGGATTCCTTGGACGTATGTAATATTATTATTCATAAACACTGATGAAATTGTAGATATCACAATGTTTAATACAAATTCCTTAGTTAAGGTCATAAATATCTTTGAGATGGCTTAATCAGTTCGATCAAAACCACACGTATATTAGTTCAATGATGAACTTACGTCCAAATTGTTCTTCAAATAAATTAAGTAGTAAATGACGTACCTTTGAATTAATTAAATACCACCTTTTGATAGTTGTTAAAGATGTTAACTTGAGATCTTGCAACGCCAACACCAAAAGGAAGAAGACCCGATGAATCACACGATGGGTGATAATAGTATTTAGATCGTTAGTAGTCTTCAGAATCAATAAGGCATATGAAACCTTAATGTGAATCGAAGAGCTGATTGCTTCAGCTATTGAAAGTGAACCACCAGATCTATCTGATAGGTAAAGATAGGCATTGATAAGCCAAGAAGAAAACTCATGTCTTTATGAGTAGTAGTTGAATTGATTATGAAGAAGAATAGGCATTTAAAGCCTAGAAGAACTAATGTCTTAATGAGACACAGTTGACTTGAATCGATGAAGAAAAAGAATGAAGCTAAAGTAAAGCCTTATTGGCTATCAAAACAATATGATAAATTATCCAGTCTCTGATTGGATGCAAGACACAAAAAGAATATAATTTTGATATTACAATACCCATAAATAACAAATATTTGAAATTCATTTGTTCAATTATAAATAAAAAACAAGATAGCAAGCAAGGCCTGCTAAAAACGAATTACAGAAGCATGACCTACTACGAACTAAAACATAACGGAACATATTGCCCGCAAATTATGACACTTGTGGCATAATTAAAAAAATTACATGTGGAGTTATGTTTTAAAAATAAATTAAAGAAGAGAGGAAAAAGAATAAAAAATAAAACAAACATGAGAACAAATAATTAAATGAATTGAAAAGTATATGAACAAATGCAGAGAATGACTAAGCTATTTGTCATCTTCTGAGAATGGCATTGGTGCCAAATTGACAATTGGTTGCACATAAAGATTCGTGGCAGTACGAACCTTTGCAACTTGAACCAGACTGACCCCGCCAGGGTGAATTTGTCATGGTGTTTGAAGTCCTTAACGCTGGGTGGTAAGTTTTGATGTAGTCGGAATTCTCGTTGGAAACCTGACCAACGGATTCCATATGTCCCAATTTCAAGTGTTTGGACATAGAATTCCTGTAAGCCTTAGCTAATACAGGATTAGAAAGAGAACGTCTCTTAAGAGACGTCAATCTTGAACTCGCTTGGCGAGATGCATTAGAAACCCTTTGCAGGTTTGAATTTACTAAGGCTGAATAATGCATCTCTAAGGTATTAGATTGGCAGGATAAATCATTAGGAAGTCCATTGCTAAGATCCTTAGATTTATGAAGTGTAAGTTTGTTGGACCTACGAACAGACAACCTAGGAGAAGAAGGTTGGGGCAGCTTGCCCGCAAAGTACCAACCCAGTTGAGAGTTATGAATGATGGGTAGGTTAGGAGCAGAAATGTTACCCACACAATCGATTTGCGAGAAAACCTCAACACCCAACACCAAATCTACAGAGTTAGGTGTGTTGAAGTCGGGATTGGCCAGTTGAAGGTTAGGCGGAATGTTCCAGTTAGTGACATTAATTGGGAATCTTGGAAGTTTCGATGCTGAAATCTCCGGAACAACAAGGGCAACAGTATTACAATACCATCGAGTTGTTCGGGATCTGATTTCTATAGAAGCAAGCTTATGCGTGCTTACTTTAGACGACAATATTCCAGTCAGCCTTGCTTGCTGCTGACAAGGAGATAGTTTTAAGTGTTTAAATAGCCTTTCACTGATTAAATTACAATCAGAGCCGCTATCTAAGAGGGCAGTGGCGTCTACGGGTTGACCATTCTTGTTTATCACAAACACATTTGCAGTAGGAAGTAAGCAGCCTTGATGATTATGAGAGGCTGACATAATCCCTGCAGTATTAGATATTTGTGACTCGTTCTGAGCACTATAATCGTGAAGAAGAGTACTATGTTTCTCTCCGCACACTCTGCAAGAGAACGAGCTGCAAGCCTTGGTATGCCCTCTTGAAGAGTAACATACACGACATAAATGGTTAGTCCTAACAAAATTGCTACGGCTTGCAAGACTCATTGCCTTGAAAACATCACATTGGTAGACTTGATGCGAATCTTTTTTGCAACAAATACATTTGTTGACAAACTGAGCTGATTTGCTCTTAGCCGATATAGGTTGCGAATTCTGTGAAGTTGAAGGCTGATTTTTTAGAGCTGAATCCGTCATTTGCAAGACCCGGACTCTAGTCTCCAGGAACTTAAGTAGTTCCTTGAGTTCAGGCAATCTGTCTGACTTCAGCGATGATTCCCATTCTCTAATAATATGAACTGGGAGTTTGTCTAAGATCATTTTAGAAATAATTAAATCGGATAAATCGACATTAGTATTTAAGGAGTGCAATGCATGCACCGTGCTTATGAAATGATCTATAAATCTTTGCAGAGAGTCTGCAGAATTCTTTTCAAGAGAAGGTGGTGAAAATAATTTGTCAATGTGACTATTAGCAATCAGACGATTGTTTCAAATCTTTCTGACAACGTTTCCCAGGCTACATCAAATGTAGCTGAGGATACAGGAATATTCTGTATTACAGTCATGACTTCTGGCGATAAGCATGATTTGAGATATTGGAACTTGTCCATGTTAGAAATATGCTTATGTTGAATGACAAGGGAATAGAATGTATCCCTGAACTCAATCCACAAGGCAGGATCGCCTGTGAATTGAGGAAGACGGATCTCGGGAAGTTTCGGCAGTGAAGGGGTCAATTCTCTAGATGACTGCTGGACTACAGAAGCTGAGACCTGATCAGGGTCATAGAACTGTTTATTTTTAACAATAGAACCATTTAGAAGACCTATTGCCTTATGAAAAGTAGTTTCGACCTCTTTTCTCTGAAGTTTGATTACTTCAGTCACTTCTTGCGGACTGATATTGGAATATTTGCTCTTATATTCATTAAATATGGCTTCAAATGCATTACGCATACTAATAGCTTCGAAATATGAAACTTCGTCTCGTATAACTAACGTTTGAATAGCTTCAACGTAATCATAGAACTGAGCTGCTACAATATCAATAGAAGCTAGTTTGTCCCTAAATTCTGTCTCTGCTAATTCTAGCCTAGTCCTAGCTTCTGCTTCTGCAATTTCTAGTCTAGTCCTAGCTTCTGCTTCTGCAGCTTCTAGTCTAATCTTAGCATCTGCTTCTTGTTTAAGTTTAGTCTCATAAGCTGTAACTAAAGAGTTTACACGAGAAATGGCTGCAAAAACAGTCTTTTCCACTTCTTCTCTATAACCTGCTTCAGCTTCTGAATACTCAACTTGTTCAATCAGAGACTGAACATCTTCATATTTGATCAGGACTTCATTAAACTTAGCCATACGGGCTATAATTTCATTATAAGATTCATCGTCGAGATCTGTGAATGATAGAAAGGTATTGACGTGGCGAGTGATCTGAGCCTTTATAGGAGTTCTCTTGGCTTTAAGAGCATTAATGTTTAAATCCTGATTAGCCATCTCTTTAGATTTACAGCTCAGATTACAATGAATATCAATAATTGCCCGCTCTTAGGGCCAAAATGACAATAAATACAATGCCCGATTACGGGTTAAGACAAATCAGTACATAAACGTCCAATGCAATGGACGTTGAAACAATACAATATCAGGTGTGATATGTGTACTAGTGTAAGTGTTGCTGTCTGTGTAAGTTTTACATACATGTAAACTTAAAACACTAGTTTAAACAATAGATCCTCCAGCCTTCACCTCAAACATGCAGAAGACATGGAGGTAGTAACAATGTCAATTATTGTTTGGTTATTGTTATGATGAGAACAATTCTGGTATATATTACAGTTCAATTCACCAGATAACAGTCCAGATATGATTCAATATCCGGCAATAGGAGGACCAGTAAAATGGTCCGGAAATGATTCAATTATCCGGAAACCGGAGGACCAGTAAAATGTACGGGCAAGCTGAGAGCAAGCGGACTGTACACAAGATTCATAGGACGTAGCACTTCTTGAGATAGAGACTTAAACTATAAATAGATAAGCCAAACTTGCCCAATACATTTTAGATAGATTTCTCTGGTATGTAACAATTTATTGTCACAAACAACAATACATAAATCATGCTCAGTTTATAAATTCTGGATTCCTTGGACGTATGTAATATTATTATTCATAAACACTGATGAAATTGTAGATATCACAATGTTTAATACAAATTCCTTAGTTAAGGTCATAAATATCTTTGAGATGGCTTAATCAGTTCGATCAAAACCACACGTATATTAGTTCAATGATGAACTTACGTCCAAATTGTTCTTCAAATAAATTAAGTAGTAAATGACGTACCTTTGAATTAATTAAATACCACCTTTTGATAGTTGTTAAAGATGTTAACTTGAGATCTTGCAACGCCAACACCAAAAGGAAGAAGACCCGATGAATCACACGATGGGTGATAATAGTATTTAGATCGCTAGTAGTCTTCAGAATCAATAAGGCATATGAAACCTTAATGTGAATCGAAGAGCTGATTGCTTCAGCTATTGAAAGTGAACCACCAGATCTATCTGATAGGTAAAGATAGGCATTGATAAGCCAAGAAGAAAACTCATGTCTTTATGAGTAGTAGTTGAATTGATTATGAAGAAGAATAGGCATTTAAAGCCTAGAAGAACTAATGTCTTAATGAGACACAGTTGACTTGAATCGATGAAGAAAAAGAATGAAGCTAAAGTAAAGCCTTATTGGCTATCAAAACAATATGATAAATTATCCAGTCTCTGATTGGATGCAAGACACAAAAAGAATATAATTTTGATATTACAATACCCATAAATAACAAATATTTGAAATTCATTTGTTCAATTATAAATAAAAAACAAGATAGCAAGCAAGGCCTGCTAAAAACGAATTACAGAAGCATGACCTACTACGAACTAAAACATAACGGAACATATTGCCCGCAAATTATGACACTTGTGGCATAATTTAAAAAATTACATGTGGAGTTATGTTTTAAAAATAAATTAAAGAAGAGAGGAAAAAGAATAAAAAATAAAACAAACATGAGAACAAATAATTAAATGAATTGAAAAGTATATGAACAAATGCAGAGAATGACTAAGCTATTTGTCATCTTCTGAGAATGGCATTGGTGCCAAATTGACAATTGGTTGCACATAAAGATTCGTGGCAGTACGAACCTTTGCAACTTGAACCAGACTGACCCCGCCAGGGTGAATTTGTCATGGTGTTTGAAGTCCTTAACGCTGGGTGGTAAGTTTTGATGTAGTCGGAATTCTCGTTGGAAACCTGACCAACGGATTCCATATGTCCCAATTTCAAGTGTTTGGACATAGAATTCCTGTAAGCCTTAGCTAATACAGGATTAGAAAGAGAACGTCTCTTAAGAGACGTCAATCTTGAACTCGCTTGGCGAGATGCATTAGAAACCCTTTGCAGGTTTGAATTTACTAAGGCTGAATAATGCATCTCTAAGGTATTAGATTGGCAGGATAAATCATTAGGAAGTCCATTGCTAAGATCCTTAGATTTATGAAGTGTAAGTTTGTTGGACCTACGAACAGACAACCTAGGAGAAGAAGGTTGGGGCAGCTTGCCCGCAAAGTACCAACCCAGTTGAGAGTTATGAATGATGGGTAGGTTAGGAGCAGAAATGTTACCCACACAATCGATTTGCGAGAAAACCTCAACACCCAACACCAAATCTACAGAGTTAGGTGTGTTGAAGTCGGGATTGGCCAGTTGAAGGTTAGGCGGAATGTTCCAGTTAGTGACATTAATTGGGAATCTTGGAAGTTTCGATGCTGAAATCTCCGGAACAACAAGGGCAACAGTATTACAATACCATCGAGTTGTTCGGGATCTGATTTCTATAGAAGCAAGCTTATGCGTGCTTACTTTAGACGACAATATTCCAGTCAGCCTTGCTTGCTGCTGACAAGGAGATAGTTTTAAGTGTTTAAATAGCCTTTCACTGATTAAATTACAATCAGAGCCGCTATCTAAGAGGGCAGTGGCCTCTACGGGTTGACCATTCTTGTTTATCACAAACACATTTGCAGTAGGAAGTAAGCAGCCTTGATGATTATGAGAGGCTGACATAATCCCTGCAGTATTAGATATTTGTGACTCGTTCTGAGCACTATAATCGTGAAGAAGAGTACTATGTTTCTCTCCACACACTCTGCAAGAGAACGAGCTGCAAGCCTTGGTATGCCCTCTTGAAGAGTAACATACACGACATAAATGGTTAGTCCTAACAAAATTGCTACGGCTTGCAAGACTCATTGCCTTGAAAACATCACATTGGTAGACTTGATGCGAATCTTTTTTGCAACAAATACATTTGTTGACAAACTGAGCTGATTTGCTCTTAGCCGATATAGGTTGCGAATTCTGTGAAGTTGAAGGCTGATTTTTTAGAGCTGAATCCGTCATTTGCAAGACCCGGACTCTAGTCTCCAGGAACTTAAGTAGTTCCTTGAGTTCAGGCAATCTGTCTGACTTCAGCGATGATTCCCATTCTCTAATAATATGAACTGGGAGTTTGTCTAAGATCATTTTAGAAATAATTAAATCGGATAAATCGACATTAGTATTTAAGGAGTGCAATGCATGCACCGTGCTTATGAAATGATCTATAAATCTTTGCAGAGAGTCTGCAGAATTCTTTTCAAGAGAAGGTGGTGAAAATAATTTGTCAATGTGACTATTAGCAATCAGACGATTGTTGTCAAATCTTTCTGACAACGTTTCCCAGGCTACATCAAATGTAGCTGAGGATACAGGAATATTCTGTATTACAGTCATGACTTCTGGCGATAAGCATGATTTGAGATATTGGAACTTGTCCATGTTAGAAATATGCTTATGTTGAATGACAAGGGAATAGAATGTATCCCTGAACTCAATCCACAAGGCAGGATCGCCTGTGAATTGAGGAAGACGGATCTCGGGAAGTTTGGGCAGTGAAGGGGTCAATTCTCTAGATGACTGCTGGACTACAGAAGCTGAGACCTGATCAGGGTCATAGAACTGTTTATTTTTAACAATAGAACCATTTAGAAGACCTATTGCCTTATGAAAAGTAGTTTCGACCTCTTTTCTCTGAAGTTTGATTACTTCAGTCACTTCTTGCGGACTGATATTAGAATATTTGCTCTTATATTCATTAAATATGGCTTCAAATGCATTACGCATACTAATAGCTTCGAAATATGAAACTTCGTCTCGTATAACTAACGTTTGAATAGCTTCAACGTAATCATAGAACTGAGCTGCTACAATATCAATAGAAGCTAGTTTGTCCCTAAATTCTGTCTCTGCTAATTCTAGCCTAGTCCTAGCTTCTGCTTCTGCAATTTCTAGTCTAGTCCTAGCTTCTGCTTCTGCAGCTTCTAGTCTAATCTTAGCATCTGCTTCTTGTTTAAGTTTAGTCTCATAAGCTGTAACTAAAGAGTTTACACGAGAAATGGCTGCAAAAACAGCCTTTTCCACTTCTTCTCTATAACCTGCTTCAGCTTCTGAATACTCAACTTGTTCAATCAGAGACTGAACATCTTCATATTTGATCAGGACTTCATTAAACTTAGCCATACGGGCTATAATTTCATTATAAGATTCATCGTCGAGATCTGTGAATCATAGAAAGGTATTGACGTGGCGAGTGATCTGAGCCTTTATAGGAGTTCTCTTGGCTTTAAGAGCATTAATGTTTAAATCCTGATTAGCCATCTCTTTAGATTTACAGCTCAGATTACAATGAATATCAATAATTGCCCGCTCTTAGGGCCAAAATGACAATAAATACAATGCCCGATTACGGGTTAAGACAAATCAGTACATAAACGTCCAATGCAATGGACGTTGAAACAATACAATATCAGGTGTGATATGTGTACTAGTGTAAGTGTTGCTGTCTGTGTAAGTTTTACATACATGTAAACTTAAAACACTAGTTTAAACAATAGATCCTCCAGCCTTCACCTCAAACATGCAGAAGACATGGAGGTAGTAACAATGTCAATTATTGTTTGGTTATTGTTATGATGAGAACAATTCTGGTATATATTACAGTTCAATTCACCAGACAACAGTCCAGATATGATTCAATATCCGGCAATAGGAGGACCAGTAAAATGGTCCGGAAATGATTCAATTATCCGGAAACCGGAGGACCAGTAAAATGTACGGGCAAGCTGAGAGCAAGCGGACTGTACACAAGATTCATAGGACGTAGCACTTCTTGAGATAGAGACTTAAACTATAAATAGATAAGCCAAACTTGCCCAATACATTTTAGATAGATTTCTCTGGTATGTAACAATTTATTGTCACAAACAACAATACATAAATCATGCTCAGTTTATAAATTCTGGATTCCTTGGACGTATGTAATATTATTATTCATAAACACTGATGAAATTGTAGATATCACAATGTTTAATACAAATTCCTTAGTTAAGGTCATAAATATCTTTGAGATGGCTTAATCAGTTCGATCAAAACCACACGTATATTAGTTCAATGATGAACTTACGTCCAAATTGTTCTTCAAATAAATTAAGTAGTAAATGACGTACCTTTGAATTAATTAAATACCACCTTTTGATAGTTGTTAAAGATGTTAACTTGACATCTTGCAACGCCAACACCAAAAGGAAGAAGACCCGATGAATCACACGATGGGTGATAATAGTATTTAGATCGTTAGTAGTCTTCAGAATCAATAAGGCATATGAAACCTTAATGTGAATCGAAGAGCTGATTGCTTCAGCTATTGAAAGTGAACCACCAGATCTTTCTGATAGGTAAAGATAGGCATTGATAAGCCAAGAAGAAAACTCATGTCTTTATGAGTAGTAGTTGAATTGATTATGAAGAAGAATAGGCATTTAAAGCCTAGAAGAACTAATGTCTTAATGAGACACAGTTGACTTGAATCGATGAAGAAAAAGAATGAAGCTAAAGTAAAGCCTTATTGGCTATCAAAACAATATGATAAATTATCCAGTCTCTGATTGGATGCAAGACACAAAAAGAATATAATTTTGATATTACAATACCCATAAATAACAAATATTTGAAATTCATTTGTTCAATTATAAATAAAAAACAAGATAGCAAGCAAGGCCTGCTAAAAACGAATTACAGAAGCATGACCTACTACGAACTAAAACATAACGGAACATATTTCCCGCAAATTATGACACTTGTGGCATAATTTAAAAAATTACATGTGGAGTTATGTTTTAAAAATAAATTAAAGAAGAGAGGAAAAAGAATAAAAAATAAAACAAACATGAGAACAAATAATTAAATGAATTGAAAAGTATATGAACAAATGCAGAGAATGACTAAGCTATTTGTCATCTTCTGAGAATGGCATTGGTGCCAAATTGACAATTGGTTGCACATAAAGATTCGTGGCAGTACGAACCTTTGCAACTTGAACCAGACTGACCCCGCCAGGGTGAATTTGTCATGGTGTTTGAAGTCCTTAACGCTGGGTGGTAAGTTTTGATGTAGTCGGAATTCTCGTTGGAAACCTGACCAACGGATTCCATATGTCCCAATTTCAAGTGTTTGGACATAGAATTCCTGTAAGCCTTAGCTAATACAGGATTAGAAAGAGAACGTCTCTTAAGAGACGTCAATCTTGAACTCGCTTGGCGAGATGCATTAGAAACCCTTTGCAGGTTTGAATTTACTAAGGCTGAATAATGCATCTCTAAGGTATTAGATTGGCAGGATAAATCATTAGGAAGTCCATTGCTAAGATCCTTAGATTTATGAAGTGTAAGTTTGTTGGACCTACGAACAGACAACCTAGGAGAAGAAGGTTGGGGCAGCTTGCCCGCAAAGTACCAACCCAGTTGAGAGTTATGAATGATGGGTAGGTTAGGAGCAGAAATGTTACCCACACAATCGATTTGCGAGAAAACCTCAACACCCAACACCAAATCTACAGAGTTAGGTGTGTTGAAGTCGGGATTGGCCAGTTGAAGGTTAGGCGGAATGTTCCAGTTAGTGACATTAATTGGGAATCTTGGAAGTTTCGATGCTGAAATCTCCGGAACAACAAGGGCAACAGTATTACAATACCATCGAGTTGTTCGGGATCTGATTTCTATAGAAGCAAGCTTATGCGTGCTTACTTTAGACGACAATATTCCAGTCAGCCTTGCTTGCTGCTGACAAGGAGATAGTTTTAAGTGTTTAAATAGCCTTTCACTGATTAAATTACAATCAGAGCCGCTATCTAAGAGGGCAGTGGCCTCTACGGGTTGACCATTCTTGTTTATCACAAACACATTTGCAGTAGGAAGTAAGCAGCCTAGATGATTATGAGAGGCTGACATAATCCCTGCAGTATTAGATATTTGTGACTCGTTCTGAGCACTATAATCGTGAAGAAGAGTACTATGTTTCTCTCCGCACACTCTGCAAGAGAACGAGCTGCAAGCCTTGGTATGCCCTCTTGAAGAGTAACATACACGACATAAATGGTTAGTCCTAACAAAATTGCTACGGCTTGCAAGACTCATTGCCTTGAAAACATCACATTGGTAGACTTGATGCGAATCTTTTTTGCAACAAATACATTTGTTGACAAACTGAGCTGATTTGCTCTTAGCCGATATAGGTTGCGAATTCTGTGAAGTTGAAGGCTGATTTTTTAGAGCTGAATCCGTCATTTGCAAGACCCGGACTCTAGTCTCCAGGAACTTAAGTAGTTCCTTGAGTTCAGGCAATCTGTCTGACTTCAGCGATGATTCCCATTCTCTAATAATATGAACTGGGAGTTTGTCTAAGATCATTTTAGAAATAATTAAATCGGATAAATCGACATTAGTATTTAAGGAGTGCAATGCATGCACCGTGCTTATGAAATGATCTATAAATCTTTGCAGAGAGTCTGCAGAATTCTTTTCAAGAGAAGGTGGTGAAAATAATTTGTCAATGTGACTATTAGCAATCAGACGATTGTTGTCAAATCTTTCTGACAACGTTTCCCAGGCTACATCAAATGTAGCTGAGGATACAAGAATATTCTGTATTACAGTCATGACTTCTGGCGATAAGCATGATTTGAGATATTGGAACTTGTCCATGTTAGAAATATGCTTATGTTGAATGACAAGGGAATAGAATGTATCCCTGAACTCAATCCACAAGGCAGGATCGCCTGTGAATTGAGGAAGACGGATCTCGGGAAGTTTGGGCAGTGAAGGGGTCAATTCTCTAGATGACTGCTGGACTACAGAAGCTGAGACCTGATCAGGGTCATAGAACTGTTTATTTTTAACAACAAAACCATTTAGAAGACCTATTGCCTTATGAAAAGTAGTTTCGACCTCTTTTCTCTGAAGTTTGATTACTTCAGTCACTTCTTGCGGACTGATATTAGAATATTTGCTCTTATATTAATTAAATATGGCTTCAAATGCATTACGCATACTAATAGCTTCGAAATATGAAACTTCGTCTCGTATAACTAACGTTTGAATAGCTTCAACGTAATCATAGAACTGAGCTGCTACAATATCAATAGAAGCTAGTTTGTCCCTAAATTCTGTCTCTGCTAATTCTAGCCTAGTCCTAGCTTCTGCTTCTGCAATTTCTAGTCTAGTCCTAGCTTCTGCTTCTGCAGCTTCTAGTCTAATCTTAGCATCTGCTTCTTGTTTAAGTTTAGTCTCATAAGCTGTAACTAAAGAGTTTACACGAGAAATGGCTGCAAAAACAGCCTTTTCCACTTCTTCTCTATAACCTGCTTCAGCTTCTGAATACTCAACTTGTTCAATCAGAGACTGAACATCTTCATATTTGATCAGGACTTCATTAAACTTAGCCATACGGGCTATAATTTCATTATAAGATTCACCGTCGAGATCTGTGAATGATAGAAAGGTATTGACGTGGCGAGTGATCTGAGCCTTTATAGGAGTTCTCTTGGCTTTAAGAGCATTAATGTTTAAATCCTGATTAGCCATCTCTTTAGATTTACAGCTCAAATTACAATGAATATCAATAATTGCCCGCTCTTAGGGCCAAAATGACAATAAATACAATGCCCGATTACGGGTTAAGACAAATCAGTACATAAACGTCCAATGCAATGGACGTTGAAACAATACAATATCAGGTGTGATATGTGTACTAGTGTAAGTGGTGCTGTCTGTGTAAGTTTTACATACATGTAAACTTAAAACACTAGTTTAAACAATAGATCCTCCAGCCTTCACCTCAAACATGCAGAAGACATGGAGGTAGTAACAATGTCAATTATTGTTTGGTTATTGTTATGATGAGAACAATTCTGGTATATATTACAGTTCAATTCACCAGACAACAGTCCAGATATGATTCAATATCCGGCAATAGGAGGACCAGTAAAATGGTCCGGAAATGATTCAATTATCCGGAAACCGGAGGACCAGTAAAATGTACGGGCAAGCTGAGAGCAAGCGGACTGTACACAAGATTCATAGGACGTAGCACTTCTTGAGATAGAGACTTAAACTATAAATAGATAAGCCAAACTTGCCCAATACATTTTAGATAGATTTCTCTGGTATGTAACAATTTATTGTCACAAACAACAATACATAAATCATGCTCAGTTTATAAATTCTGGATTCCTTGGACGTATGTAATATTATTATTCATAAACACTGATGAAATTGTAGATATCACAATGTTTAATACAAATTCCTTAGTTAAGGTCATAAATATCTTTGAGATGGCTTAATCAGTTCGATCAAAACCACACGTATATTAGTTCAATGATGAACTTACGTCCAAATTGTTCTTCAAATAAATTAAGTAGTAAATGACGTACCTTTGAATTAATTAAATACCACCTTTTGATAGTTGTTAAAGATGTTAACTTGAGATCTTGCAACGCCAACACCAAAAGGAAGAAGACCCGATGAATCACACGATGGGTGATAATAGTATTTAGATCGTTAGTAGTCTTCAGAATCAATAAGGCATATGAAACCTTAATGTGAATCGAAGAGCTGATTGCTTCAGCTATTGAAAGTGAACCACCAGATCTATCTGATAGGTAAAGATAGGCATTGATAAGCCAAGAAGAAAACTCATGTCTTTATGAGTAGTAGTTGAATTGATTATGAAGAAGAATAGGCATTTAAAGCCTAGAAGAACTAATGTCTTAATGAGACACAGTTGACTTGAATCGATGAAGAAAAAGAATGAAGCTAAAGTAAAGCCTTATTGGCTATCAAAACAATATGATAAATTATCCAGTCTCTGATTGGATGCAAGACACAAAAAGAATATAATTTTGATATTACAATACCCATAAATAACAAATATTTGAAATTCATTTGTTCAATTATAAATAAAAACAAGATAGCAAGCAAGGCCTGCTAAAAACGAATTACAGAAGCATGACCTACTACGAACTAAAACATAACGGAACAAATGTACATTTGTATAGAAATAACAACGTATAATTAGGGTAGAAAACAGCTAAGGGATATTTTATAAATTAATATTGATATTACATTGTATAAGAATATTACTGAGTATTAATTTGTATTAATATTGTATTAATAGTAATATTATTTATATTAATATTAATTTTCTCCTGGCTGTATGGGGTAAGCTATGTAGGTGAAACACGGTCAAAAGTGTAGATCTGTGTACAAATTATGTGAACAGAGAAAATATAAACTAAGGGATGGTTTGTGAATTGCAGGGCACGGAAAATTTCATAAGCAGCACTACAAAAATAGGGCGCGTGATCTTTAAAATTGGCGTCTCAACATCCGATAAAGACGCACATACGCAAAATTGTTTTGCAATGCATTCTACATATAGGCCTATCACACAATATTTCAAAGCATTTTCCCTGATTTTTTCATAAAAAAATTATATCCTCTTGCCTTAACTACAGCCCGCTATTTGCTCAAACCCTCGACCATTCGCCGTTCGCTGTAACTGATGTACGTCTTATGTTGTTAAATTATATTATTAAAAAAAGGAACAAGATATTAAACTAATAAGACATTTGCTATGATAATTATACATAAAAATCACTAACATAAGTGAACAGAAAATATGATAAATAATCCAATAAATGCATAAATAAAAGTAGTGCAGCTTTACTAAGTTAGAAAAAAGCTTCATTCACTCCTTTTCCCCAGCGGGTCAATCTTGCAGTATGGGTACAAGTAGTCAGTTAATATAGTAGCTATTATTGAGTCCACGAATAAATTATGTAAAAATGTTTACGTTATTGCTGGTATTTTATGGAAAAGATGCCTGCTAATACCTCAATACCATTCTGATAGCTTTAGCTTTAGAGTAATTACTATTACTCGTTAACCATTATAGATATATAGGTGGTACTCGATTTATAATAAGATCCAAATATTTCACTAAACCTTACACGCTTGATCTCTTTCTGGACACAAAAATAAAATAATAAATTTCGCATAGTCAAATTTGCTTCATCCTCAACATTTCACGAGCGTCCCACATCATTCATTCAGCTGTAGCGCTCGGAATAATTACCACTCAATTACTCGTAAACCATTCAAGATATAAAGGTGGAACTGAATTTAAAATAAAGTTGAGATATATCACTAAAACTTTCTCGCTTGAAGTTTTTACGGGACACAAAAATGAAAAAAATTGTCGCATAGTCAAATTTCGTTTCACCCTCCATGAATTTTATGTAATTGGTGATGTTTATATAATGAAATAAAAACATTTATGTCCGCATTTTTTAAGTCTCTGTTTTAACCATCAGAAGGACTGTATTGTGCAGATTATTTCTGCACAAATTTCACAGAAATAGGACCAAGGGTTAATTAAAGATTGCGAGTTTAATCATATGATGCCAAACTATCATGATGCAGCATTGAGAAGTTGAAACGCAAACGAAGGTGCTGCCAGTGTTTCGGTGGACCGCCGCTCTCCCTATACCCACCATTGTATTAGCGGTGGAGTCATCACACTTTCTCATTCTATTCATTATGCCTGAAGTGTAGATAGCCGTGTCGTCGACATACAGGGCTATTTGAACACCAAGAGATGTAGGTATATCATGAGTGTATATGTTATAAAGTATAGGGGCTAAGACTGAGCCTTGAGGTACTCCCGCTTCGATATCTCTTATTGTAGAGACAGCATTGTTATAGCTTACTTTAAATGTTCTGTTATTTAAATAGGAGGAAAGAATTTCTAGTAAGTATCCCGATATATTAATATCAGCCAGTTTGCGAAGTAGTCCAGGATGCCATGTTTTATCAAACGCTTTCTCAATGTCGAGAAAAACAGCAGCGGTGCTAGCTTTGTTATTGTATTCTGTGGTGATCGCGTCTATCAGTCGCATTAATTGCAGATTTGTACTGTGTTTTGCGCGAAATCCGAACTGTGTAGGTGGGATAATACCATTTCTGTATATGTGTTCGCCTAGTCTAGTCAGTAAGAGCTTTTCAAATATCTTGCCCACTGGTGACAGGAGACTGATTGGTCGCAAGTTTTGGGGAAATTTTGGATCTGCGCCTGGTTTAGCTAATGTAATTATTTTTGCCGTTTTCCATTCATTGGGGAAGTACCGAAATTTCAGACATGCGTTGTATATGTGTGCGAGATGAACTAGTGGTTTTCGATGTAAATATTTTAGACAGCCTGGGGAAACTCTGGCAGGTCCTTGGGCTTTTTTACAGTTAATTTTGTCTGTGTGTTTTCGAATTTCATCCGGCGTAACGAGTTCAAAATTATGTTAGTCTTTCATTGACACGAGCCTCCACCTCTTCTTCTCTACCTATACTGGTTAAGGAATGGGGTTGAAATTGGTGTTCTAACACATCCGCTATAGCATTGGCTTGTTCGACCGGTTCATATTTTAGGCCGTTCCTGCCATGTATGACAGTAGGTGAGGGCTCGTCTTTTGTTTTAGATAAAATCCTTGACATTTTCCACATTTTGTTCACGTTTTGTTGACATTCATCAATTGTTGCTTCCCAGTTATCATCATTGCGTTGTCGAATCTTTCTTTTTACAGTTTTGGTTAGCCAGTTAAGAGCTGCTTTAGCTATCGGGTCTAGAGTTCTTGACCATCTGGTTCTAATTTTTCTTTTAATTTCTAGAAGGTTTTCTATTTCTTCCGTGATTACTACAGGGTGATTTGATTCCGTTGTGACAGTGTTAAGCGAAAATGATGTTTTTATGGACGCTATTAGATCTGCGATGGCTGGGGAGATATCATCTTTATTGTGAATAGAATTTTGTGATTTGCTAATTTCGCCAAGCAGCTCTTTGTAGGCTTTCCAGTTTGTGGTCTTTATCACATACGTTGGTGGTTCTGAACAAGCTGTTCTTTCTAATATTTGAAAATGTACCGGCAGGTGATTCGAAGAGAGTTCGTGGGCTACATATGGATTTGATATAAGTATATTTTTATGGATTACTATGTCTAGGACATCACCAGTGTCCCACTGGTACGAATAGTGAGTTGGTTCGTCTGGTGCGTCCACGCTCAGGTTGTAGCGGAGGCAGACGTTGTCCAGAGTTCTTCCTGCTGTATTTATGATCTTACTCGACCAGCTGGTATGTTTTACATTTAGGTCACCTGCCAGTATACATTTGTCTGCAAGTGTCGACAGCTCAATGATGTCCTGAGAAGCCAGCCGTCTACCACGAGGTTTGTATACAGCTGCAAATAGCGTCTCCACATTATTTATAGGGACAATTATTCCTGCCGCTTCTACGGAGAGAAGAGGTGGCAGATTGAAAGACCTATGTGGGATTCCACGCTTTATCACTATGGCAGTGCCACCTCCTGGGCCAGTCAATCTGTCACAGCGAATGCTCTAGGACCAGAGCTAGATCCTGGACAAGGCGAATGGGTATATGGACCGGCTGGTTAAAGAGGCCATTGAAATCAGTCTCAGTAACAACATCATAAACAGAGACAAAGGCCTTCCTCTAAGCGAGGCTGGGAAACCGGCCCTCAACATTTTAAAGAAGAGGCCCACATAACCTGTGTTCCCCGTGACGTCCGTCTTTTTCGACTAAGCGAATTTTTCAAGAGAGTTAATTGGCTGGAACCCACTAACTGCTCCGGCGTATATATACAGGCCCCTTCCGCCTTCCCACTTTCCCAGAAGAAGGACTCAGAGATATGGAGTCCGAAAGCTCGGAGATTATTAAACCCTTGACTCAGCTGTCAGCCTGTGAAGAACTCTTATATATTATTCGCCGAGAAAAATTCAAACCTTATATCAGTCCAATATTATTTACTGGCTCAGGAATTCAATTCACTTAGTTAAAATAGAAACCAAATAAATGTAGTAATTTTTTTATTTCAGAAAAGAAATTATGTAATTTTGTGAAATGTAATCACACACACGCATACATACATACTCTAAGACTTAATAATATATTATTATGAGGTAATATCAAGTATTTAAAGGAAACTTCTCAGCTATCACAACTGGGGAATAAAATATTAAAGTAATTACTTTTGTTTTAGTTAAAACTGAACAAGGTCAAAAACTCGTATTAATAGATTAAAAGTAAGTTTGTTGTTACATAATGAAAGGAAAATAGAGACATCATAACCAATCAAGTTAAATTTATAATTTTGATAAAGTTTAAGTATTTATTATGAGGACCATTAGAAAGAGGCATACAGAACCCTATCAGTTCGTCGACTTGTTAAGACTGTAAGTTGATATTTGAAGACCGCTGGAACGGAATAGCATTCTTGTAATCCTGATTGATGAATGATTGAAGCCTCTGCGGACTTAAAACTCTGCAAGTGATAACTGTCGAATGAATGAGTCTTGCAGCTCTCAACAAGGTCACGAATTTTGGAACTTTGAAAAGCGAGTGTTCCAAACCGAAAAGCTCGTTTTTAAAAAAATAAGGGAGTCATGTTGTGCCCTGGTGTATACCTGAGTATACCTTAGTATACCACGGTTATACCGAATATTATTGTCATTGCTTCTCCCATATTATAATTTTGGATGTCGCAATGCATGGGTTAAGGAAAGTAACATTCTATTGTTGAAATATAGAGACAAGACGATTGCACATATTTACAGGTATTGCTTGGAAGGCAAAGTCCACAGCTTATAAAGGAACTGAAATATTATATTACCTGCAATGTCAGAACATTAGCGCAGGGGTATTTGTGTAATATGAATCGCAAACTGCTTGAGTAAAGTTAAAAGAGCACGTCTTGGATTATTGAACGATGATGTGACTATCTTTCTGCGCAAGTTAAGCCTTTATTGAATTTAGCAATTCAGCGATTTCCATATTATGTTAATACAAAGAATAAGATATTTGCACGCAGAAAAGGCGTATAGTATCATGACTTTTTGACCACGGTTCTGGCGGGGAACAGTATAAAAACCCTTGCCAACGCAAGCATTATGAATCATTACTGTGATCTTGTGGCTTCGAGTTGTTAGTCTTCAAGACGGTTCCTCTTCAAAAGAGGAAGAGAACACATACCAGTTGAGATGGCCGGAAACTTCGTAATATGTAAGTTTTAATACAAAACATTTACACTTATATTATTTAATAAATATGTATAGTTCATTTATTGTTTTATTCCAAGAACATAAGACCCACAGTAGTCATTAAGAGATCCTTTACCTTTAAGTTATAAAGTATAGATTTGAATTTAAATAAGTAACAGTAAGTTTAAGGTGTCAAAAATACAATTTGTAGTAAGAAATAAAGGAAGGGAAAGAAGATATAACGAACGCACTGCTGACAGCAAGAATTATCCTGACAAGGGACACCCCTAGCCGGGACCCCAACACTGCTCTGCCATCTATTGAACAAAGAACGCTTCTGGCTTCCTGAGTGGTCTTAGATGTGGCCAATGCTTCAAACTGCTCAAACGCAATCCTAAACACATTAAGGGTATATGAAATAGAAAATGAACGCGTTACAGTAGTTATTACTGATTCTGCGTGTTACATGACTGCATCCATAAACATGCTTAACGGTTTGATTGAAAATGACAATCACGTCCAGTATTGGGCCCATGAAATAAATCGCGTGGCCAGAATATTTGAAGATGAGCTGGAGAGTTGCACCCGATGGAACTCTTGGTTCAAATCCGCTATGGCATCTCACGTGGAAGACACAGCAGCTTTTTTAACCCTTGATGATGGGAATTCAGGGAAAAACTTTCTAAGGAAAGCGTCCACTGCTACTATTCAGACTATGAAACTACAAGCTATTTATGTATCTGCAGTGTGCTGTCCACTAACAGAGTTAAAAACTTTCTTAGGAAGGTTATCTTATCCCACGATGCATCTACTTACAAGGGAACTGTATGGGATACCATGTTGAAACCTACCCTCAAATCTTGCACATCGATAGGTGTTTATTATAGATGGACACATGCAAAAAATTAACTGCTCATCCGAACTCTAAGTGAGTGAAAACGTGCTTGTTTTGTTCCGTAAGTAAACGGGCACTTGTAGAGCTCGCTTGAGTAGCCTGCATGCTGGTTTCAAGGGAAAGTGGGGTGTGCGATAGATGGATGGAGCTGCCTTGTTATTCGCTGAATGTGTCACTAGATGATTTTTATATAATCACTTGTTCTTATCATTTCCACATTTTGAAACTATATAATCTGTACAGACATTGAGGGGTTGTTTATGATTGCTAGTGTGTGTAGGTTTTATAAATGTGTTTGCATTATATTTAAAGATATTTCCTATACACAGCGCATCATAATACCAGTGCTTCAGTCAGCTTGTTCTTAATGTTGGCATTTATTGTCCAAACAAAAGTCTACGGCAGGTATTCATAGTCGCAATAAGTCGTGCTTATATCCAGGCCGAACTTTAATCTCAAGTTGAGTTTCTGACATAAACAAGTCGGACTTATGACGTAGTTACTTTATAAAGTCAGACTTGACAAAGTCGTGTTTATTGCTATTCATAGTCAATAAAGTATGATTTATTTGTCGAAATAAGTCATGCTTTATCAAGTCAAGGGCCCGCCTGACTTTTTTCGGTTTAAGTCAGAACCATGGACAGTTATTTTGAGGATCTTGGCGAGGAGTTAGCATTATTTGCTAATCATGAGGAATCCAAATAAATGCTACATTGACAATGAATTTTAAAAGAGGATTCGTTTGAAGAAAACAAAATATTGGAAATACCAATCGGCTTTCTTTCATCAGAATCTCTCTCCGCTGGTATTTCATATCGGCCCAAAGCTTCCTAAGCTGTTTTCAATATTTCTAGAACTCTATTAATATCGAAATCAATACATAAGCAATACCTTCTTTATTAAAGAAATAAACAAATAAAGAAGGCAGTTACATAAGCGTACCGGTATTGATTCTGTACTATATCCAAGCGAATATATATACAAAATATTCTCAAGAAAGTATTGAACGGTTTACTTACACGCTGCATATTATGACTGGTTGAATTGGATTCTTTGTTTACATTGCACCCCGCCGTCTGTGTTTTTATCACTGCCTTCTAAACTCTATTAATCGTGTATACACTGCCTGTCCTATACGGCTAATTTTGCGTACTCGGCGACATTACAGATGGCAGCACCTTTCACACCCAGACTGCTTCTTGTTTTTTGCTACGACATTGTTGATTATGTAGTGCTGTCACCGCCGTCTCATAATCACTGCCTTCTAAACTGTATCACTCCTCGAGACGGCGGTGCTCATAATATAGTCTATCAATGCGTGTAATTAATTTACATTTATTTAATTATTGCTCCAAAATTCCATTTCAAGGTAAGTGTCATATACTGGAATAATATTACGTTCTAAACAAATAACACAAGTATCTGTGTCTGTTTAATGCTTATTTTGATTAGTGATTGCTACAATCTGGGTGTGAACTGTGTCGCCTCCACTGGATAAATTAGGCAATTTAACAATACTCTGAACTCCATGTTAAAATAAAGCATAGGACAGGCAGTGTAATTCTCGAGACGGCGGTGGTTTTTATATTACGACAGCGAAATACGTACCTAGATGGCATTGCATTATACGAAAACTGAAAAAATCTGAAATACGATTCGCTGATTGAGTTGTTTCGGCAGAGAACGTTCGATTTTTCATATTATCGAGTTCGACTTTAATAAAGTAGAATAAGTATAGCTTTTCAAGTCAGACATAATACAGTACGACTTTAAAGAAGGCTATGAATACGAAAAACATAAGAACAGACTATGGATACCGGCCTATAAGTGCTACGAATTCGGATTAAAATACTTCGTAGTAATCGTGCTCGTCATTATAGGCAAAAGAAAAAAACTGAACTAATGTAAACAGCACACGATATTCACTTAGCTAGTCCTAAAATTTAAACAAGTACTCATTATTTCACGATAATTACCGGAATACAAGCATGTGTATCAGACGAGAATATTATTATATTATTTCTTCCCATAGTGACAAATAGGGTTTGGATGATTATGACCTAATCAGTGGAACATATGACTGCTAATATGACCTTAAACATGACTAAACATGAAGCAAAATCTTAAATAGGGCCTCATAAAGGAACAAATTTTCTAAAAATAAATGTTCCTATTTAAAATGTTTAATGATACTAAATTATTACGTCACATTAATTCAATCAGATAATTACTTTTAAACATCTTTACAGTTTTATTTCTAAATCTGTTTCCAGATAACATTTCAAATGTGAACTGAAAATATATTTAAAATATGCCTATTGGAAGTTGTTAACAACAAGGAGGAAGAATATTGTGATATTACTTGTTAGTGTCTCTTTACATGTCAGTTACAGTAAAACAAAAATATTCGTGACTCTTTTTCGGGGAAAAAATTAAGTTGATAACCTAGTGCACATAGTGTATAATTGTGCTCTTTTACCGAATTTTTAAGTGGAATATGACGTTAAATTACAAATATGACAGAGACCATGAAAATGTCCAAAATATGACTTTAAATGGAAAATAAAAAGTCCCATTAGGATAACAAATGTTTAATTTGTTTGCGACAAGAATGGAGGTCAGGATAACAATAGGACATGCCATAAACATCCGAATCCTAGTAATAAGGAAAGGGAGAGATATGGCAAATTACAGAAAAGCTTACATCAGACGCGGGAATAGGGAATTCGATGACATGCGCACGCTAGATAGGGAAGGCTACACCCAAGGCTAGTATATGAAAGGTTGCCTCGTTCCCGTAAGAGCTGTGGGGAGAGTCCTACACTGCTGTGTGACGTCACCCACAGCCCGCGCGAGAATTAAGCAGCTACATACAATGGTAATGATGGGAAGAAATAACACGAAAACACCATCGTTTTACCAACAATAGGCCCCTAATACATGTTTCCGATGTGAAGATAGGATGCATACGACCCTGCATATAAAGAGGATTTAACACAAATTAAAATAAATATTTAATACAGGTACAAATAAGAATAGTACAGCTTTACGAAGTTAGGAAAAAGTTTGTCTGACTGAGAAAAAAGTAGTCTAGCAGATATAGCTCAGATTATGCTTGAAAGGTTTTTAATTTTATGATTACTTATTCCAGGTAAATTAGTCTAATTTATGGAAGGAGACTTGAAAAGAATAGACTTTTGCATATTTTGCGATATTCGTCTTGACTTAGAAAAATAAATTTCTCAATTAGATTGTATATGTTCTATATTTATGTATTTTACATGAAATTAAGTTAAATTAAACATCTATAAGATGAACCAATACACTTCTGATTGCAATGTATTTGACACAATTTAATTACAGAGCGTGTAATCGTAGATACTAAACAATTATTAAAACCAAAGAAGAATATAAGTTTTAAAAGTTAACAGCTTGGAATAATGCTTTCCAGAGACAAAAAACTGGAAGATTTAGCCAAATAAAATGTGCGCACGGAATGACTATTATATTATAAACTGGAAGATGTATATTATTATATTATAAAACTGGAAGATGTAGCCAAATAAAATATGCGCACGGAATAACAATTAATATATTACAAACCAGTCTGTGTACTGTTTGTAGAACATTTTGAAATAAACATTTACAAATGATTCAAAGTGATCACGTCATAAATGTTAACAGGTATATCTTTAAATGTATACCGACCGACAGCATTTAAATGGTCGAACAATCCAAGACTCAATACTGAGTAACTTAGTAATATTTTTCAAGTAAAAATGGATTTTAAGACGCGCTTATAATAAAATAATAATAAAAGCGTCATAAACTCACCTTCAGTAGGAAATTGGCTTCTAGGTTTCCATTTTTTTACTGTTAACAACAGATCCATTGTTGAATATTCTTCCCCCCCCCCCCAGTGAGCGAGGCCCAGCTGGTTTATGGGTATATACTTATAGTTATTCGGTTTCTGAAAGATGTTTTATTAGGGGAGTCCATAAATAAAATGTTCAAGGATTTTACTGGAAAAGAGCATTCCTTTCCTCTGCATGGGATGAAAGTATTTTAATACTCGAAGCACTATTATTTCACAATAAAACACACAATCACTCCCTATTTTTGTTGTTGATAAAGTGCCTCAATAAAAGATTTTCTGCCTGTCTGCTGGTGTCTATAAATAAAATGGACAGGCCCTTTAAGTTTCTATTGGAAATGTGAATGAATATAGATTTATTTACAGAAGGGTAAACTTGCCTCTGCGAGACAAAAAAAATCGTAGTATACTTCCCATTTTCTTAGTCATAACCAAACAGAGTTGTAGAAGTACCCCAATAAATTTAAAGAGAGATCCCTTGCCAGAGAAATGTAGGGTTTCTGTGTGTTTTCTTTATTTTGTGATCCACAGTATGTTTTACAGAAACCAGCCGCTTAAATATTTTAATTTGTTTCAAACGTCTCATTATATTTTGTTACAGCTTATTCATTTGAGGTCTGAGCACTCAGAAGTGGTCTCTCTATTAAGCCATAACCCCTGTAAGATCATATGTAGTATATCTTTACAGATACATGTATTATTGTAGTTAAAAATAAGTTTTATTCCCATCATTTCCATTGTGTGTAGCTGTTTAAATCCTGTGCAGGGCTACGGGCCACGTCACATTCCTCGTGCTCAACACGCATGCGCGTCGAACGAGACAACCTTCCATATACTAGCCTTGGGCTACACCCTCCTGCGGACTGATGTGAGAGGCTACTCAATATTTCGTATTTACAAAATTCACAATTAATTTTTACCCACTAAAACTTTATATGAGTAGCTAATTTTCGGCATGCGCAAAGAAAGCAATGAAGACCTACCGATGTGCAAAATTTGATAGGTTTGCACATGACAAATCGTATGGTTCCCTTTGTTCCGTCACACAAGTGAGGTTATGTTTGACTACAGAATGTTCTGTCATGACAAGATGGGAGGTTATGTTATAGTTAATTTGAGGTTATATTATACGTATGTTTCATTTGTATGACTATCTCATATATCTATATATTTTTTGTTTCGTTTAAAGGAATGTTTAATGAGCAGTGTCATGTAGACGTACATTATATTGCTTACAAAATATTAATTATTCAAAATTGCGCAGTGTTACGCAATACTGTATCATTAATGACATTCGCTTGAGTTGAATCAAGCAACACAGTGCTGTCAGTTGTATCAGAATTACTAAAAATCACTAGCATTACTAGATTTCATTAAGTTCTTGTTTATGCTCATTTGGGATAAGGTATTGAGGATCTTAGTATGGATCTGAACACGAACATTGTAGACACTTCTGTATATGCATGCAACATTTTTCATTCACTCGTCCGGTAATTATCTAAAAGTGCGTTTTACTAAGGACTAGTATGAAAATTAGCCAAATAGCACACAGAATTCTCAACGAAATTTCGTAACTTTTGCTTCTAACATTTTATCCTCTTTGGCCTATCTCATTAAATTATTTAAACTTAGCAAGGTTTTGTTTTCAAAAGGAAAGTAATTTCTCTATTTGCATTTTTAGTAATTTTGGGCTGTAGAAACTATGGCTATTCTACATGATGTCATGATCATCCTCCATTGGCTATCGATGCCGTCATTAACACTTTTTAGCCAATCAAATTTTAGATGATGGCATTTGGTTTACGACGCAATTTGAGGTTACACGATTTATTAATACGCAATTCTCCTGATATAAAAAGGAATTTGTACCCTCAAGAGTTCGAGTCTATCTACTTAGCTTGCGGAGTCAAGACGGCCTATTGATTTTTGCGTGGTGGCCCATTACATTTTCTTTGTCACAACGCAGTTTTATCAGTAACATCATATTCAACCGTGAATATGTGCAACTCAGTGCATAGGCACGCACTGAACATAACCTCCAAGTTTTGCAATCAACACATGTGATTTTGACGTCCATGTGATGGCCCATTACATCCTCCTTTCTTTGTCACATTGCAGTTTCATCAGTAACTGACATCATATTAAACTGTGAATATGTGCGAAACAGTGTATAGATACACATATAACGTAACTTCCAAGTTCTTCAATCAATACGTGTCATTATAGTAACCTGTTGGTCACAAACCATTTCATCGTCAAGTTTACTTCTGTGATGTGTGACCCCAGTTTAAACATTACAGAACTCTTACATTTTCAGGTCAAGGTATTGACAGTCATATATTCACATATAACCTAAAAATAGGTTACTCAACATGCAGTGCCAGCACTTTAACACAGTGACTTTATACACACACATCCCACATTTGGTGACTTATGAAATTACTGGATTCTAATCAGCATTATTCTACAAACAATATTACATTCATTTACTGCAAGCGCTTATTACAGTACTGACTGACTGCAAGAAATTACCATATCACCAACTTGAACTTCAAGACACATCAATAATTTTAGGTAGATTTTCGAAGAAAAATCTACCTATTGCAATGGATACCACTTTATGATTTTCGAAAAATTCTTTCATATCTTTACGTTTCATGCTCCCCTAAGTACGAAACCACCGCCCGTTCAAAAAAAAATTTTGTGATATTTATATATCTTTACACGATAGCGGCCGTAATTTTGAAGATATTTGAACCAAATTTTATTATGTTATTTCTAGGCCCAATAGTTCGGAAAAGTTCGTTAATGGGCAAAATTGGCCCAAGGGGGTGGTCGGGGGAGGGGGTTGAAATTTTGAAAACTTTATATCTCGGCCCCTATGAAGTATAGAGGGAAACTTTGTTTGAATAAATTAGAGTACTCCCTATGGAGTTCACAGTGACATCAACGATTCGGGGGTTCGAGTGAGGGTGGGGGATGAAAATTCGAAACTTTTGAAACCACGTCTTGTGGGGTATCGTTGAAAAGCTCTTGATGAGTACTCTACAAATCAATAAATAGTTTCTTGATAGCTCTCATATGACGCGAGATTTTAATGTTTGAAAATAATAACACTTAAAAGAATTATTATAATATCATAATTTTGTCTTGTTTAGCGGCTTTGCTAATTTTATTCATTGCTGATCTTGCGCACGGCCTCCCAGAATATTATATCCTATTCTTGTTGTCAAAACAAATTATTGTAGGCTCTTCCTCTTTACCGAATTCAGTTCTTATTACTGTAGGTTTACCATGCCAAGGCTAAAGAAGAAGAGTGCTATGCAGCGACAATAAATTAAACCAAAAGCACTTCGAAATCTACCTCCGCCTGTAGGCCTGCCTAAAGGGATTTTTTTAACATTACACCGTTCTGCATTTTGAAAGTTATTTTCTGTTGTTTTGAATCTGATAGGTGTGAACGGATTTATTGTGCTGAATTCTAAAATAATCTCCATTTTCCCCCATCACGTCACGTTTTCACACAATTCATGAATAACTAGAAATATAATTATAGGTTTCTGAAACGTCATAAAATTATTTTCAACAAGAATTTTGTGAGAAAAATTAGACCACAATTTGCTATTTGCTTTAATTAATAATCAATTACTATTATTTAACAATTATAAACACATTCATAACTTTGACTTAATATTCCACTTCAGAATTTGTCATCTTTGACTTCCTCGAATGTTGTTCAGGGCAGTACCTTTTTAACATCCAGCAATAGTCAGCCATCATGTTAACACTCCATTTCCCGTGATACCTCATTTCCAGTTTTCTATATCCTGGTGAAATCTTGCACCTTGTTTCTCACTAAAATTTCCTAAATTACCAGGGAAATAATTTTATGAGAATGAAGGAAATGTACTTTGACAGTCATGTTGCAGTCAATCTGATTGAAACATTTTGGCATCACTTCCAGTATGTTAACATAATTTTTGTCTTTTTTATTTCCAAATTTCCAAGGAAATTGGAAACGTTTCTGAAAGCATTCCAGGCATCCTTTATATGTCGACCCATAATATTCTCTTACTGAATGTCCATCAGCAATTTTCGAATTTGTGGGCCAACGAATATACAAGCTTTAATGTTTTCATAGACTTCATGAAGGGAATGTAACACTCAGAGTTTTCACAAATTGTTTGATTACACCTAATTTTATATGAAGAGGTGGCAACAATACTGTTGGCTCAAGAGCCCATAAGTTATAAGTTTTAAATTTGCCTCTATAGTGAATTCGCGGGCTTCCCATGCCTTCGCGCGTTACATCATTTCCTGGCGTGTGTGTGCACCTGCTATCGGCTTCCCCACGCCAGTGTTCAGTAGTCGTGTTCAAGATGCAGTAGCCTGCAGCAGCCGTCTGGTACGATTGCTCCCGTGAGAAGGACAATATCCAGTTTGTAGGCTTATTACTCATCTTTTATCCACACCTTTTCGCATTGGGCAGCGCGCGTGTGCGATTTCGGGCTTCATATCGTATTTTTTGTGCAAAGTGCATATGTTCCCATTGTTGTGTTCGTAACAAAGAACTTGGTACTAGCGCCTCTGGAAGCTACTTGGCGGGAGTGGTGTATGCTCCTAGCATTAGTAACTGTATCTGACTGTATTTATTATTATGTGTTAAGTGTTTATATAATTTCAACTATTCAGAGTTCAGGCTTCCTGAATATATTGTATTGCAACTAATCAAAATCTAAATCCCTGATTTCAGCGTCCTACAGTCCAAGCTCTCATTATTTTAGTTAGTTAACCTTACATTTGCTCCTCTCGGTCCGGATATATGCCGTTCTTACACTATCATTTTGGTTCCTCCGGGCAGGGTTTTGATTTGCAACAATTTTCTGAAAATTGAACATTGTGTAACGCGTGTTGGACTATCGTGGTACTTCGTGTTCGTTCGGGTCGTCGTGGTGCGTTCGGCTCTGCAGGTTTGACCTTCAGCTGCCTGCAGCGTGTCTCCGCGTCAGCTGGGCTTGCTTCTGCGTGCGTATTCATGGTAACCGCCTTCAACGAGAAAACAGCCACCCCCATTCTACAGTGGACTGCCTAATCACTTTCTTCTGTCAACGTAAAAGTTAACTGTTTCGTCTCAACATGGAACAGGTGGTTGAGGCTTTGGTCAGGCGTCGAGGTGTAAGCAAAAGAAAGTTTACACTGACACAGAACTTTCTCAACGACATATCTGAAGATGTTAGTGTATTTGTGATCAAAGCGCATTATGAAAAGTTATTGAATGAAATTGACAAGTTTGAAGCTGTGCAAACGCAGATTGAATCTTTGGTGGAAACTGATACAGAACTTGACACTCACATACAATATGCAGACGAAGTATCAAGACTATATATTGATCTAAAAGCAAAGTTCGCTGAGTTAATGCATGCTCGTGAGCCTACTGCAGTTAGTGTCAATTCAAACAACAGTGACACACGACAAACAGTGAACTCCAGTGCTTCGCAGATGAGCAATGTGATAAAATTGCCTGAAATTCAGCTCCCATTGTTTGAAAGAGACGTAACTAAATTCAAGCATTATTATGATACATTTTCAAGTTTGATTGTAAATAATAGTAGTTTATCGCACATTCAAAAATTCCATTACTTAATTGCTTCACTAAAGGGAGAAGCTGATGTTATTGCAAAATTTGCCAGTGACAAGTGATAACTTCCAAGTTGCCTGGGATATACTTTGTGCAAGATACAATAACAAAAGGTTAATTGCTATAGCCCACATTAAGCAACTTCTGTCCCTACCTGTAGCGCGACAAGAGACAGTCGCAGACTTGAGAAGCTTATTGAATCAATTCCAAAACAACTTGCATGCTATTGAAGCGTTAGAATTAGAAGTGCCACTTCATGAAGTCATTCTAATGCAATTGTTATTGGAGCACCTGCCAGATAGCGTGCAACGTGAATGGGAATCCCGAATCGATTCTCATACCTTCACTTCGTTAAGGGAGCTTGTGTTGTTTCTAGAAGCGAAGTCTCATTCTCTAGAGGTGCTGTCGAATAATTCCTGCAACAGGTCCAGCCCATCAAAACTTAGAAGTGAACGTCGTGAGACTAGGAATCAGCATAGTGACAGTCGTCAGTCATATGTGTCGACAACTGAGCAGTTATGCCCTCAGTGTCAAAGCGGCCATAACCTATCTAAATGTAAGCGGTTCCGTCAACTGAGTGTTGAACAGCGATGGAAAGTTGTAAAAAGCAAGAATTTGTTTTAACTGCTTTTCTAATACACATCGAGTGAATCAGTGCTACGTATCTACATTCTGCAACTGTGGTAAAGTGCACAGCAAGATGTTGCACAACAATGGTCACATGAGAACGGTTTCTCACTACAGTGAAGGCAGTGATACAGTGAATAAGAACAGGACTGATGCGCCTGCAAGTTATTGCTCAGTGAAAATAAAGCCAGTGCTCCACGTCTTACTTGCGACTGCGATGGTCCAAGTGCAAGACAAGCATGGTAACTATATCCAGTGTAAGGCCCTTCTAGACTCTGCCAGTCAGGCCAGTTTCGTGTCAGTGGATCTAGCGAGGCGTCTGCAACTTCCCACGATGACAGCTGATACGCCTGTCAAAGGTATAAATGCCACATCATCGAATGCCAGTCATAGTGTTAACATTAATGTGAGATCCATGATTTACAACTATCGAATGAATCTAGATTGCCTAATCCTTCCTCGCATAACAGGGAAGCTACCTGCTGTCCGAATTGACCCAACCTCATGGAACATCCCCTCGGACATTCCATTAGCCGATCCTAAATTTAATATCCCTTCTGAAATTGACTTGCTTATTGGAGGAGCATTATTCTTCGAGCTATTCCATGGTAAGATCTTGACCAATCCTGGTTTTCCTACACTGATTAGTACAGAACTAGGATGGATATTGTCTGGAACCATTCCTAAATCCCCTGTTAAAGGCAATCTGGATGCGGGTTCCCAGCACAACTTTTTCATCTCTACGGACAATGTGGACAAGCAGCTACGGCGGTTTTGGGACCTCGAAGACTTTCCACAACACATGTTAAAACAGGAAGAGAAACGGTGCGAACAGCATTATGCAGCGAATACCACTCACAATGACGATGGTAGTCTGCCAATGAAACAGGATAAAACTTCATTGGGTGAGTCCAGACAACAAGCAGTTAAGCAGCCTCAGCAACTTGAGCTGCAGGACATGGGTGAACAGCGTGACACAGTCTGCCTAGTCACACATGCTGCGGAAGACTTTATGCTACGTTTTTCCAAGCTGACACGTTTACAGAGAGTGACTTCTTATATGCTACGCTTCATAAACAACTGTAGATGCCATGCTAAACGTCACGGCCCCCTCACAGCTGAGGAAGTACAACAAGCTTTGTTGCTTTGTATAAGAATAGCTCAGCAAGCAGCCTACTCTCACGAACTGTCCGATTTTCAGAGCAAGATGCAAGTGAGCTCCAAGAGTTCTCTCCATACCTTGGTGCCTTTTGTGGACAAGGATGGCCTACTCCGGGTGGGTGGACGTTTGGAGAAAGCTGAGTTACCACATGATGCACGACATCAGCTTATCCTCCCTCCAGGTCACCACCTCACTAAGTTGATCATTGAATACGAGCATCTGCGAGTGCTTCATGCATCATATCAGCTGCTCATATCTTCTCTGCGAGAACGTTATTGGATTCCTAGTGTACGTAGAATTGTTAAGTCTACGCTACACACATGCCTAACTTGTTTCAAATTGAAGGCTAAGGGTGTTAATCAGCTTATGGGCAGCCTACCTAGCTACAGGGTGACCCCTGAAAGAACATTTCTACGCTCTGCAGTTGATTACGCTGGACCGTTCTTCATAAGATACGGCTCCCCCCGCAGCAAAACTCAGGTCAAAGCGTACATTGCTATCTTCGTATGCTTGGCTACGAAGGCAGTTCACATCGAGCTGGTTTCAGACCTTACTTCTGATGCCTTCATCGCCGCCCTGCGCAGATTCACATCTCGTAGAGGACTTTGCAAGGAAATATTCAGCGATAATGGGACGAACTTTGTTGGTGCTAACAACAATCTGCGTCTCTTGCTTCAGTCCAGCACCCATCAGCAAATCCTCCAAGACTATGCATCATCTAATGAATTCACTTGGCACTTCATCCCTCCGAGCTCCCCTCATTTTGAGGTCTCCACGAGGCAGCTGTCAAGTCAATGAAGTTTCATTTACGAAGAGTGATGGGTAGCCAAGTGTTTACCTATGAGCAGTTGTCTACAGTTTTCACCCAAATTTAGGCCTGTCTAAACTCTCGACCGCTCTTACGCCTAAGTGATGATCCTAGCGACTCATCCTATCTATCTCCTGGACACTTTCTCATTGGGAAAAAACTCACAGCCCTTCCTTCCCCTCCTAAGACAGAGAATGTCTCTCATGTTGCTAAATGGCACCAGCTACAAACCTACATGTATCATATATGGCAGCGTTAGTCAGCTGACTACCTACATTCCCTGCAGCAGAGGGAGAAGTGGTCTGCGTCCAGCGAAAATATTCAAGCTGGTACTCTCGTCCTCCTGAAAGAAGATAATTCTCCCCCACTCCAGTGGAAGCTGGGAATCATCTCATTAGTACATAATGGTGACGACTGTCTAGTGCGCGTTGTGACAGTGCGTACGTCCAGTGGTGAATGCAAACGGCCTCTTGTAAAAGTGTGTCCCTTGCCCAATCAGTAAAGTGTGATGTAAAATCTATCCGTAAAGTGTTATGTAAAATCTATCAGTAAAGTGTTATGTAAAATTTGTCGATTTTAGGCGGGAGTATGTTGGCTCAAGAGCCTATAAGTTATAAGTTTTAAATTTGCCTCTATAGAGAATTCGCGGGCTTGCCATGCCTTCGCGCGTTACATCATTTCCTGGCGTGTGTGTGCACCTGCTATCGGCTTCCCCACGCCAGTGTTCAGTAGTCGTGTTCGAGATGCAGTAGCCTGCAGCAGCCGTCTGGTACGATTGCTCCCGTGAGAAGGACAATATAAAGTTTGTAGGCTTATTACTCATCTTTTATCCACACCTTTTCGCATTGGGCAGCGCGCGTGTGCGATTTCGGGCTTCATATCGTATTTTTTGTGCAAAGTGCATATGTTCCCATTGTGTTAATGGCCTAGTCGCCACGTGTGTTCGTAACAAAGAACTTGGTACTATCGCCTCTGGAAGCTACTTGGCGGGAGTGGTGTGTGCTCCTAGCATCAGTAACTGTGTCCGACTGTATTTATTATTATCCTGTGTTAAGTGTTTATATAATTTCAACTATTCAGAGTTCAGGCTTCCTGAATATATTGTATTGCAACTAATCAAAATCTAAATCCCTGATTTCAGCGTCCTACAGTCCAAGCTCTCCTTGTTTAGTTTTAAGTGGGTTAAATAAACCTGGTCCTCCGAAAAACCTACTAGTTACCTATCAAATACATTTGAAGGATCAATAAGAGGCTCACTGTTTATATATTTTTTCCACCCGATGTTAAATCAGTCCTATGTGGCCACTGTTCCCTTTCCCAGTGTTCTGACCTAACTTCGCTATCCCATTCTCATGAGAAACCAGTCTGCTGACCAAGTAATAGTCAAATAATTTCAAAATCTTCAGTGATTGACCACAATATTGGTTTGCGTACTGTAATTTTGTAACGAAAGCTTTACATTGTCATGTCTCCTTTAAAAGAAAATAGTGGGCCAGAGGAACGGAAGGATTATGAAGCAAAGCATATCTAAGACTTATCTGAGAATAATCTATGAACAACCTCCATTTTTTGGAATTATAGTTTATTTTATACCATTTTAAGACGGCAGGGACGCCTCGTCAATGGGGATATCCCCCAAGGGCGGATCTTAGTTAGTAGAATTTAATAAATATAAATATAATAAAATATATTCTTTCACATTTGAAGTAATAAAGCAATTTTTGGCAGGAGAGGTTTATCTACAAGAGCAGCTGAGATGTTTTGGAAGCTGGCAGAAGATAAAATTGTATTCATTTTCACCTGTTTTATGTGGGCCACAAATTTTTCGAAATTTCCCGGATATTTTAACAATTCATTGACTTCTCCCGACCATACGAAATTCCCGGCCTTTTCCCGGATTTTGCCGACCAGTGGACATCCTGGGTTGGCATTATCAAAAAAATTTCTATTCCGTTCTACTAATACAGTTGGCCTTGCTTATTGTAGCAATAGCTAGTTCTGAATAGAGGAGAAAATATTTCAATAATTTCATATTTTATCGTGTTTATTATTTGTGTTTGGTGTTAAATTGTGCAAAAGTTGTTTCTGTGATAGTGTGACTGTTATCGTTAAATAATAAACAGTGTAAGTGCTAACACCGTTAACTAATATGAAGGACCCTTATGTGGGTATACAAAACAATGGTGAATCTGATATCTCAACATCAGTAAAAGAGAGACCTTCAAATGAAAAATTGTCAAATACACAGTTTGTATTCATGAACAAAACTAATATTAGAACATACAGTAATCTAAAGGACTGCAACAGCAAAACTGTAAATGGCTTATCAGCTATTAATAATGCAGTCTGTTCCAACAAACGATACAGAAGTAAGGATTTCAAATCCTGACCCCTTCACACAACAAGATTTGTCACTGGAAATGTCCTATGACATTGAAACTAACCCTGAATGGCAACTTGTACGCTGTAAGAAGCGTAAATTAAGTGAAAAGGAAATTAGGCTCACACCAACTATTACTGCACCAGTGCCTGTGCATAATCAGTTCGATACACTTACGAACGTAAATGACAATTCACCTCCTACAGAGTCTTCCTCGGCATCAGTGCCACTGAAACCTCCTCCTATTTTTATTCCAGATGTCGTAAAAGTGCCAGAACTATTAAGTTGCATTAAGCAAAAAGTTCCTGAATCAGATTTCTCATACAAAATGTACAAAGATGAAGTTAAACTATTACCAAACTCTATAGAAGCTTATAGGTCATTAATCAAATTACTCAATGACAAAAAAGCTATGTATCACACGTACGAAATAAAACAAGAACGAGCTTTTAGGGTTGTTCTTCGCAATATGCACCATTCTGTAGATGTACCATCCATTATTTCGGAATTACAGGAACAAGGACATAGGGTTCGCAATATTTACAATATTCGACACAGAGTTTCCAAGGAGCCATTGCCTCTATTTTATGTTGATCTAGAACCCCAGGCTAATAATAAAGATATCTATAAAATTGACTCTTTGATGCATGCAAAAATTACATTTGAAGCGCGTTATAAAAAGAAGGATTTAGTCCAGTGTATGCGATGCCAGATGTATGGGCACACAAGAAAGTACTGCAAGAGATCTCCTAGATGTGTCAAATGTGGAGATTACCATCTATTTGAAAAATGTCGGAAGGACCGTTCTACTCCTGCAACATGTGCTCTTTGTTCGGGAAGTCACCCAGCCAATTACAAAGGATGCGCAATTTATCGGGATATCATAAGTAGGAGAGATCCGACTACATCGAGACCGCTGAACAAATAGGAACACTACTTAACCTGCTCTCTGTCATTGTGTCCAAAATCAAATAATTATGGCTTGCATATGTAACATAGCTCTCTGGAATGCAAATGGTCTACTTCAACATCGACAGGAAGTAATATTGTTCCTACATGTTAACAGCATAGACGTAATGTTAATTTCGGAATCACACTTGACTGATAAAAGCTACTTAAACATACCAGGTTATACTGTTTATAATACGCAGCATCCTGATGGAAGTGCCCATGGTGGAACAGCAGTCATTATCCGTAATACGAGGGTTGTCCGTAAAATAAGGTTCCCAATGATTTTTCACAATGAAAACATGTTTATTGGCATTGAACAATACATTTTTGGAAAGCTTAGACTTTCCCCTATTTTTCGACATAATCGCCGTTGCAATCAATGCATTTTTGCTTGCGGTGTACCATCTTCTTGATGCCTGAATCGTAGAACTCTTCCGCCGCGCCGGTAGCGGAAAACCTCTTCTTTCAGCTCCTCTCCGGTTCTGAAATGCGTCCCACCCAGGTGTTTCTTCAATTCAGGGAAGAGATGGTAGTCACTTGGGGCTATGTCTGGCCATCGGTTTCGTAGGCCTGAAGAAATTCGCGGGCCGCTTCAACACGTTGCCATTTGTGGTCTTCCGTAAGCATTCTCGGGACCCACCTTGCACAAACCTTGGCATATCCTAAATGGTCTGTCAAAATTTTGTGAATGCAGGACCTGCTGACATCAGGGATCATCTCGCAGAGCTCCCGAACCGTCAACCTTCGATCTTTCAGCATTGCTTCTTCCACTTTCGCAATCGTTTCGTCCGAAACCGATGGCCGTCCAGAACGCTGTTCGTCATGGACGTCTGTACGTCAGTCTTTGAATTCTCTGCACCATTTACGCACGTGTTTTACGCTCATACACGTTTCTCCGTAGAGTTCACACAGTTGGAAATGAATATCCACTGGTGCAGTGTTTTTTTCACACAAAAAACTAATCACAGAGCGTAATTCGCACCTGGCGGGAGAAGCGAGTGGGAGCTCCATCTCTAATGGCTGCCAAGCCAAGAATGAGCGTCGCAGAAAACTTGCCATTGAGGGGCTGGGAGAGAGGGAGCCAAGCTACACGCCAGTGTCACCAAACCCCGCAAAACAGCATTCCTCGCGTCTGCAGCTCCTTGGGAACCTTATTTTACGGACTTAAACATCATTGCCTACCTGATTATAAGACAGAGCATATACAAGCTACATCTATTATGTTAACAGAAGCATGGGGTCAATTAGCACTTGCGGCTATTTATTGCCCACCTAAACATAAGATAACGCAGCAAGATTTTTCTACATTTATTAAATCTATTGAAATGAGATTTATAGTGGGTGGAGACTATAACGCAAAACATCAATATTGGGGTTCTCGTCTTAATACAACAAGAGGTTCAGAACTTTATAAAACTTTGTCAGAACTTAATATTCGAATGTCTACTGGAGAACCAACTTATTGGCCCACTGATATAAATAAAATTCCAGATCTTGGATTTTTTTCTAATCAAAGGAGTGCCGTTAGAAAAAATGGAAATAAAAAGATATATATGATTTAAACTCAGATCATTCTCCTGTATTAATGACTCTGGCCTCTTCTGTTATTGAATATTGTCCACCTCCAAAGCTATATAATAATTTCACTGACTGGAAATATTTTAAAGACAGAGTACAAGAAAAATTATCACCGCATATGCCTCTTCAAAATACCACAGAAATCGACGAAGCCATTGAACATCTAACAACTACTATACAGCAAGCTGCAAGGGATTCGACACCTCCTACTAGTTACAAACAACAAAATAAATATCCACTTAACATCATGGAAAAAATTGAAGAAAGAAGGTTACGACGCATATGGCAATGCTCAAGACAACCCGAGGATAGATGTGCATTTAACAGAGCTTCCCGGCATTTGAAAAGTCAATTACAGTCTTCCCGAAAAGAATCCTTCACCCAATACTTCCAATCATTAAGCCCGAATGTGGAATCAAACTTTCCACTTTGGAAAGCAACAAGAAGACTACAGCGACCAAAATCTTACATCCCACCCATCAGGAACAGTGACAACACCTGGGCTCGCAGTGGGAAGGAAAAAGCAGAACGGTTTGCAGAACATCTTGCAACGGTTTTCGAACCTTCTACTCAAAAGAGCTCTTCTGAGGACGACATTATTAAGTATTTGTCTGCTCCACTTCAATTATCACCCCCATTAAACCTTTCTCTTCAAGTGAAGTTAAAAGGACAATAAAGAATCATGTTAATCCTGCAAAAAGTCCAGGTTACGACCTAATTACTGGTAGAATCCTACAAGAATTACCGAAGACAGGATAAGCATTTATTACATCAATTTTTAATGCTATTCTCCGATGTAGCCATTTTCCAAATCAATGGAAGATAGCACAGATAATTTGTATTCTTAAACCTGGTAAACCACCCACTGAAGCAGCATCCTATCGTCCGATTAGTCTCTTGCCTGTACTCTCTAACGTGTTTGAAAAATTGTTCCTGCAACGACTAAAACCATTGCTCTCTGAAATAATTCCTGACTTTCAATTTGGTTTCCAAGAATGCCATTCTACTGTTGAACAAACCCATCGCATTGTTAACATTGTGCAACAGGATTTTGAATCACGTCGTTACTGTACTGCAGCTTTCCTGGATATTCAACAAGCATTTGATAAAGTCTGGCATATGGGCCTTCTGTACAAAATAAAACAAAAACTTCCTTATCCTTATTATCTGTTGCTTAAATCATACCTAAGTGATCGACATTTTCAAGTTAAAGACGAACTCTCCATATTCCATCCCATAAAGTCAGGTGTCCCACAGGGTAGTGTTTTGGGACCAGTTCTGCATCTTCTTTATACACATGATCTGCCAACAACAGAAAATACCATAACTGCAACATTTGCAGATGATACTGCTATTCTTGCTTCAAATGAAAATCCTACTTTAGCCTCAGGATATTACAAAATCATTTAGATTTATTACAACGCTGGCTAAATCAATGGCTCATTCAGGTAAATAGTTCAAAATCTCGGCATATCACTTTTTCTTTACGCCGAGAAAAATGCCCAAGAATACAAACAAATAACGAAGAAATTCCAGTTGTAGAGCATGTAAAATACCTTGGTTTTCATTTAGATATACATCTAACCTGGAGACATCACATTATTACGAAAAGCAAAGAAGCCAAACTAAAGTTTCAACAATTGTACTGGTTATTAAATAAGCAACCTCAGCTATCCCTGTATAATAAAGTCATACTTTACAAGACCATAATAAGGGCAGTATGGACATATGGACTTCCGCTTTGGGGCACTGCCAGCAATTCCAATATTGACATCTTAAGAAGATTTGAATCCAAATCTCCTCGCCGACTTGCTAACGGACCGTGGTATGTTTCCAATGCTACATTACACCACGACCTGGACATCCCTACTATTAAAGAAGAAATCACCTTGTACAGCATTCGATACCAGCAACGCCTAAACAATCATCCCAATTCCCTAGCCATCAATCTATTGGACAATAGTTCCTCAATCAACCGTTTACATCGACATAAGATTTTAGACTTGGTATTCCGATTCAGTGACTTACCTTAAAGAGTTGTTATTCAATGACTTAAATAAAGAGTTGTATTTTACAGCTCTGACATCATTACTGTGCCATTTATACCATTTACTGAATGTTCTTATTTGAACAGATTGCAAATATGCAGAATAAATTAAAAAAAAAAAATCCTTTCAACTACATGGATTCTGTGATGTTAGAGAGGTAGCGTATGGATCCTGTCTTTATATGCGTTCCATTGATGAACATGGTCATTAATATGTGCCAAATCTGGAATTGCCCCATTAAAGCCATTACCATTCCTAGGTTACAACTCCTAGCGGCACATCTGTTAGCTAACCTAATCTACAAAGTCCTACCAATTTTACAGCTGAATATTGCATTAGTGTATTTATGGAGTATTCTAACGTAGTATTGAGCTGGTTAAATCATTCACACTCAAAACCTTTGTAGCGAACAGTGTTGCAGAAATTCAAGAATACACTGCTAATCATACTTGACATCATGTGGCGTTCAAGGGCAACCCTTCTGATCTTATTTCTAGATAAGCTACCCCACAGAATCTAGTGCAGAATCAATTATGGTGGTAAGTCCCCTCTTGGCTACCTGAAGATTTTTCTCAATGACCGGGGAATAATCTTCTTATCGTGTCTGATTCATTCTTTGAAATGAAAGTTGTAGCTCTTGTTCAATCCAAGACTTGTACATTCTATGCGTGAATATCCAAGTTTCCATACATCAAGACACTTCACATTATGGCCTATGTTCTTAGATTTCTAATTAATTGTAGAAAGCCTAAATCAATTTAAGGGTCCCTTGACAGCTAATGAAATCTCACTCTCTCCAGTATTGTATTAAGGGTGTACAACAATAAGCATACTCGGAAGAGGTTCAAATCCTGACTTCCAGAAATGACATTTCAAACTTTAGCAAGTTTCACGATCTTTGTTCATTCCTAGTATCTGATGTCATTCTGCGTGTAGGCACTCACCTAGAACGGTCTGAAATGCCATTCGATGCCATGCATCAAATCTTACTACCTGCTAATCATCCGTTTACCAGGCATCTCATTCGTTTCACCAATTTTCAAATGTGTCATGCCGGTCCTCAGCTCATTATTGCCCATTTAAGAGAGAGATTATGGGTGCCTTCTATCAGAAAGACAATACATTTTGTTTTGAGACAATTTAACACTTGTTTTCGCTTCAAGGGTCAGCCATTCTAACAGAAAATGGCTGATCTTCCTTCAGCAAGTCACACCTATATCCCCTTTCGCAAATATTAGCATTGATTACGCAGGTCCATACTTAATTAAGTATGGCTGTCCAAGATAACTCCTAAAGCATATATTGCCATTTAAGTGTGTATGTCAACTAAGCCAGGACATTAAGAACTTGCAACTTGTTACAACTTGTAACTTGTCACTTCACATGCTTTCTTAGCTGCATTATCTCATATCACAGGCCGTCGAGGCATTCATAGATCTATCTGAAAACGGAACTTACTTTGTAGACACACAAATTGACTTACAACAATTGACTGAATTTCTTTCTTCTTATGAGCACCAATCTGCACTTCCAGATGCCACTACTGATTTAAGCAATTGGCATTTTATGCCACCCCACTCTCCTCACATGGAAGGTCTTCACGAAGCTGCCGTTCGATCAACTAAGTACCATATGAAAAGAATGTCCACTTCCTTAACATTCACTTATGAAGAAATGTCCACTGTCCACATCGTTGATTCAGATAGAAAGGATTCTGAATTCTCGCCCACTCATTTCACTTCATGAAGATGCTCAGGATTTTCACTACTTATCTCCAGGGCATTTTCTCATTGCCCACACCTGATTTAACCAGTGATTACTCTTTGCGTTCTCGCTGGGACACACTTCATCAGTTTATAGTTGACTGCTTATCTTCACACTTTGCAGAAATGTTCTAATAGCAAAAGTTTCACCAAATGTTAGAATTGGGCCTCCAGTATTGCTAATTTAAGACATGGATTTTAGGCATTGTCGATCAGATTCACGCAGGACCTGATGGTTTCGTGCGAGTCATAACAGTTTGTACTCCCACTGGTTTGCACAAACGTCCCATTGTTAAATTAGCTCCATTACTCATTGACGAAGAAGATTAAATTTGTGTCAAGCTTCGAAATGCCAACCTTCATCCACAATTTTCAAAGATTTGATTCTTACAATTAATTTCATACCTTCTACATTTTCTATACATCAACTTTCACAATGGATGAATTTTTGGAGCCTCAGGAATGCAATCCCAGCATTTCTCGGTGGTCATGTAGCGAGCGTCCTGACTGACAGGGAAATTTTTATACCCGATCACAGGATGTATAAATTTGATATAAATTCTTGTTCGGCCAACCTGTCAAAATTCGTCACCCTACTACTCAGCCATTTAATAAGATATGGGTATTTTTCCCAATATTGTAATTGGGTGGTCAAAAATAAGTTTAAAACCTCGAATTCTCTGAATTTTAAGGATTTAGGTGTATCTGAAGTACTTTCATGTGTAAAATCTGTCGATTTACTTTTGCATTGAGTTACTTTTATTTTCCCATTTTTAGCATGGTTTTAACGCTCTTTAATACCAAGTAGTCAAGAGTAATTAGCTATGTCCATTTTCATTTGAGTAATGTGCCGCCTATATTGCGGCACACTATTATGCCAAGGTACTTACTTTTTTTTTTTTTGGCCCACCACCACCCACGGAGATCCACGACCATAGGCCATACTCCGCTCCCAACAACTGTTCGGCGATACTTTCTATTGCTCTTTTCTTTCTAATAGTTACTGAACTTGGGGAAATGGCTGTTAGAGCTGGCTGTTTGCTTCAGCGCTATAGAAATGTGTTTCCTTGTTTGTGTAGTCCTATCTGTCTATCGGGGGTAGTGTCTCCGATCCGGCATTCGCCTTAAGAGTGAGGAAAACCCCGTAAAACCTCACTCGGATCGGCTGCTATGAGTGAAGCCCATAGCAACCCGTGCACTTTAGACAATTGTCGCCAAGGTACTTACTATTAAACCGGTGGTCATCTCGCCTCGCGGACTGTTTTCCTTTTCATTTTGCTCCTTATTTTCATTCTCGCTGTTTCTGACGTCACGCAGTGACGTGTTCCGGTCTGCTGGTTGCTTTTTCGGGCGGGTTTGAGGTCTCGCTTCACGAACCTTTTAAAATTCCAGACCAGACTTCGGAAGCGAGCGGTTCTTCTTGGAGTCCATAGCCTGGGACTCCTCCTTTAGCTCAGGTATGCGGTAGTTCATTTCAGAGTATTTTCATATCTTTTCCTGGTGGGTTTCTTTTGTTGCGTATTAATTCACTTTATACCGATTATGTTTAGTTAAGTTTTTTGCCCACCAGTGTTTCTGATTATTATTGCATTTATTATTCTCTTCTGTTATTTTTAGTTTATTATATTCTGTACAGTCTTATCAGTCGTAACTTCTTTCCGTGAGTTGAGATGGCCACACCCCCCGTTGTTCTTATGGAGTTAGGGTGTTTAGGTATTTTCTTTTACATATTGTATAGCCTTATGGTTTCTTGGTTTATTAACGTAACACAGTTTGTAATAAATTATTGAATCTGGTTTCAGTATTTCTGTATTTATATTTCGTTCCCTTTTTCTATCCTTACTGTCGTTTTTCATTATTTCTGTCCGGCCCTGGAAATGCCCCTAATTATGGTGGCAGGCTCGAGAGGCACGCCACAAGTGGTAGCAGAGCTCGTCGATCTCTGATTTTCAGTTATTTTGGCCGTTTTTCTGTCAGCTTTTTCAAAATAATCTATTTTTCAATTTTTTTATAATCCAGTTTTCGGGTTAGCGTAGTCATCTAAATTTTTTTCCCCTGTCAGGTTAGTAGTTTCATTATTTTTCATGGCTGTATAGCCCCGGCGGTCTTACTGTGAGCGTTATGCTTTATTTTTCAGTATTTGTACCATGCCGTTTTCATTCATATTTATAAAATTTTCTTCTATTTCTGCTCTCTGCGTTCTGGTGAAATTTTCGTCAGATACGTAGGGTAATTGCTTTCGTTCCGGCAGTCTCACTAGAGCAAGTCTCTGTTTTTTTTTTTTTTTTTTTTTTTTGCTGTCGGGTTTTGTTGGCTTGAGGCAGGGTAGTAAGTTTTTTTTGAGCCGTTTCCGTGCTGCTTTCCGTGATGTTTTGTGCCCGTAAGACTGTGTTCATCAGCAATGTCTGGTGTTTAAGTGGCCAGTCTTTTCGAGGTCTATTTTTCCGGGGGCGGTGCGTGTGGTTTGTGCTCTGTTTTCATATATTTTCATGCTTTAGCTGCCTGTTTTCTTTGGGAATATTTTGTCTAGCCCGTTTGCTGTTCTGTTTTGATATCTTGCCTAGTAATTTTGCCATATGCACCATTCATCCACAGTCTTGCTGTTTTCTGAGTTAGGTTAGGGGCTTGCTGGGCCAAGGAATTTCCCGGGTTCTGTTCCGGTAGGTCTTCTTTTCTATGCCCACGAAGCATGAATTCGCAAGTTTTTTGAATAAGTAAATTGTAAATTGTAAATTATTTTCATCTAGTCTGAAAATTTTTATAGTATATTTCCTATAGGTACCATACCGTATTTCATTTCTATTTTTGCTCTCAGCGTTTTGACGGAACTTTTTTGTCTGTTATGGGTTAATGGCCTCTGTTCTAGTCAGTCTCACGTGAGTAGTTCTCTGTGGGTTTTGTGCTGTCTTTACGATGGTTTTTTTTGGCGGAATAGTTTTCTAACCTTTATTACAGCCTTTCGTGGTTGGGTCCTAGCATAATTTTCTGGGTTTTTCCGAGGTTATTTCCCGGTCATTTCTTTGCCCGATAAACGTGTCTCATCATCAAAGTTCTGGTGTTTTTTTTTGGACCGTTTTGGTGGTAGTTTGTCCGAGGAAGTTTTCCGGATGTTGTCCGCCCGATCGACGTGTTTTGTTATGGGGTAAGTTTTGTCAAAATTTTCTATCGAATTTAACCTGATATCTTGGGGATTTGTTTAGTCTTATACCGTTTGCCTTGATTTTGGTACCTTTTAAAAATATTTCGCATTTGCATGACCTATTTCGGCGTCCAGTGCCGTAGTTTGGCTTTGCTTATTCAAAATGTCTCTATCATTCATTCAGTAAATAATAAATTTTCTCCAGATTTCTTTATTCAATTTAGTAAGTACAAATATGCCAGTTTTCTCTTTTCACTTTTGCTAAATTTATTATAAATATTTAATCATGCTTTACATTCTGTAATTACATTATATTTTTTCATTCATTCTCTAAATTTTCTTCGTATTCTTTCTTCGTCCGTTTGTCTCGGGGTTTTGCCTTCATTCTTGCTGTCCTTTGCGTGTGGGTGTTGGCCATCTTTCTTTTTTTTTTTTTTTGTTCTTTTGTTTGTTTGTTATTTTTTCTCTCTCTTTGCCGCATACCTGGTGCTCTGGAATTTACTCTCCGCTGACTCTGAAATAAAAAGCTCACCAACGAAATTTAGTCGCTCTAATAATAAATTATTTACATGAATATTTTGAGCGCTGCTATCTCCAAAAATCGGTTGGCGTTCTTTTATTTAATACAGGAAAAAGAATTGTAGCATACTGTTATAACAATTATCGTAAAAAAAAATTATTAACTGTATTTGACTAAATAAATTAACTAGGCCTATGAGCGTTGAATTAATTTACATAGAAAAACATACGAGTTATATAGAGATATTTTATAAAAACAAAAAACTCGTCGATATTGTAAAGGCTGTTTGTGCCCTAGATTCATTCTCGTCGCTCTAGTTGTAATTCGTTCCTTTGCGTTTGCTAAACAAATTTAGACTTAAAGAAGTTCTGGTCTTGCCTAAATTAGCTTACGACAATTTTCTAAATGCACTTACCATTCGGACATGTCCTACTTTGTCACTTAATGGCTAAAATTTTCTATTTTTATATGTAAGTGATATTTGTATTTTTACTCTTATTATGTTTTGTAGGTTCGGTTCGCGGGTTAGTGTTTTGCTGATTAGCACTGTAGTTTTCCCTTATTATAGAGCGCTCAAATATTTTTTACCATGGAACTATATCGGGAAGTCTACACTAATTTTCCACTCCCGTTTCCGTTCCTAAAATTTCCATCATTATGCATTCCTTGAAGTCCGAACTTCCTAATGTCATCACGACTTCATAATGTCATCACGACTTCATCATGTCATACCATGACTTCATAATTTCATCACATTTTCATATCATCACATCCTCATACCATAACATCGTAGCATCTTGACATCACAACTATTCTACATTATCAAATCATTTTTATTAAAATTTTGTCTATTTTATTCTAATGGTGTAATTGTTTTTACTTGCAACTGTATATAAATATTTCAAAGCATATGCTATTCAATGATAGTTTATTACACAGTACATTGCTTTATTGTGCTGATATTTCAGTTAGTATTTTCTCTTGTATATATAAATTTAACTATCGTAATTGTATTTAATGTAAAATATTCTTTAAATTTAATTAATTTTCATGTCATTTTTGTAAATAGATTTTTCTATTGTAATACAATTTCTAATTGTGGTCCCTTCAGGACAACTTCACTCTTCGCCGTATTGAATTAATTAAAATTTATATATAAAAAAAACTTTCAGCAAAATAAAATAAAATAAAAACAGGTAGATTGTTTTCACATAAAACACTATAGGGGGTAATTTGCTTGTAAGTACCTTTTTCTGCTGCTGTATTTATTGATTTCAGCTTTCTATGTATGTTCGGATTGTGTCTGGTGGCTCCCTTGGCATCTACGCTGTTCTCTTCTTTGCTGGATGTGCCACTAAGTCCTCACTCTACTAACTCCTGAGGCCACATTTTGTCTACGGTGCTCAGATTCTCCTGGTAGCACGTTGAAGACGTTCAACTTGGTTCCTTTTGACCTGATAGTAATCATCAGGTCCGGCATCAGTGAGGGTTTGCTGCTATATCTTCGGTTTGGGTACATACACATTGTACCTGTCTTCATTCAAGCATGCAGAGTCCACTACTATATTCTACTCACCATTATTACCCAAGAGTACTCATTGTGATGGGGTTATGTGTTGAAAAGGACTCCACTACCCCGTTATTCACTACATTAATTACAGTAACAAATGGACTTGGTAAGCTGTAAATACACAAGTTTATATATGTATTTTCTACTCCAATTTATTAGATGGACTATTATTATGAATCCATTGTCTACAGTTAAAATGGTGTTATAGTACATTCTTTTGTGGACCTCCTCGTGAGTTGTAGAAGTGAAGTGAAGATATAAACTTTTCGAACCTGCTCTGCAATAAAATTTATTTTTCGAAAAACATTTTTGAATTCTTCAAAAATGTTTTTCTTTGTGCGTCGATGGAGTCTGTGCCGCCTATATTTCGGCACACTATTATGCCAAGGTACTTACTATTAAACCGGTGGTCATCTCGCCTCGCGGACTGTTTTCCTTTTCATTTTGCTCCTTATTTTCATTCTCGCTGTTTCTGACGTCACGCAGTGACGTGTTCCGGTCTGCTGGTTGCTTTTTCGGGCGGGTTTGAGGTCTCGCTTCACGAACCTTTTAAAATTCCAGACCAGACTTCGGAAGCGAGCGGTTCTTCTTGGAGTCCATAGCCTGGGACTCCTCCTTTAGCTCAGGTATGCGGTAGTTCATTTCAGAGTATTTTCATATCTTTTCCTGGTGGGTTTCTTTTGTTGCGTATTAATTCACTTTATACCGATTATGTTTAGTTAAGTTTTTTGCCCACCAGTGTTTGTGATTATTATTGCATTTATTATTCTCTTCTGTTATTTTTAGTTTATTATATTCTGTACAGTCTTATCAGTCGTAACTTCTTTCCGTGAGTTGAGATGGCCACACCCCCCGTTGTTCTTATGGAGTTAGGGTGTTTAGGTATTTTCTTTTACATATTGTATAGCCTTATGATTTCTTGGTTTATTAACGTAACACAGTTTGTAATAAATTATTGAATCTGGTTTCAGTATTTCTGTATTTATATTTATATTACGTTCACTTCTTCTCTCCTTACTGTCGTTTTTCATTATTTATTCTGTCCGGCCCTGGAAATGCCCCTAATTATGGTGGCAGGCTCGAGAGGCACGCCACAGTAAATATACATCTTAAGGTACAATTTGGTATAAGATTAACTTCAACAAATATGTGTGGATAATTACTATGTAAAATAACAAACAACGGTAGTGGTGATAGTTTTTTTAAAGTTATTATTGATGAGTTAAATGTTCTGACAACCTGGAAACAGTTTATAATTTTTATTTAATCCCTCATACCTTCATTAATAACAACATTACGACCCTAACACTAATAGCAGAACGGCAAATGAACTTTTGTTTTGCATCATTTAAATCAGTTTCCAAATTATGTCCCACCCGTAATAGATTTTGAAAAACAAATTTAAAACATTTAAAATAAATTTTAAATAATGCTTTGCATGTAGTGTGGAGGAGGAAGTATTGTAAATTTTTATTATTTATGATATGTAATAAACAAAAATAGTTTTATACATTCCTATAATGTTCCACCCATAATTATGAAATGGCTGTACTACTGTTAATATTATCACGATATCTGTCATATGATCCCTCAGATCGGTCTGACAGCTTAATGATGCTATCATATTATTTTACACATTTCATTATTATCTTATAATTCAGCTTGACTCCACATGAATTCATTAGACGAATTACACAATAATTCGTTGCAGGCAAGAATGTTCCATCATGCAAGTGAGGCCATGTTCCCATACAAAATGTTGTCATAACAAGATGTGAGGTTACGTTATATTTAATCTGAGGTTATAGTATGCGTATGTTTCATTTGTATTACTATCTCATATATCTATATATTTTTTGTTTATTTAAAGGATTCTTTAATGAGTAGTGTCATGTAGACGTGTATTATATTGTTGACCAAATATTAATTATTCTAATTTGCATAGTGTTATGCTATATTGTATCATCCACATTCACTTGCTGTGTTGAATCAAGCAACACAGTACTGCCAGTTTTTTCAGATCTTACTAAAAATCACTAGCATTACTAGATTTAATTAAATTCTAGGTTATGCTCATTTGCGATAAGGTATTGAGGATCTGATTTCAACACTTGAATATTATAGACACTTCAGCACATGAATGCATCATTTTTCATTCACTCATCCAGTAATTATTTAAAAGCGCGTTTTATTTTGCCACAGTATGAGAATTTCCAAATATCACACAGAAAACTTTATGAAATTTCATAACTCATGATTCGTAATATTTAATACACTATTCCACCTTTACCCTTAACATATAATATACAACTTATTATGAAAATGCAATTCGGCGTATGCTGCGCCATCTTCAGTTCAAATAAGATGTAATGAACACCACAATTCTTCTCAAATAATGTTGTTTATAAAATTTGTTAATTGGTAACCTAGGTCACCGTTGTAGTCAAGTCAAATAAATGATTTTGGTCAATTATGTTTTCATTAAGGATGTTATTTCTGTTCTTATAAATTTGAAAGTTTTCCAATGTATAAAAAAATAAATTATAAGAACAGAAATAACATCCTTAATGAAAACATAATTGACCAAAATCATTTATTTGACTTGACTACAACGGTGACCTAGGTGACCAATTGACAAATTTTATAAACAACATTATTTGAGAAGAATTGTGGTGTTCATTACATCTTATTTGAACTGAAGATGGCGCAGCATATGCCGAAATGCATTTTCATAATAAGTTGTATATTATATGTTAAGGGTAAAGGTGGAATATTGTATTAAATATTTAATATTAACCCTTATCTGTTGAAAATGAGTTATTTCAATAATTATGATTCGTAACAATTCAACCTCTTAGGCCTATCTCATACTTCATTATGTATACTTAGCAAGCGTCTGTTATAAAACGGAAAGTAAATCCTCTGTTAATTTTGAGAAATGTTTGGCTGTAGAGAGCATGACCATTCTACCATGATGTCTTGATCACCCTCCATTGGCTATCGATGCCGTCATTAACACTCTTTAGCCAATCAAATTTTAGATGATATTTGGTTACGATGCAATTTCTGGTTACACAATTAATGGCGCAATTACCCCTGATATAAAAAGGAATTTGTACCCTCAAGAGTTCGGGTCTACCTATTTTGCCTGTGGGGTCAAGACGTCTGATTGACCTTTGCGTGATGGCCCATTACGTTTTCGGTCACAATGCAGTTTTATCAGTAACATCATATTCAACCGTGAATATGTGCGACACAGTGAATAGGCATGCACAGAACATAACCACCAAGTTTTGCAAATCAACACATGTGATTTTGAACCTCTGTGTGATGGCCCATTACATCCACCTTTCTTCGTCACAATGCAGTTTCATCAGTAACTCACATCATATTCAACTGTGAATATGTGAGACACAGTGTATACATACACACATAACGTAACTTCCAAGTTCTTCAATCAACACGTTTCATTATATTAACCTTACAGTAACCTGTCGGTCACAAACCATTTCATCGTCAAGTTTACTTCTTTGATATGTGACCCCAGCTTAAACATTACATAACCCTTAAATTGCATTTGAAGTACATTCCATACATTTTCAGATCAAGGTATTGACAGTTATATATTCACATATAAGCTAAAATTAGGTTACTCAACATGCAGTGCCATCACTTTAACACAGTGCCACTTTATATCCAGACATCCCACATTTGGTAACTTATTAAAATTACTAGATTCTTATCACCATTATTCTACAAACAATTCGACAAAAATTTACTGCAAGCGCTTATTAAAGTACTGATTGACTGCAAAAAATTACATCATCAACTTCAACTTGAAGACACATCAAGAATTGTTTTAACAACCTAGATTCAACAATGAAGATTCAACAATTGTATTATTTTATTTTTTATGTTTATATATTTTTATTTTGTATTCTTTGTTCAGTGATATAAATTATGCTGTTGAGTGATTGGCTTTTTAAGTTGCAACTTAAATAGGCTACAAGCCATTAGAATCAATAATTAGTATTTAAACAAATTTGTTGTTGCCTCATTTCACCATGAAGGAGATGGCATAGTAATTTATTGGATTATTGCACTTAACGCCAGAGGTGCGGACCATTACACCCTTGTTAGCAGAAAAAAGTGATATTGAGGTTACACTCAAGCTTTTTAGTGAAGGAGTATTTGGCCAAGTAGTTAAGTAGAACTGGAAAATCTCTCAACAATATTAAATGTGGCTGTAGAAGGAAATATTATAAAGGCATGACAGTTATTTTGGTACAGTTGAGAAATTTGAAGATAACTGATCCTCCACAGCTGCTTGTAGAAGCTATTGGATTGTTGTTTGATCCTTGGAATGTTCAAAAAACATTGCCCCAGCTGAACAACTGAACTTCAAGAAGTGTGAATAATTTCTGCAGAAGATGGATCACAAGAATTCCTGCAGGCTTACAGTATTTATATCAGTGCCACCAAGGAACAGATCCAGAGCGTTGACTGTGCAAAGATAGATGTAGTGGAGATAATTTGAGCTTTAAAACCTTCCCATCAAGAGTATGCTGATGCAGCACTGATGAATGTGTGGTTTCCCTGCAGTAGCCCCCCCAAAGGCTCGTGTCCACATGAGAGCTGAGAGTGCGAGAAACACTCTAGAGCAGTGATTCCCAAAGTGGGGTCCGCGATGGTGTTTCAGGGGGTCCGCAGACGGTTTAAGAAGAAATAGATTATCCCGTAATTTTCTCAAATTACATATCTTCTAAAGTAGCTTCACTGTTCACATTAAGGAGTAAACTCTGTTTGTTACCATTGATAGTGTTATTTTGTCTATTGAATTTAATACATTTGAATCAAAATATTTATTTAGTTTTTTCCTTCAAAACCCAGAGGGGGTCCGGGAAATTTTAATTTATTTCAAGGGGTCCGCGGGCTGGAAAGTTTGGGAACCACTGCTCTAGGGTAATCTCTGGTGGTATGTCCACTAGAGAGAGCTAGTTCAATCCTGAGAGTAGCTGAGAGTAAAACTCACGACATTACTCAGCACCGTGTCCACTTAAAACAAATATCGTGCAAATTGTCTCGCATTTACGGACAAGATGAACGAACAACAACGTATTATTCAATGTCAATATTAATGTAAGCATATTATGAGAGCTTGTTGAATGCTTTGAAGTGAATCCATTCATTCAATTATTACGCGTTTAGAAGAAATTGACAATCTAATATTGTCAGAATATCATCAGAACATCATAAAGTATTAGTGAATTCGATAGGCCCACAAATTAACTAGAAAGACAATGAAATGTGATATGAGATTCTTGTTAAATATAAACTAATTGTGACTCTGCTTTTCTGTCACCAAGCATGTGATATTTCATTTATAACATGTCAAAGTGAGTGGAGTGATCCTATTAAACTGTGAATCTAAACTCCGTATATCTATGTGGACAGATAGGTGTACTATTTAAGCTCTGCGTCCAGGAAGACCAAGAGCCAACAAATGCTCCTTGTTGGTTGGTCTTTTACCACTAGAGAAAAAGAATGTTGTGCGTCGCTGTTACATGTCTCTACTTTTACACACAATAGACTCATTCTTTAGGAGAAATTAAAACAAGTGACTGATGTGAAGGCAGCAAAAAATATATATATAAACACAAAACAAATTTTCTATTGTAAATCAACACAAATTTTGAAAAATAAAACCATTTTATAACACCTCTAGTCATAAGGGCTGCTGCATGAGATCTAAAACAAAACATTTCTTGAGGACACATAATGTCTTTAAGGTATGAAATTAAAAAAAAATCATGGCTTCACCTTAAGGATTATGTTGCAAAGCAATACATTATCTGACGGACTGTCAGAAGTTATATTCTCATTTACAAAGAGAAATTTGCTTCTAGTATGTTTAAAACTTGTAACCAACATTCCCTTGTTAGACAAAGCTCACAGAAAATGCAAACAATGTTGGAAGCGTGTGAGATGCGCCTTGGGAAATTAAGCTTGATCTTCCTATTGGCTAATTAAATGCCCACATTGTTCCTATACAATAGATTAAACAGTGTCATTTTTTTTTTCACTTGTATTTCAATATTACAGTTCCGGTTTAAATCCTAAAAACCTTGAAGTGAAAATAACATAACAGAGAAATTATATAATTAATGTGGATGTTTACACAATGAAGCTTTAGAATTATGAAAACGTGAGTATAGATTCTATACATTTCACTAAAATTATAACAGTGTTGGAGTATGTATAGGATGAGAATGAATTTCTTGCAACAACTATCCAGGTTTTATAATTTTATTGAAGTTCTGTGCATAAAATCTTAACTCACTTATGTTTTCATATTAACTGAGCAAATTCAATTTTCACAATAGAAACACCATATTGCCCCAAAAGAAAACATGTTAGTAGTAACAACATCTTAAACTACAACTTCTTCTTTGTTGGAAAATTAATCTTATTTATTTTTTATTTTTGTAAGACTGATACCGACATAATTATGCATTCAGTTCAGTAACTCTTTGCACAGCAAATTAAATGTGATGTACCGTAATAAGCATTTAAGAAAAACAAGAGAATTGCCTACATGCTGCACATTTAATACAGTATTTACAACATTCAAAAGAGCACAATTTTCCCATACTCATGATAACACAACCTTTCACAAAACTGGTCTGCAAATAAAACCATGGCATCTTTAAGTAAGTATCACCCTTTCCCGAATATTCATGCCAACCAAATTTTTAATAAAAATGTTTTCTGCATGTCTGAAATTTTTAATTCTAATTTCTTGGGACAATATAGTGAACAGAATTAGGAAGAAATGCTAAGATTCATTTCAAAGGATATAATACAGACCAAATAGAGAAATTTGTTGCAAAATTAAAAAATCCTTGGCTCAACTAACAAGTCTCTTGGATTTGTATTATGGTTCATTTGAATGATATTGGCTAGTAGTAATGTCTTGATAACTACCAGACACATATAAACAGGCATGCAAATTGCGACTTGCAATGAGCAGTCAGGGTCATCACAGAAGTTCACTTGCATTCCACAAGTAGGGACATGTTCAATACACTATCGGTGCAAAATCGTGAACAGAACTATTCCTCATTCAGGGCTTGTATTCCAGTGTTCAACCCTGAATTATTTTTCACTCTTATCACTGGATTTTCATGAATTCCTTAATTTAGATTTGTCTGAAATAGGCCTTGACACATTAAAACAAATAATTTCTTCAATTTCTGGGTGTAGACAGCGTGCTATTTCCAGGGGCTACTGACATTTCTCCACCTTGTCCGCTGTCTCTCTGTGGACTCTGTAAACACAAATTTTAGATACCACTGGTAATTCCGTTGATAACGTGTAAATGATAATGGAAAATTGATTACTAAAACTACATTTTCCATACACTTTTGAGGTAATGTCAAATGACAATTTATTTTAAACAGTATTTCAGAAGAAATTGGGATCATATGAAGATTTACAGTACAGAAAATTATGTGATAACAATGGCTTAAAAACATCTGTTGTGTTTAACTTTCTTATATGCATAATTATTGCTTTTGTTAATCAATAATAAAGATTTTTCAAATTCTCTGAGTTAAGAACATAAAAGTATTCATGATTCATATATTTTTCTTCTTTATAATGCAGCTAGATAGATGTACTTGCCACACATCCTTCCAGTGTCTTTGGTAATTACTAAGTGCTGTGTTCACCAACACAAATAAAATTTCTACTTATCTTGGATAACTCAGGTTATACATAATCTTGATAGTATATCTTTTGGGTTTCCACACATAATTTATTATCTTTGTTTTCAAAAGCTCGAGTTCTGTTTACTTCTTGTCTGACCTGAGAATTCTCATAAGAGAATCAATAGTTATCTATAGATCGTCCCAGCCTTAAAAGACAGTATTGAGTTAAATGCAGTATTTGCATCTCACTTGCACTCATAGGTTCTGCAATTAGCTTCGTCCTTTTTTATCCCGCCAATGTTGCCAAAATTCTGAAAACTCAAAGTGATAAATGTAATAATGTAATTGCGTGGTCTTATAGAGAATTTTCCGCTCTTTCTCATGATGTCAATTCTGAAGTCATAAATAATTAAAACGAGGCCTATTTTTCACAATTACCTTATTTTGGCCGAAATCTATATTTTTTCAGATGAATAACTTATCACGCAATAGACAAGAAACCAATAATCGAAACCGACCAAGAATTTTTTCTTGGATTGCCTGATGTTTATAGAAAATACTATCTTTCCCTTGGCATTAAATTTTAAAGAAGAAGAAAGCTATATATTCTTTTATTAAGTGCCGCTTGAAAATTTTCGGATGGTAACACAAAAAAGTTAGGTAGTGGTTAAGCTACATTGTTTTTGACTTTACGTTGGTGACTAAGCAAGAAGAAATGTTTATAGATGTCTAAAAACGTTTTTAAAACAAACCAGAGCTCTGTATCATGCACCAATAATAAATTATCACAGTTTTCCCGAGCTCACCATTCAGACTGTCATCACTCAACGCACCAGAGATTTTGTTTACTAAGATGTTTCTAAGATTATCCTATCTTCTTCTGAGCTCAGTGTTATAGTATTAGCTGAGTAGTGAAGTTTAACTTTGTTGTGAAGTGGTTCTTGTGTTTTTAAAAGTTAAATTTTATATTTATTAATATTTAATATTAATTACGAATAGAGAAACTAGAAATCGTAGTGTTGGCAAATTGCGCAGTAAAGAGCGAACTATATTAAATATATTTAATTATTTCTTGAAGAAAATAAACGTTACCTAGGCTATTAAAGAGACAGCATAAGCTACCGGGTGTTCAGAAAGTTTACTGTCTATATTAATAAAAGGAAGTGTCTGTCCTCCGTCTGTCTGTCTGTCCGCGATGCCTAGCAAAATCTACTGAACGCAGAGATCTGAAATTTTAAACATAGATGGACTAAAGGGTCAGAAAGTGCATCTCGAAGCCGGAATTTTAATTTTAGCTTTCCTTCGAGAGTTATGAGTGAAAAACGGGCAGAAAACGTGCATTTTCTGCGTTTTCGAAGCATCAGTTTCAGTAATAAATTTCAAGATCGAATCACTTACAGTTGGCTTTGGCTATTTTTGTCATCATACCTCATACCTTGGAAATAAAAGCAACGCGATCGCTTGATTTTGTTAGTCCATCCTAGACGATTCATTTGTTTAGAGTGTCAAGGCCCACAGACATATGACATTTTCAACCTACACGGAAGAAGGATAATCAACCCTAAATATGGTCAAACATTGTTAGATTTGAACGAAACTCACTATACAGGGGTTTTCTGGGCCAAGGAACTCGAATCTGAGGTCGCTTTTACCAGGGGACGCTACCTAATCGTGGAATGCACTCCACGTGATTTAGGTGTTAATAAATATAATGATTTAACTATTATGCTCTTAATTTTTGAAATAATTATCGCGGGGGAAGCCGCGGGCACATGCTATCTTATAATAATAAAAGGACGAAAGGTGGGCGAATGCACCTCGAAGCCGAATTTTTAATTTTAGCTTTCGTTCGCGAGTTATGAGTGAAAAACTGGCAGAAAACGTGATTTTAGCACTCTCGAAGCATCAGATTTCAGTAATACATTTCAATGTCAAATCAATTGCAGTTGGCTTTGGCTATTTTTTGTCATACCGTGGAAATAAAAGCATTGCGATCGCTTGAATGTTGTAAGCCCACGTTGGGCGATTCATTTGTTTAGAATGTCAAGGCCCGTAGACATATGAAATTTTCAACTTACACGGAAGAGGGATAATCAACATAGACCTAAATATGGTTAAACATCGTTCGATTTGGACGAAACTCACTATACAGGGATTTTCTGGGCCATGGAACTCGAATCTGAGATCGCTTTTACCAGGCGACGCTATCTAATCGTGGTGTGTAATTCACGTGATTTAGGTGTTAATAAATATAATGATTTAACTATTATGCTCTTAATTTTTAATTCTTGAAATAATTATCGCGGGCGATCGCTTGATTTTGTAAGTCCATCCTGGACGATTCATTTGTTTAGAATATCAAGGCCCGAAGACATATGAAATTTTCAACCTACACGGAAGAGGGATAATCAATATAGGCCTAAATATGGTCAAACATTGTTCGATTTGTACGAAACTCACTGTACAGGGGTATTCTGGGCCAAGGAACTCGAATCTGAGGTCGCTTTTACCAGGCGACGCTATCTAATCGTGGTATGTAGTCCACGTGATTTAGGTGTTAATAAATATAATGATTTAACTATTATGCTCTTAATTTTTAAAATAATTATCGCAGGCAAAGCCGCGGGCACATGCTAGTATAGAATAAGAAAGAAAAAAGAAAGGTCCTCTGAGAACGCCAGCAAAAAACAAACATAAAGGAGCGAGCAAGCAAAAAAAGTGTATGGAAGGAATAATACCACTCCCTGAGGATAGTGAACAGGCTTAAATGTATGTAATCTATTTTAACTATTACTTTCCTAATATAATTATATTCTTGAAATTTTGATTATCATAACATAATAATTGTATTAATAATAGCAATAGCAACAACAATAATAATAAATAATATTATCGAACTGAAATTTGATATTAAATTTAACATTTATAAATTATTAGCTTAAAGGACCGGGCGTCACCTGGTTTTGTATTTTGCTTGTACTTCGAAGTCAATTTTGGAGGGAGCTCTTTTAATTTTCAAAATCTAGGTCCTAGAGGAACTCAAGAACTTGGGATTTTGCACCCTATTACTTCTAAATACTCTGGATGGTGGGGTTGAGGTAAGAAGAGACAGAAATTCCTATTAGTCTTGCTTATCTGTGTGTCAAGTCTGTTAAAATGAGCCAAAGAATGTAGATTTAAACATCATTTAATAGGGATTAAAACATTTAAGGGATTTTATTTTTTCAAAATTTAGTTTTACCTAAATTTTTCTCCTGGTTCTATTTGCTCTGTGTAGAGTCTGGTAAAAATTGGTCAGAGAATGTAGATTTAAATAAAATTTATATAATAGGGGTTGAAATATTTAAGGAGTGGTTTCTTCCATATACTTTGGTTAAAAATTTATCTTGGTTCAATAGGTTCTTGGTATAAAGTCTGATAAAATTGGTCAAAGGATGTAGATATAAATATATATCACAAATTAGGGGTGAAACATCTAAAATATGGTATGTTCTAAAACTAGTTTTCCTACCATTTTCTCCTGATTCTATACATTCTGTGCATAAAGTCTGTTAAAAACAGGTCAAGAATATAGATCAAAATTTTGGTGATGTAATAGGGGTAGAAACATTTAAGGGGTAGCTTCTTCCAAAATAAACTTCGCCTATTTTTATCTTGTTTTTATAGGGTCTGTGTGTAAAGATTGGCAAAAATTGTTCAAAATATTATAGTAGAGGTTGAAAAAATTTCGCAAGGGGTTTTTTTTTTCCGAGAATGATTATCTCGTAGAATTTTTACTCAGTTCTACAGAGTACATGTGTAACATTTTGTAGACATTGGTCAGAGAATGTAGATTTGTGGGCTTATAGAGAAAATATTACTTATGGGGGTTGAAAATAAGGGAAGGGGGTATCCCATCGTTCTACCTGCTGGGTATGATTTACTATAATTATTACATACAACACACAAATTTCGAGGTTTTCAAGCCTATGTAAGAACTTATTACATCACGTGCCTGACTGTGTGTGTGAGTAGATCTGGCATCAGTGCGCTGCATAAGACCAATACTATCTTTTAAGGTTGGGACGATCTATAGCTGGTGTTATGTGAAACATTGCAAAAATATGACTGGCATATGTCTTACTGCCCCCTTGGCAAAACCTCATATGAAATTACAAGAATTTCTTCCTCTTATACATCTTGAAAATATCCAATGACATTTTATTGATCCTAGCCTAGCACTGAACTGAAATTAAAATGTTCTATCCTTTATAAATAACAAAATACAACAATTGCTAAAAATGTTCTAACCTTAATCTGTTACATATGGATTTGCATGTGTTGATACAAAATAAAACTGTAAATTGCATGACATCACAAGAATTTATTTAATGGAATCTTATTACCCTACACAGTGGAACCTCATTAGCATGTTCTTCTTAGCTGCATTTTTTTCGTATAGTATGACTGTTTCTAGAAGTTCTGGTCCCAGTCGCATTAATTACACATTTGAATGTTCCCTTAATACATTTTAGTTTCTCATTTAATATGTTTGCATTTAGCATGCCAACCACATGTTGCAAAACATGAGCCTTGATTAAGTATATAATCACCGAACTCCATGTTGTCAGAATTCTTGTGTTCTTTGGTATTCAAGTCTGTATCTTTGGTCTATGGGAATGTGACCCATCATTAGCTTGTTTTTGTAGAAGATATCATTGGTTGTTTTCTTTTGATGTGACTTCTATGCCATCAACTGTTTGATGCTTCATGCCACCATTTTTATAATGATAATAGGGTTGCCATACGTCCTGAAAAAGCGGGATTGTCCTGAACTTTAGCTTTAAGAAAGATGTCCTGTCTTCGTAATGAAAAATTACTATATGAGTAAATGTGGATTTTTAAAATTTAAATAGGCATACATTTTTATTACGTAATTATTATGGCACAAAAACTGGTACCAAAAGTTATCACAAGAAGATATCCTGAATTATTGTGTTTGTGATATGGCAACCCTATTTTTTAAGCAGTGTGCTTTAAATTTCCTAGGTTTATGTGGTGTAGGGTATAGGGTATTTTTATTGCCAATGCAGCTGAGAGATTGGATTTTATTTTCTTTTCAATTGAACTGTGCAAGATGTGATTTCTTTCTTACGTAAGCTAATACTTACAACATAAATAATTCTTCACTCTGAATCTAAAGAGTATCTATTAAGGCAGTGTATAGGCATTGTTAACTCTGCTGACATTTTAAACAATTATTTAATAGGGTTATTTTTAATAAAAAACAATCCATTACAATTTATAATACAACTAAATTATTATTTACGTATTAAATTAAACCATTGCACTATATCCCTTTAAGGGACTAGAGTAGTGTGGTTTTGAAGGTAGCGCCACCATATGGTGGCACGGGTCAAAGTCCATTGTGCAACGTGTAGCGGGGAGTCAAAGTCCATTGTGCAACGTGTAGCGGGGAGTCAAAGTCTACCACTGACGTCATCCAATATCGCGGCGCACTAATCCACGTGACCAGAAGTAGGTTTCACATTACATTACGAAGAATAAATGCAACTTCATCAATATTTTAAGCCTTCATGTATTTTTATAATTATATTGCACCATACCTTTTTTTTTTTCCCGTAAGATGATAATTTTTCTAAAACATTAATTTTTCACTATAGCCCTGGGGTCGACTCAGCCTATAACAGAATCCTAGGGTAAAGGTGACCGATGCCTAAGGCTGTTAACCTTAACGTACTTTATTATTATTATTATTATTATTATCATATTACTTCTTTCTTTACACATCGAATTCTAAAAGATATTACGATAGCATATATTTTAAACCTTTATATAGGCCTATATTTTATAAATTTATATATTTATATATTTATAAATATATATTTTATAATTATATTTCACCATACAATCCGTAGGATGTCTATTTCTGTAAAACCTAGCCCTGGGGTCGACTCAGCCTATAACAGAATCCTGGAGTAAATGCACCTGATGCCTAAGGCTGTTAACCTTAACGTACCTTATTATTATTATTATTATTATTACCAGACGCGATCGGAAGTGTAGAGAAGCGATATTTCAAGCCTTCATACATTTTTATAAAAATGGTAGCTAACGTCTTAAAACTATATTTCATCATACAATTTTGTCATAAGATGTTAATTTTCCTAAATCCTAGCCTTGAGGTCGTCTCAGCCTCGTTCTTGCCGGTCAGTGTATAATATAAATCCATAAATTTGTCTATTGTGATCGGTGCGTGATCTTACATGTCAAATGAGCCTCAATCTAATGAGGGAATAATATTATGTTAATACGTAAATACAGGTTTTTATAAAGCCGATACTGTATTATAATATTGCAGAATCATTAAAACATGAGGTATTATACTGGCGTACAGAGATTGTGATGACACATTCAGAACTCTCAACACGCAAGATTAGTGCTGATGCAAGAGTTCATAGTATTTCTTATCAACGCTCAGGTGATACATCTTCATTCAGTGAGACTCATCTCTTTAAATTTTAAATACTTATTCAATATACCTTATGTCAAAACACTCCTTTCCCTGTAATATTTAAATACATCATTCATTAGGCTTTGAAGCGGACTTGGTCATAATGTACCATAATAAAAATTCATGTAACAGTCCTGGCAGATGCTCCTGATGAAAATACAAAAATGGCTTTCAATGCAAGGTTTAAGCGAGAGATTTGAAATTGTATATTTTGAATTAATGCGTAATTCTTATTATAGATGTCAGAAAATGGCTTCTAGTGCAAGGTTAAAAAGACTTTTAGCGCTCAATTTAAAATTATGAACAAAAGACATTGTGATGGACTTCTAATTATTCTTACGAGAGAGTTCTCTTATACGTTTCATTTCATAATAAGTATCATATTACCAAAGTCATCATTTTATTTTCTACGTTTTGTCATGTAGCACGCAAACCCCGCGTATCATATTAATTCTTTGTTCATATGTGTTATACGAACTAAAACATAATGCTATGACAGCATTTTTAAAAAAATATATATCAGACGTATCTTCAAACAAAAGGCTAATTTCACAATTTCTTTCTTCATATACAAGAAATGATGTATCAGCGGATAATGCTAAATCATCAAATTCTTTATTTATGACATCATCATTACAGACAGGCTTATTCCTGCTTCAAGACCATACACGACATGCATCGAGAACAAGTATGTACACGTTCTGACCGGAAGTTAAGTAGGTCACGCATCTCATATTACAGTACAAGTCTCTGCATGTCTCGGCTAACTCATGGCGTCATTATATAAGGCGATGACGTCACCGCAGCACATTCACTTCTTAGCAGACCGTCGTCGACAACACATCATGGAGAGCTCGCCCGCCACCGTCATCCAGTGTGAGGAGAGTGCTTCAAGGTATAGACACAAGAAAGATCTTAACAGGCATATTAATCAGGGACATAAGAAAACGGAGTACAAGTGTGACATCTACGGTGTGTTAATCATTCCGTGAAAATCATTCCGTTAAAGTCTTCACCCAACATATGTCACTCCAACTTCTCATCGGCACGATACTTAAGTATGCACCAGGAGAGGAGCCATTGCCCAATAACAAGGGACGCTGCCAAACGCATGTGACTGTATCACCAGGCAGCCCATTTATACTTTCCTGCAGAAGCCGGGACATCATGCATCGGAGGCGAGACCTCGAAGATTCCCGTGCGCGGTGATGGCCAAAGCCAAGAGCCCGCTCGAATACAGGTATGTTTTATTACATTATCACACATGTTTTTAAAAATATAATTGCATACATCATAGTAGTGATGCAACACATGTTTACATTTATTTTTATAGGTCGGAGCGAAGAATGGAAGGAGCTATGATGCGGACGATACCAGACAAAACAACACCGGTCGCTTCCATCTACCAGCGGCTAGCGGGGACGGAGTAGCAGACACATACCGTCCAACAATGCTGGGAGACGAGGCCGTGCCTTCCGGTGTACAACCAAAGGTGCGTAGTGAAATTATTATTAAAAGCAAGACATAAAACGTATTTATCATAAAACTCAATATTATTTTTCCTTTGTTACAGAATGCAAGACCATTGGGTGTTGGCGCTATGCAGCCGTCAGCCATCCATCCAAGTGTGGGGCTGAACCAACCTGGGCCTTCCGGTGTACAGCCACAGGTATATAGTGAAGTTATGAATAAAACAAGAGATCAAACTTATTTTTTTCTTTCTTTCTTTCTTTCTTTCTTATAAAACTTAATATTACTTTTTCCATGTTACTGAATGCGAGACTTCATATTTCAGTGATTAAACAAGACAGAAAACTTAATTTTGTTTATTTTTATCATAAAACTCAATATTTTTTTGCTATGTGTCAGAATACAGAGGCAACCGCCAATCGCGACCTATCGTCAGCGTGATATTCCACGGGTATGTACAATGAAATACCTTAGTATTCTATTATTCTATACGCTTACGAAAGTCTCGATTGCTAATGTCGTTGTTTTTCGTTACTACAGAATCAAGATGGAATTGATCGCGGCGCTGAGACCAACTCACCATGGGAAGAAACATGTGAGTTTTTAGCAATCGAAACAGCGTTCAGGTCACGACTGGCAACATACGCCGCAAAAAATTTCTCAGCCGGCGATGTGGAATCTGTTCTGTCGTCGTGTCAGTATAAAATTGAAAATCTTCTGTCAGAGTCACTGTCATAATTTGCATCAATTAAATTTAATATTTTTGTAGAGTGTGAATTTAAACATCTAGAGTTGAATTCTTGTTTGCGGAATTTTCAAACAAAAAATGAATCGTTGCTCAAAACATCAAATATTCATGAAGTAGTATCTATACACATTTCCAAAATTCAGTCTGAGATGCAGGACAGTGAATTACGAGGATCTGTGTGGTTTTACAATAAAATCCACATGATTGAAATCCGTGTCAATGAACATATTCCATTTGCAGGGCATGGGCATATGATCCTCCCTGAAAAATTCAAGAATCTTAATTCGTTAAATAATATTGATAATGATGATGACTTTTGTTTCAAGTACTGCATTTTATCGAAATTTCTCGATTCCGGTAAGGATTTATGGGCCAGCTACCTTCATAGACCCGAGTTGAGCGACAAGTACGAATGGAACTGTGTAAAATTTCCCGTTTCGATTCATGATATCGAAAAGTTTTCAAAAAGAAATATTTCGAACAATGTTTTCGGCCTAGACGAAAAACGAGATCGGAATCACATTTCTCATTTCGTGTTTCCTATCAAAATTGTTGAAAAGGAGCTAGATGATCATAGAGACCTTTTGTATGTATGTAACGAGGAAAATTCCCACTATATAGTCATTTCAGATTATCACGCTTTTGTAAAGCCATTCATAACATCTCACGACCATTAGATAAGAGTGTGCAAACGGTGTTTTACACATTTCGAATCGTACGCTGGGAAGTCTTCCGACGTAAGGTCGAAAGAGCATTTAGCGTTATGCAACTCGTTCAGCCCAGTCAGATGCGAAGTTCCTAAAAATCCTGAAGTCGTATTCAACAAGCCCGAATATTCACAAAAGATCAGGTTTGTCATCTATGCGGATTTCGAGTGTTTGTTGGAACCGATATCAGGATGTTTGGGAGATCCGCAGAAAAGCTGGACTACACCTTACCATAAGCATATACCTTTTAGTTTTTGCTATTTCATTAAAGATCCTGAGGGCGCATATTCTCAATTAAGACTGTTTAGAGGGGAGGACGCCAGCGGTGAGTTTAAGCGCTCGCTCGTCGCTGATGTTAAAGAAATTGATAAGATATTGAATAGTGTAAATAACTCCATGACGCCTCTGACAGAAGATTAAAATAGAGCATACAATAGCGCTACTATTTGCCATATATGCGGCGAGGGTAACTTTACCTATGTGAACTATAAAGCAAGGGACCATTGCCATGTCAGCGGTCGTTTCAGAGGGACCGCTCACAGGAATTGTAATTTGAATTATAGAAATCAGGCATTTGTCCCTGTTGTATTGCATAACCTATCCACTTATGACGCACATTTTATTGTGAAAGAACTAGGATTCGATGAAAACCGAATCAACGTCATATGCAATACACAAGAAAAGCATGTCACATTTTCAAAATTGATTACCTCCTATTTGAAAAGGGGAGGTATAGAGTTGAGATTTGTAGATTCGTTTCGGTTCATGGCTAGCAGCCTGGAAAAGTTGGCAAACAATCTACCTAAAGATAAATTTATAGAAACATTAAAGTGTTTGGTGAAAACGCCGATTTGTCGTGTCGAAAAGGTGTGTTCCCCTACGACTACGTACCCTGTGTTGAAATTTTGAAGAAGAAATTGCCTGCAAAAGTTGCATTTTATAATACTCACGAATGAGAACGTCTCTGACCAAGACTACTCTCACGCGAGGAACGTCTGGAATTATTTTTGAATCAACTCATTAGGTGATTATTGAGACTTGTATTTGAAGACTGATGTTTTGATTTTGACCAACGTCTTTGAAAATTTCAGAGAAGTGTGTTTCGAGACGTACGGGATGGATTGTTTGTATAGTGGAGGCTAGACCTACGTAGACAGTCGGGATGCTTTGAGGATTAAGCCATTGTCTGGCACTTAAGGAGTGGTATGGTACTGACTGAACGGCAATCGTCTGGTGCCTCACATGGAGTCATAGCTAAAATGTCAAAAATTCATAAATGAGCGCTGATTGGTTACACACGAAATTCTATTGGCTGTCAGGCAAATTCAACGCCCAAGAAAACACGCTGAAAATCCAGAAAATACAACTCTATTGTCCAAGACACCCTCATTTCAAGTTATTTACTGCGGATTATAAGGGTCTGTCGGCATTGCCTTGAAGAAATTTGTATATGTAGAAGTTGCCTCCACTATACTATAGTACTGTTCCAGGCTTCGCGTATTCTGCGATGCTAAAGTTCACAAAGGTAAAATTACCGCTTTTTACCGATATGGATATGATTCAGATGTTTGAACGAGGGATACGAGGCTGAATTTGTCAGAGTGTCATAAGGCACGCTGTTGCAAACAACGAATTGTGTGAGGATTATATCGAGTCAGCAAAATTTTTTTACCTCTATTACGTCGATGCCAATAACCTTTACGGTTATGCGATGTCTCAGGCATTGCCATCAGGCGAGTTCCGCTGGCTCGACAAAGATGAGATAGCATCCTTTGACATCATGTCCATACCGGTCAATTCTAAATTAGGATATGTGCTTGAGGTTGACATTGAGTATCCAGACCATCTTCACGATGCTCATTCTGATCTACCGTTCTGTGCTGAGATGAAAATTCCTCCATGTGGTAAAAACAAAAAATTATTGACCACTTTAGATTCAAAAGAAAAATATGTTGTTCATCACACGGTACTTAAGCAAACCGTGCAACACGGACTGAGGTTATCCAAGATCCATAGAGTTATCGAATTTCAACAAAGCAGCTGATTGAAACCCTACATTGACTATAACACGGCCAAGCGTAGGGCTGCAGCCAACAACTTTGAGAAAGACTTTTTTTAACTAATGAATAACGCCGTTTTCGGCAAGACTATGGAGAATGTAAGGAAACGCATCAATTTTAGGCTTGTATCAAGTGAAAAAGAAATTCGAAAGCTGGTAGCCAAAAGTAAATTTATGGATAGGACAATTTATAGCGAAAACTTGGTTGGTGTCCATCTTGCAAAAACTAGCTTAGTGTTTGATAAGGCCATCTATGTTGGCATGTCTATTTTGGAAATTTCGAAAACTAGGATGTCTGAATTTCATTATGACACGATGAATAATTTTTATAAAGAAGGTTTGAAATTATGCTACATGGACACTGACAGTTTTGTCTATAGAATTGAAACGGATGACCTCTTCCGTGATATGGTGCATTTCAGAGATGAGCTGGATACTAGCATCTACCCACCCGAACATCCCTTGTATTCAATCGAAAACAAGGCGGAGGTCGGGAAATTCAAGGACGAAGGAGCTGGTCACTCCATAAAGGCGTTCGTAGGTCTGCGGGCGAAAATGTACGCCATAAAATTTAATGATATGGTAATCAAGAAATTGAAAGGCGTTAAGAAAAACGTCATTGACAAAGAAGTCAACTTTGAAGATTATGTTGGTTGTCTACAGAGCGGACAGTCAACATTTTCGTTAAACAGATCCATTTCTCTGAATAAATTAACTTTATCTGGCAACAACGATAAGCGTCATATTTTTGGAAAATTGTGTGGACACTCTCGCTCACGGACACTACCAAATCAGGGAGGAGTGTGAGGAGGAACCTCCTACTAAAAAAATGTAAATTGTAAAAATGTATATTCGTTTATAGACGTTGCTTTATGAAATATTATCTGTAATTTATATGATGTAAGAATCAATATTTATATTCTATATGATGTATGATACATTAAATGATGTATGAAGCAATAAATGTTACTCTGTTATCCCATGAATTTTTATTATATATGATGTATGATACAATATTTGTAATACTTATGATGTGAGAATTGTAATATATATGAGATGAAAAATATTGTACTTTGTATAATTTGTGTTAAAATAAAATATTAAACAGACACATTATCTTTAATCTCAATCCCATTAAAAATCCCATTCCCTACAGATATACCTCCTTCCTCCTTTTTTTCTAGGCAGAACTAGTCTAGATTGGTTTTTTCTAGGCAGAACTAGTATGGATTGGATTTCTCTAGACTGAACTAGTATGAACTGGTTTCTTCTAGGTAGATCTAGTCTTGACTGGTTTTTTCTAGTCAGAACTAGTCTGGACGTAGTCCACGACGGTAAGTATCTTTTTTAATCAAGAACAAGGAATAGAGATGAAAAGCAACTAACTATATTTGACATGCAGCAACTATTTATTTAGTTTCATTTTGCCAAAACTAGTGGACTCTGTCTCGTCTCGTCTCTGTCTACTTCTCGTTCTTGGTCCACTTCTCGGTATCATTCTTATAGAACAGGTCTTGTATATTTACCACAGGAACAAGAACAACTCCTTTACCATTATAGTCATATCTGCTTCAGGATTTGGAATGAAGTGATACATTTTATAACGAGAAACTATAGAAAACAGACGGATCAAGTTTGCAGACTCTAAAAATTCATAGGTCATCACTAAGAATATTCTATCTGACTTGGACAAGTACGTATGGAAAATGAAAAACATGTACATTTGTCTGCATCTTTTCTTTTTATAGTATCCCTCACCCGTTATTCATAACCCAACTTATAGTGTAAGACATGTTATATCACAGCTTTGGTAAGGTTAGGATTGGTTAGTTTAGGTTATGTTAGACTAGGTTAGGTTAGCAGGATCTAATTTTAAAATTATTTCAAGAAACATTTACAAAATGTGCCAAGGAACTTAGCCTATTCAGCAATGTAGAAGTAAATTTAAAATTAGATCCTGCTAACCTAACCTAACCTAACCTAACATAACATAACCTAAACTAACCTATCCTAACCTAACCAAAGCTGTGATATAATATGTCTTACACTATAAGTTGGTTTATGAATAATAGGTGAGGGATACAATAAAAAGAAAAGATACAGACAAATGTACATGTTTTTCATTTTCCATACATACAGTCCTAGTCAGATAAAATATTCTTAGTGATGAACTATGAAATTTTAGAGTCTGCAAACCTGAGCAGTCTGTTTTCTATAGTTTCTCGTTATAAAATGTATCACTTCGTTTCAAATCCTGAAGGAGATATGACTATAATGGTGATGGAGTTATTTTTCTTGTGGTAAATATACAAGACCTGTTCTATAAGAATGATACCGAGAAGAGGACCAAGAAAAAAAATTATACCGAGAAATAGACCGAGACGAGACTAGACCGAGTCCACTAGTGTTCGCAAAATGAAACTTAATAAATAGTTGCTGCATGTCAAATATAGTTAGTTGCTTTTTATCTCTATTTCTTGTTCTTGTTCTATTTCTTGTTATTGTTCTTGTTCTATTTCTTGTTCTTGATTTAAAAGGATACTTACCGTCGTGGGCTACGTCCAGACTAGTTCTGACTAGAAAAAACCAGTCCAGACTAGATCTACCTAGAAGAAACTAGTTCATATTAGTTCAGTCTAGAGAAATCCAATCCATACTAGTTCTGTCTAGAAAAAACGAGTCTAGACTAGTTCTGCCTAGAAAAAAAAGGAGGAAGGAGGTATATGAATAGGGAATGGAATTTTTAAGCTCGGGGTTAACATTAAAGATAATGCGTCTGTTTAATATTTTATTTTAACACAAATTATACAAAGTACAATATTTTTCATATTATATACAGTGAAACCTCTATATAACGACCATCGCTGGTTCCACACAAAAGTGGTCTTTAAGAGGGGTGGTCTCTTAATAGGGGGAATGCATTTTTATATCTTGAAAGTGAAAATACAAAGAATAAATACGGTACAATACAGTAGGTGTCTTAGGTAACACACAGTTGATTATTACTTACTTTTAATGTATTTTAAATTTGCAGCACAACAATAAGACACTTTAATCTATGCAGGTCAAGAACACCGAGCCTCTATTTACAGTATACCTGGGTAATGTTTTCCGGGAAAAGAAAGAAACGTCTATTTTCCCTGCATTACATTTTGCTTGGTGGACAATGAAAGGGACTCGTCCAGCACGTTTCTTAGAATCGAGAATTTCAGAACCCCCTCATGTCCACTGAATCAACGTTTTCATAAGAAATAGAATTATCCCCCCCCCGAGTCACTGCGATCATGTAGATAATAAAGGCATGAATTCTTAGATGTATTGAAACAAGCAGGTCAGAAGTAGAAGATTGGAATGTGTTCTTTTCACGCCGTGCGCTGTACGATACTTATACGCTGTCTACTGTAAGGATTTCCCCAGAACGCGAAAAGAAAACAACCCAAAGCATTGTATTGAAAATTGCAGTGCCCACACCAGTATTTCTCTTCAAATGCTGATTAATGCCTATCATTTGAGTAATTTTTTGTTACGATTTTAGTCGTTATAGAGGAGTTTAACGAAAATTAAACTCTGGTCGTTGGTCGGGGAGAGGGGTGGTCGTTTAATAGGGGTACAAATAACATTGGCCTTATGGGTTTTACTGTCCGTTCCTAGAAAAATTGGTCTTTAAAGGAGGTGGTCGCTACAGAGGGGTGGTCTTTAAGACAGGTTTTACTGTATACTACAATTATCACATCATAAGTATTACAAATATTGTATCACACATCATATATAATAAAAATTCATGGGATAACATAGTAACATTTATTGCTCCATACATCATTTAATGTATCATACATCATATAGAATATAAATATTGATTCTTACATCATATAAATTACAGATAATATTTCATAAAGCAAAGTCTATAAACAAATATACATTTCTACAATTGACATTTTTTAGTAGGAGGTTCCTCCTCACACTCCTCCTCCTCCCTGATTTGGTAGTGTCCGTGAGCGAGTGTCCACACAATTTTCCAAAATATGACGCTTATCGTTGTTGCCAGATAAAGTTAATTTATTCAGAGAAATGGATCTGTTTAACGAAAATTTTGACTGTCCGCTCTGTAGACAACCAACATAATCTTCAAAGTTGACTTCTTTGTCAATGACGTTTTTCTTAACGCCTTTCAATTTCTTGATTACCATATCATTAAATTTTATGGCGTACATTTTCGCTCGCAGACCTACGAACGCCTTTATGGAGTGACCAGCTCCTTCGTCCTTGAATTTCCCGACCTCCGCCTTCTTTTCGATTGAATACAATGGATGTTCGGGTGGGTAGACGCTAGTATCCAGCTCATCTCGGAAATGCATCATATCACGGAAGAGGTCATCCGTTTCAATTCTATAGACAAAACTGTCAGTGTCCATGTAGCATAATTTCAAACCTTCTTTATAAAAATTATTCATCGTGTCATAATGAAATTCAGACATCCTAGTTTTCGAAATTTCCAAAATAGACATGCCAACATAGATGGCCTTATCAAACACTACGCTAGTTTTTGCAAGATGGACACCAACCAAGTTTTCGCTATAAATTGCCCTATCCATAAAGTTGCAGTTGGCTACCAGCTTTCGAATTTCTTTTTCACTTGATACAAGCCTAACATTTATGCGTTTCCTTACATTCTCCATAGTTTTCCCGAAATCGGCGTTGTTCATTAGTTTAAAAAAGTATTTCGCAAAGCCCTACGCTTGGCCGTGTTATAGGCAGTGTTGGGTTTCAACCAGCAGCTTTGTTGAAATTCGATAACTCTATGGATCTTGGATAACCTCAGTCCGTGTTGCACGGCTTGCTTAAGTACCGTGTGAAGAACAACATATTTTTCTTTTAAATCTACAGTGGTCAATAATTTTTTGTTTTTACCACATGGAGGAATTTTCATCTCAGCACAGAACGGTAGATCAGAATGAGGATCTTGAAGATGGTCTGGATACTCAATGTCAACCTCAAGCACATATCCTAATTTAGAATTGACCGGTATGGACATGATGTCAAAGGACGCTATCTCATCTTTGTCGAGCCAGCGGAACTCGCCTGATAGCAATGCCTGAGATATCGCATAACCGTAAAGGTTATTGGCATCGACGTAATAGAGGTAAGAATTTTTTGCTGCCTCGATATAATCTTCACACAATTCGTTGTTTTCAACAGCGTGCCTTGTGACACACTGACAAATTCAGACTCGTATCCCTCGTTTAAACATCTGAATCATATCCATATCGGTCAAAAGCGGTAATTTTACCTTTGTGAACTTTAGCATCGCAGAATATGCGAAGCCTGGAACAGTACTATAGTACAAACAATCCATCCCGTACGTCTCGAAACACATTTCTCTGAAATTTTCAAAGACGTTGGTCAAAATCAAAACATCAGTCTTCAAATACAAGTCTCAATAATCACCTAATGAGTTGATCCAAAAAGAATTCCAGACGTTCCTCGCGTGAGAGTAGTCTTGGTCAGAGACGTTCTCAATCGTGAGTCTATTATAAAATGCAACTTTTGGAGGCAATTTCTTCTCCTTCAAAATTTCAACAGAGGTGACGTAGTCGTAGGGGAACACACGCTTGCGACACACCAAATCGGCGTTTTCACCAACACTTTTACTGTTTCTATAAATTTATCTTTAGGTAGATTGTTTGCCAACTTTTCCAGGCTGCTAGCCATGAACCGAAACGAATCTACAAATCTCAACTCTAACTTCCCCTTTTCAAATAGGAGGGAATAAATTTTGAAAATGTGACATACTTTTCTTATATATTGCATATGACGATGATTCGGTTTTCATCGAGTCCTAGTTCTTTCACAATAAAATGTGCGTCATAACTGGATAGGTTATGCAATACAAACGGGACAAATGCCTGATTTCTATAATTCAAATTACAATTCCTGTGAGCGGCCCCTCTGAAACGACCGCTGACATGGCAATGGTCCCTTACTTTATAGTTCACATAGGTAAAGTTACCCTCGCCGCATATATGGCAAATAGTAGCGCTATTGTATGCTCTATTTTCATCTTCTGTCAGAGGGGTTATGGGCTTATTTACAATATTCAACACCTTATATTATCTTGATTCTGTAATAACGAAAAACGACAATAGCAATCGAGACTTTCGTAAGCGTATGGAATAATAGAATACTAAGATATTTCATTGTACATACCCGTGGAATATCACGCATGGTGACGCTAGGTCGCGATTGGCGATTGGTCTCTGTATTCTGACACATAGCAAAAAAAAAAATGAGTTTTGTGATAAAAATAAACAAAATTAAGTGTTCTGTCTTGTTTAATCACTAAAATATGAAGTCTCGCATTCAGTGACATGGAAAAAGTAATATTAAGTTTTATAAGAAAGAAAGAAAAAAATAAGTTTGATATTTTGTTTTATTCATAACTTCACTATATACCTGTGGGTGTACACCGGAAGGCCCAGGTTGGTTCAGCCCCACACTTGGATGGATGGCTGACGGCTGCATAGCGCCAACACCCAATGGTCTTGCATTCTGTAACAAAGGAAAAATAATATTGAGTTTATGATAAATACGTTTTATGTCTTGCTTTTAATAATAATTTCACTACGTACCTGTGGTTGTACACCGGAAGGCACGGCCTCCTCTCCCAGCATTGTTGGACGGTATGTGTCTGCTACTCCGTTCCCGCTAGCCGCTGCTAGATGTAAGCGACCGGTGTTGTTTTGTCTGGTATCGTCCGCATCGTAGCTCCTTGCATTCCTCACTCCGACCTATAAAAAAAATGTAAACATGTGTTGCATCACTACTATGATGTATGTAATTATATTTTGAAAAACATGTGTGATAATGTAATAAAACGTACCTGTATTCGAGTGGGCTCTTGGCTTTGGCCATCACCGCGCACGGGAATCCTTGAGGTCTCGCCTCCGATGCATGATGTCCCGGCTTCTGCAGGAAAGTATAAATGGGCTGCCTGGTGATACAGTCCCATGCGTTCGGCAGCGTCCCTTGTTGTTGGGTGATGGCTCCTCTCCTGGTGCATACTTAAGTATCGTGCCGATGAGAAGTTGGAGTGACATATGTTATAGGTGAAGACTTTAACGGAATGATTTTCACGGATGTGTCTTTTTAATACATCACTTCGTGTAAATAACACACCGCATATGTCACACTTGAACTCCGTTTTCTTATGTCCCTGATTAATATGCCTGTTAAGATCTTTCTTGTGTCTATACTTTGAAGCACACTCCTGACACTGGAAGGCGGCGGCGGACGAGCTCTCCCTGATGTGTAGTCGACGACGGTCTGCTAAGAAGTGAATGTGATGTGGTGACATCATCGCCTTATATAGTGACGCCATGAGTTAGCCGAGACATGCAGAGACTTGAACTGTAATATGAGATGCGTGACCTACTTAACTTCCGGTCAGAACGTGTACATACTTGTTCTCGATGCATGTCGTGTATGATCTTGAATCAGGAATAAGCCTGTCTGTAATGATGACGTCATAAATAAAGAATTTCTTGTATATGAATAAAGAAATTATAAAATTAACCTTTTGTTTGAAGATACGTCTGTTATATATTTAAAAATAAAATGTTGTCATAGCATTATGTTTTAGTTCGTATAACACATATGAACAAAAAATTAAAATGGTACGCGGGGTTTACGTGCTACGTGACAAAAGGTAGAAAATAAAATGATGACTTTGGTAATATGATACCTATTCTGAAATGAAACGCATAAGAGAACGCTCTCGTAAGAATAATTACAAATCCATCATGTCTTTTGTTCATAATTTTAAAATGAGCCCTATGCACTAGAAGCCATTTTCTGACATCTATAATAAGAATTACGCATTAATTCAAAATATACAATTTCACATCTCTCCCTAAAACCTTGCATTGAAAGCCATTTTTGTATTTTCATCAGGAGCATCTGCCAGGACTGTTAAATGAATTTTTATTATAGAAGATTATGACCGAGTCCGCTTCAAAGCTTAAAATGAAACAATTAATTAATAAAAGCACTAGACATAAAAAAGGTGATACAGAAAGATTAATAAACTAATCACAATGCCTAATGATTGATGTATTTAAATATTACAGGGAAAGGAGTGTTTTGACATAAGGTATATTCAATAAGTTTTTAAAATTTAAAGAGATGAGTCTCACTGAATGAAGATGTATCACCTGAGCGTTGATAAGAAATACTATGAACTCTTGCATCAGCACTAATCTTGCGTGTTGAGAGTTCTGAATGTGTCATCACAATCTCTGTACGCCAGTATATAACTCATGTTTTAATCATTCTGCAATATTATAATACAGTATCGGCTTTATAACAACCTGTATTTATTAACATAATATTATTGCCTCATTAGACCGAGGGATTGAGGCTCATTTGACACGTAAGATCACGCACTGATCACGATAGCAAAATTTATGGATTTATTTTATACACTGACCGGCAAGAACGAGGCTGAGTCAACCTCAGGGCTAGGATTTAGGAAAATTAACATCTTATGACAAAATTGTATGATGAAATATAGTTTTAAGACGTTAGCTACCATATTTATAAAAATGTATGAAGGCTTGAAATATCGCTTCTCTACACTTCCGATCGCGTCTGATAATAATAATAATAATATTAATGATAATAATAATAATAATATTAATGATAATAATAATAATAATAATAATAATAATAATAATAATAATAATAATAAGGTACGTTAAGGTTAACAGCCTTAGGCATCGGCTGCATTTATTCCAGGATTCTGTTATAGGCTGAGTCGTCCCCAGGGCTAGGTTTTACAGAAATAGACATCTTACGGATAAAATGGTATGGTGAAATATAATTATAAAAAATATATAAAGGTTTAAAATACATGCTATTGTAATATCTTTTAGAATTTGATGTGTAAACAAAGAAGTAATATGATGATGATGATGATGATGATCATAATAATAAGGTATGTTAAGATTAACAGCCTTACGCATCGGTCGCCTTTACCCTAGGATTCTGTTATAGGCTGAGCCGGCCCCAGGGCTATAGTGAAAAATTAATGTTTTAGAAAAATTATCATCTTACGGGAAAAAAAAATGTATGGTGGAATATAATTATAAAAATACATGAAGGCTTAAAGTAATGATGACGTTGCATTTATTCTTCGTAATGTAATGTGAAACCTACTTCTGGTCACGTGGATTAGCACGCCGCCATATTGGATGACGTCAGCAGTAGACTTTGGCCCCCCGCCACACGTTGCGCGATAGACTTTGGCCCGCACACTACTGACTAGGCCTGCCATCCGACCAATGTTCATCTACCATAGCCAGATGGCAGGATTGAGGGCATGTGGTCAGCATGCCAACTCCTGTTATTGGTGGCTTACTGAACCAGAGGTGCTTCTTCTCTATCAAGTGGCTCCTTAGTTTGTGTCACAAGGCTGAGTGCACCCCTTTCCAGATCTCTCTACCTCAGAAAAATCAGAGGAGGTACCAGGAATTGAATCCAGACCTGTGGATCCGTAGTCAGCAACATATCACTAATATTTCCAAATACTTGCTTCAGTTTATGATTTTGAGTCTTATCCTGCAAAAAATGTAATATCATACTACTAACATGTAAATATCTTTAAACTCTTTTATAAATTCAAACAAATGAAATACAGTGCATGGAATATGCACATATGAATTTGGAAATTTCAGCTACTAAGAAAATAAGCGTACCTCAGATGAGAACCTCTTATTTTCCTTGCCAAGTTGCCTCATGAAAATTTGTTGAAAGTCCAAGGAAGGTCAGGATGCGGCTATTAGCAATTTGTGACTCTGAATACGACTTCGCATACATTTTGACACTATGTCATTAGAACACTTTCAGTTATTTTAAGTTCATCAATACAATGTGAAATGCAACTTGTTTCATGTGCAGTTTTAAAATAAAATATTTTGTGAATTTTGTCTGTTTTTATCCATTACATGGCTCCCATGCAGTCCTTCAGTTCTATCCAGTTTTCTTAAATTTCTTCGTATTCAAATTAGACTTATAACATACTCATTGCCAAAACATAAATTTCATAAAAACTGGCTCAGTATACCTAGGTAGAAGCAACTAACTGTACATAGTTTTGGGTAATTTTGAGTAATTTGAATGTTTACATATTTCCTTAGAATTTTTCAGTAGTACATTTTGCCCATTATGATGTTCATTTCTTTGGACCTTAGAAAAATGTGTTAACATGATTCCACTGTATTTCCCTTCATTCTACATTCTGCTTCATATTCCTCGCTACTGTCATCATCTCTCATGCTGATCAGCATGGAAACCTGAGCACAGGAGAATTAAATTTTTAAAATTTATTTTAATTACTTCATATATTATTGTAAGACTAAAGTCCAAAATTAGAACTGAGGAAGAATTAATTAATTAATTAATTAATTAAAAAAAAAAAAAAAACTTCTTCACGAATTTTCTTTGATTTTGGATATTTTTTAGCAACAAATGGAGTTTAAATATGAATTCTATAGCTTTTAAAGAACATTATAACCCCAATATGGCCACTTTTCGTTTTACTAAACAAACTGCCATAGCATCCCCATAAGGATAATTATATAAAACATTTTATATCGCGAAATAGGTGCAAAATAACCATAAAATAGAAGCTAACATCGAAACCAGCCATTTTATTTTACCAAAAAAACACAGTCCCTAATAGGCCTAAGTAATAAGTGATAAATTAAAATAAAGTACAAAGTATTTATATATTATATGTTAATCAATTTGTCCTGCATTGTAGTGTTTCTCATACAAGTGTTGTTCCAATAGCCTAGACACTGTTCTGATATAGCACTATCGTCGATATAACTATCTCAGTTAATCCTGTTCACTGCTTCCCCTTTCATCACTAAAGCAGTACTGGAAAACCATGATAGTGAAGTGGATGAACTGCTCAAGTAGTTCTGTCTCAAAATCAGGATAAAATAGATTGGTGTTGGTGAACACTGCCTTAAGAATGTTTTCTTCTAGCCCTTTCTTATGTCAAAGAATGCAGGGAGGAATGGTTCAGACCTTATAGGAAACATTCATTGGGCAGGAATTGAGTGGCAAGTTTATCTGCAAGCTAAGAGGCTTATAACATTTTTTACGGGCACCCTTCCACCACTCTCCATTCAGATTTCTCATACTGCACAAAGGTAGCATAAAGAGTAGATTTTAAAACTCACTTGGCAAGTGTACTTCAAGATGGATATATACAAGTATTCATGAACCACAGATTATTGTCTCTGGTGCTGAGAATTGAACTCCGGCTTACCTCAGTTGGTAGAGCATTGGCGCGAATAGCCAAAGGTCTTGGGTTCAAGTCCCAGTGTCGAAGGAATTTTTCTCCTATAATATTCTCAAGTGTAACTTGGTTTAAAAAACAAGTATCTAGATCAACAAACTGATTAAAATTTAAAAAGCAATCTTCATTATTGCAGAAGACCTACTAACTTCCAGTGAGTATTCGAATTGTTATTTTTTGTTTAATTATATTAGGAACTATAAGTAATTACCTTCACATGGATTTGGTGTTTGAGCATTGCTGCCCTTAGGATTAGCATTCGGGTACGTCGCTGATATTCCTTCCCAACTGCAAGGGACTTTTCAAATGTTGTGCTCCTCTGATCAACTTCCTTTGCATACAATATCTGAAAAGATGATGATGATGATGATGATGATAATAATAATAATAATAAAATCAGAGGTAAACTGATATAACCAAGTGCCAGTATGTTTTTCTTAATCAGTGATAAACGCAATTATGATAGGCCCATGCAGAAAAGTTATTTTTATAATAGATCTCAGAGTTAAACCTCAAAAACAAAATGTGCTGGCAATAATAATAATGATGCAATAGACCTAAGATTCGCTGATATCTGTGTTTCAATTTAAAGCAGCCTTAAAGGTTATGAATGAATAAAAAGTCAATATGAAATCTATCTGTCAGGAATTACATAGGTAAATTGCTGCACAGAAACGAATATAAAAATACTCACACTAAAATATTCCCTAATGTAAATATCGGTAGTCTACATAACCATAGAATACACAATATAATATCAATATTCAACAGCTAGTTGTTATAAATCGTTTATTTAAATTATTTAAATTATTTAGCACACACTGACATCGTTATGAAGAAACAAATCAATCAAGGTTGCTAACAACATCAATATACGATTGGCAATTTGTTACGTTTTTTAATATATTGTGGGCCATGAAAGAATATTCATTACAAAATTAATATTGATATACTCATTACTTCGGTACCGGTCAACCGATTTGGCCCTAATTCAATAGGCTTGTACCCAAGAACGTCATAAATTCGTATACCAAGTTTCATGAAAATCCGATAAAGCATATTTGAGTTATCCGCGCCTTTGTGATATATTACAATAAAAAGGCACTAAATTGGGCATTATTCCTGTACCGCCCAACCGATTTGGTCCAATATCAATAAACTTCTTCCCAGGGACATTATAAATTCGTATACCAAGTTTCATGAAAATCCGATAAAGCGTATTTGAGATATCGCGCCTTTAAAATAGACACTAAATTGGGTTTTACTCCGGTACCGGTCAACCGATTTGGTCCATTATCAATAGGGTTCTTCCCATGAACATTATAAATGTATATACCAAGTTTCATTAAAATCCGATTAAATGTATTTGAGTTATCGTGCGTACAGACACACGGATGGACGGATGGACAGACATTTTCCTTCCCCACACACAATCTCATAAAGTACCATACTGGCACTTAATAACAATCACAACAAGAAACACCAAAAGCACTTAAAAATGTTCAGTCTTTCGTATGTTAAATGAAATGTACACCTTACGTTTAAAACAATAATAAAAAAAAATAAAATCAGGTAAACTGACATAACAAAATGCTAGATGGAGTTAATAAGGCCATATTTAAGAAACTATTGAGTTTTATACGGCTCACACTATACGAAGGAAAATGCTGTGCACCAATCCCTGCGGACCCTTTTTGCACTGATGTCACACTTGCCAGAAGAAATAAAAAGAGTGTAGATTTCTTGTGGCTAATCCCAGAAGGTGCGTGATTGAACAAAAATGTTATCATTCAAAACCTCATAACTCAACAACCACTTGTCGTAAAAGCATGGTTTTTGTCCACCTGGTTTCAGAAACATCTCTTCTTTCTCATGGTACACTTGATAATTTTGATTTGTGCATACTTTTTTGTCTCATAATTTAAACTGCACAACATACTGCTTTTGTTATGCGCAGAGTTATCTGAACTGGGCAACTTTGCCTTGCTGTCGTTTGTTACTCATACAGACGGGTCCCGTTGAAGCTCCATCAAATTTTCCTTCATATAGAGTGAGCCGTATAGACCATGGTTCATTAAGAAAGTTTGATAAGCATATGTTTATACAATAAGTGGGATAACTAGAACAATAACAAAACGAATTTACAATAAACTCATCATGACAACAAGGCCTATTCCTTACTTTTTGTTAAAACATCTAAAGCCATACAAAATATGTAGTCAAAAAATGAAAAAGAAAAAATAGAAAATTTGAAATTTTTGGAATTTTCCCATCGGTTATAAGCTAAAAGTTATGTTTGCCACACTTCAAGTTTTTAGCTTATCTGGAAGTGAGTCAACATCAATGTTAATAAGTGGATGATCTATGTCATAGATGTGAATGATGTCACTGCTTTCTAAAATTTACTTAAAACACGACAAAAAGTCATAGACCAAACTTATAGACCTCTCAAAATCCATTACTGCTGGTGCAATCAGTTTTTTTATATGGCTTACTGTTTACCTATTATAAGCCCCCAAAGAAGATCTGCATAGACCATAAGTTCCGTCCGCAATTTTGAATGTTTTTTGGAGATAAAAAAATTTAAAATCGGAACTTTTTGGAATATTTCCTTTCAGTTACAGGCTTATAAGCTATAAATATGCCAAATGGCAAGTTTCTGGTTCACCTCAAAGTGGGCAAACAATTAAGTCAGTAAATGGGTTAGCCATGCGGCTTTGTAGAATAGTGATGATCTTCTACAGTGAGTCCCACTAGTGATGGGAAAAATCGAATGATTTTAACAATCGAATGATCATTCGAATGCAGAACTAAACATTTCGAATGAATATTTCGAATGAAATCATTCGAAGTGTTTTGTTCATAGAGGGATAGTTACATGCAACCTACGAGATGTTCATTCGCTAGCGTCAATATTTTTCGAATGAATCTTCCGTTCTCACTCACTTCACTTCATTGGCATTCGAAAGCGGGTAGATTTCAATTTAGTGCGCACATTTCCGGCAGAGAACAATGCGGCCAGCTTACAACAAACACGGCCTCCAGAGATGTTTATTATTTTAGTCATGTATTCTCGAACAGGTGCTGTAGTAAATACAGTAAATTAGGCCTAACATGAAATTTCTTGAAGTCCTACAAATATAAATTGCTTAATGCAGCAATAACCAGACAACTTCGTAGTTATTATTTGAATTTGCATACCTGTGGTGTTTAATAATAACAAGCATAATACGATCAAGTACAAAATAATCTAACTTTTCAATTTACGAAAAAGTAAAAATTATGTAATTTCAAGACACGTTCTTAAAGCTTTAAATCAATCATAAATTACAAAAAATCTGTTCATATTAGTTTTCTCTTTGGACTTACAATTTTAAATAAAATATCATTCAATCCTTTTGTCTTGCAATAAAACTCATATGACTATCCTAATAGCCTAACAAAAATAAGTTTGCATCATTATCTTTGACTATAAAAACATAATTTGTCGTAGGTTAATTTTAGTATCCCATTCACAAAGGATTGAACATTTACTTATCATGACTTATCGTTACTATTCACCTAATAATACCATATTATCATAATCATTATAACTGTATAGGCCTATCAATCCCAATGAATAGAGAACATAACGACAACAGAAACAGATTATTATTATATTATTATTATTATTATTATTATTATTATTATTATTATTATTATTATTATTATTACACGGCTTATTGGTATACCCTAAGCTCCTAATTAAGCGATGTAATATGTAATATGCAGTTAAAGCATGGAAGGATAAATATAATACACGAAAAGACAATACTAGGCCTAAAATAGACAAATATATTTTCACGACAAAATTTGAATACAACGAAATGAAATGTATCTAATTTTTAGTATTAGGTCCATTCAAATTTTCAAGTTTAATAAATAGTAATTAAGGTAAATAAGTTATTAAATTGATTATGTGCAGTGTATTCTTCAGTTTATTTTATTACGTTCGGAAATCCGAATAACTATATTGTCAGTTATATGCGATGCTGTAAAGTAATTATATCTATAATTCGGTAAGATCTCCAAATCTATTTAAATCTGAAGATTTCAAATTATTATTTAATAGGGTAGACATCGTTCGTTTAACTAAGAAATTCAATAACACATATGCGAGACCATATGTGAAACACATTTAGTACTATTTATTTTATTACTGTGTTATAATAGCATACTGAAGGTAGTGTTATGTCATATTACAGTATTTTTGCATAAATGCAGACATAACTGTTCAAAGACAAAGAATCAAAACAAGACAAGAACGAACATTTCAGTTAATAAACAGTAGAATAACGTTTAGTACAATGCTATTTTCATGCACTATAGGTCGTGGCTCTTTAATCTGTATCTCAATAATTATTAATTTTATAAAGATGTATGTTTGTTGTTTTATATATAATTTTCTTGTATAATTAGGAACCAACAAAAGCAATTCAAGGTCTCTGCAAAGCCTGAGTAAATTGAGCCGTGATTGAGCACATGTAGGTTGGCGATGGGGTGAGAGCAGTCTGGTTTTTTTCCTTCCTTTCTTCCTAATTTTTTTCCCCTTTATTAGGATGTGGAAATTGAAAAGACTGCAAGTCCATTCACCTTCTGAACACAACCCTTCAGGGGCGGATGATTTTTTTGAAGATTTTAAAAGGGAAAAAATGCAAGCATTCCCACTTTGGTGGCAATACCATTAAAATAAATTAGATGTTGCCAGTTCTCTGACATGTTGGAACACTGCAGATCTTTAGACAAAAACAGTAGAAACAACAGAAGTGAAAAGGTTAAATTAGTATACTCATATTACAGTTTGTCGCAGAAAATATGCTCTTACTTAGATAATTTCTAAAATATGGAGGTAATTGGAACATGTCTCAGTTAACTAATTCAACAGTTCAATGTGGTATAGAATTATTAATTATGATTGATATCTAAATTGACTCTAAACAACATGTTGCCTCCTGCTTAAGTAATCTGATCTCGAGTCAATAATTAAAGAACCACTGAATCCTCCAAACGTGTACGTTATATAAACGGTTTATGGATTTCGTGTCAAAATATTCCTTCCAATTCTACATTCCGCCAAGAACTTGAAAGTATATAGAGTTAAAGCTTTAAATATTGCTATCAAAAGTATATCAATATGGTTGTAAGTATTACATGTGTGATATGTAAGTATATTTTATTCATTTAGTGTCACTTAGGCTATGGCATTAGTACGTATAACTTAGAATATTAATTTTGACTGGTATAATTAACTTTGTAAGATTGTAAATACTCATAGCTTAGGTTGTTGAAGATATGTATTTATGTAAATAGCTAATGTGACCGATTGCAGTTGGTACTGCTTAAAAATCTTATAAATGTATCAAATATAAAAATTTGAATGGCTGTATTTAATACCATAATTCATAACATACGGTAATTAATCAAATAAATAATCCATTTGAGAATGCATATGCTTCATGTAGAAGCTAATGATGGATGTAAAATAGGAACAATCTGCGAAAAATTGTGCTTTTTAATATTCGTGAGAACGGCTATTTTATTATCAAAATATATTTTGTAGCCTGGGGTTGAAACTCATGAAAATAAACCTTCTAGCTCTGCGTCATGCCATCCGTGCTTGGAATGGGAGAGACGGAAGTTACTAACTGGGACACGATGGAACACGAAAACAATCGAATGAACGAGAGAACGAGCCGAGAAGCCAGTTTCCGAGAGGTTGAAGAAGCATTCGAATGAATTCATTCGCTTTCACATTTCAGTTCAGTAAGCGAAGCGCTCTAACCCTAGTCTGGAGAGAGCAAAATCATTCGAATGATTTTTTTAACATCTCGAACATTTCGAATGATTTTAACAATCGAATATTTCGAATGAATTCATTCGAATGGTTCCCATCACTAAGTCCCACGCAAGAGTTGGCCAATGACGCAGGTTTCTGTGTCGCAGCGGGCACAGCTCCAACTCCCAAGCGATCGGGTGAAATATCTATGCTAATAAAGCCGCGATCGGTGTAATGATTCAGGTTCTCACATTTACCGTTAAAATTACAATGAAAATAACCATGTACTTCATCACAAGAGATGTTGGAAATGTTCTCCTCTTGCATACGCACAAACACTAGCACCTTTTTAGGGAAGTTCAGCTTCCGAAATAGAGTTAATTTCTCTTGTGATACTGTCTTTTAAGTTCTTCTAACAATAACCTATGTGACTATTATTTATGGGGGAACTTGAAAAATAAAGTGTATAGGTCAATTCCCCACACATTAGTACATTAGAAGAGAAATTAACTCTATCTCGAAAGCTGAACTTACGCGCGTGAAAGAAAATTTCCTAAAAAGGTGCCGGTGTTGTGTGTATGCAAGAGGAAAACATTTCCAACATATCTTGTGATGAGGTACGTGGTTATTTTCATTGTAATTTTAACTGTAAATGTGAGAACCTGAATTATTACACTGAACGCGGCTTTATTAGCATAGATCTTTCACCCGATTGCCCGGGAATTGGAGCCGTGCCCGCTGCGATGCAGAAACCCGTGATACTGGCCAACTCTTGCGTGGGACTCACTGTATTTAAAAAGCATTTGACCATTAATTGGTTGTTACTCTGGCACCAGTCAACCGATTTGGTCCAGTGTCTAAGTTTCATGAAAATCTGATAAAGCGCATTTGAGTTATCGCACATACAGATAGACAGACATTTTTCCCCGACCACCATGTAATCTTAGAAAGGACCATACTAGCACTTAATGAAAGATGTACCGTATGTACATCTTCCATGGGGGGAAAAAAATAGGTGTCAGATTCTACGACACACTTGGAGGATGCACTTGGAGAAGCTAATTTCACAGTAAAACAATGTTATATTTCATGTTTTGGCTGTTTTTATGTTGGGGTAACTTATCTAGGACCATTTGTTTACAACTTATTTTACAACAATAGAGAATAACAAAAAAATTTTTAAGTAGCCAATTGACTACACTACAAAATCTTTATACTCTGAATTCAAGGTTATGAAAATTAAATAGCTTTACAAGATTGCATTATTATCTTATTACTGTAAAAATTTATCAAACAATGTAAACACCTTCAAACATAGTCAAAATACAAGAAACACCATGATTCGTTTTGAGAAAACAAATTGCAGGACTACTACTGGGCAACTAGAAGCCTGAATTATGGCTTGAGACTTTATAATACTCTTATTGCTGAGAATCCTGATTTTAAAAATCATTATTTACTTTGATTTTATGTATAACCACAGCTATAGTGTCAACCAATTTAAGGTTAAAATTAGAAAACTATTTAATATTAATAATCAAATCTTACAATATTTTGCCTTTCATTTTTTCCACTTATTTCTATTTCCAATAAATTACAGGAGCATGTCAATAATCCAAACAGTCCTCCAAACCACCAATTATCAGAATGACCCCCTCTTATATTTTTATTGACTTATTTTTACGTTTTCTCAATAATCATGATAATAATTAAAGGATAATCATACAACATTTACACTGTTACAGAGATCTTATCACTGATTGAACAGTTGAAAGGCAGCACAAGTTACGAAAATTACCTAGTTAATACCAAATCATGTTTACAGTACTACATTCAACACATTTAGAAGTCGTTAGGCATAATACTTTAAGGATTTTAACACGATACTTCAGGAGGACATGAGCTGGAACGGACTTGAGAAAGCTATCAGCATAATGAACGAGGGTGTTGGTGGTAGCAACTTGTTCTGAAGGATGGGTTGTAAATTCCTATACCATATTATAAACCCTCAGCAAACTGATCATTTCACATTCACTGTCACTGTGGTCATGGATTTCAAAGTGAAGCAACAGTCTGTTGTCTGAAGAAGTGACAAGTGTAGTTGAGTTTGGTTTAGGAAATAAATGAAGTTTAAAATTGGTGCAGGAAAAATCAGTGATTATTTCCATTAAGGTACATAACTATTATGACACTTTCCTCCAAGTTATAAGTGTTATTTTGTACATATTCAATTATCTGAACAAAATAAAAATCCAGACCACCTCAGGCTCAATTAGTTCGGATAACTAACATTCCACTATATAAACATATTTTTATGTAATTTTGAACTTCCTATTTTAATTTATTTTGTAAAAATACTTCAACTGTTCTGAGTTTATATATAATTTGTTGTATATATTTGTAAATTTCTTTATTTTCTCTTAATAATAGATACAGCCAATAAACAGGTGCCTTGCTCATCTGAAAGCTTGCAAAGAAAGTAGATATGTAAGATTACAAAATGTCTGATAATTTTGGCAAGTGTCATGGCGGCTACTAGTGAGTGAATGTAACTACGGCTCGTGACAGTTTGTTGGAAAAGCAGGTGAATACACCAGATTAGATACAATCAACTACGCTCAAACACTTCATAAACAAAATCTAATAATCTCAGGTAAACTTCGCACAAAAAACACCAGGAAAAGGAGAATATGAAAGATGTTATTAAACGCATCTTAAAGAAAGCCTGGAAGAAGACAGCCATTATAGACAGCGATGCCAACCACACTCAAGACTCTATAGTGGTGGAGCTAAAAGCAATCATTGATTGGAACACAAGAGGCAGATGGAGGAAAAATTACAGAAAAATTGCTGAGCTGGAGGCAAGGCTTACAGAAAAGCAGTGCAGGCAATGCTTGAGGATATTTGGGGTGCTGAGGAAAAGAATGAAGACATGGATAAGCTAGCTATTGATGAGGCAAGAAGATATAATTAAAAATCGAAGAAATCGATTGGAGTCATAGTGTTGGCAAAAGAATGGGGATCGGCCGAGACTGGAGATCATGAAATTCACGAGCAACTGAAAGCAGTGAGGTAATCTGAAGGCTCATCGAAACCTGGGATCAGGTTAGTAATGAAAATAAGGGAAGAAGTGTATATAACTCATCTCTATATTATTTTTTCATAGTAAAAACTCCCCTCTTTAAACTTTCTAAAAATGTATAGTATTGTTGTTTTTGTTGTTGTTATTATTATTTTATTATTATTATTATTATTATTATTATTATTATCATCATCATCATCATCGACGTGCATTACACCGACAAAACATGCAAAAGCATTAAGTTACTAAAATCTTGTCATAGATTTACATTTAAGTCTGAAAATAGAGAGTCACTGTAATTGAAATGTGGCATTACAAGAGTGTGAACAAGAGTGTTTTTTAATGTCAGCAGCAGGAAATTTTGAAAGCGCATAAACGAATAGATTCTAGAAGAGATTTGTTTATATAAATGCCAGCTTAGGTTCTTAAGAACTCTTATGAACTCCAAGGTTTTTTACAGATCTTTCTATATTATAATGAAATTGTTTAGTTTGACCAAAAGGATGTTGTTTAGATCGATGGTGTGTAGTAGTCAATGGTGACCAATTATGATTGTCTGAATCTTATCAGGATTTAGTTTGAGTCCAAATTTGGCTGACCAGAGTGAGAGAGAAATTAGATCATTGTTGTTTACCTAGTCAATTGTATTGTCCAACAGTTAGCAGTAGTAAATCTGTAAGTCATCTGCAAAGAGGTGATATTTACAATGGTAAATAGTGTTTGTAATGTAATTTATGTAGATAGTGAACAACAGAGGGCCCAGAACGAATGCCTGCGGAACGCCGGCCATACAATCTCTCCAGGAGAGTGAACAGAGCTAATTGAACCTAAAACTGATTGTTGGCACCCAGAAAAAGACTCGAACCACAGGATAACATTTTCTGATAAACTGAGATTTTATCTTGAGTAAGAGTACGTTGATGTCTACAGAATCGAATGCTTTACTGAAGTCTAGCAGAGTCAATACTGTGTGTTGTCGATTGTCAATTCCCTCACGTGTCTTCAGTGACTTTTAGCAATGGAGTGTTTGTGTTGTGTCCTGTCCTAAAACCTGACTGATATTCATTTAACAGATTGTGGTTGTTCAAATAGTGGATAAGTTGTTTATGTACTATATGCTCCGAAGCTTCAGACAGAGTGAGGTGGATGCTTATAGGATGCTAATCATTGGGCAGAGCGGGGAATGTAATTAGACAGAGGTGAACTAATGCTTGATTCTACATTAATGTCAGTGGCAGGAAATTTTGAAAGTGCATAAATAAATAGATTCTAGAAGAGATTTGTTTACATAAATACCAGCTTAGGTTCTTAACAACTCTTTTGAACTCCAACATTTTTGCTTATTTTCACAAGCTTGGAAAAGCTAAGATAAAGAGGGAAGCATTAAATATATGTGTGATAGTCAGAAGTATAGTGAATATTATTTGCATAACATAAGTATCCTTATCCGGTCAATTCCCTCTGTCTTGGGGTTACACCTCTAAGTTATTTTTTAGTGTCAAGTTCGGTTACATAAGTGAAATGGAATTTGTCTCTGTCAGAGGGTGGTTCATTCTATAGTTCATTCATTCAATACACCAAGGGGAATAGGCATAGTTTCTACCTGCTCTTTTCTTTTGCCTAAACCCATGCTGCGCAGATTACTCCATAATGATGAGGTCTTGGCAAGTGATTCTATAATTGTGTACATATGTCTTCGTTTAGCATTTCTTATGGCTTAAGTAGTCTTTTGAAATGGTTATGATTTATATTCGATTTGTTGTGTGTGTATATAATAAGCTGTGTCCCTTCGCATCATCATGTTGCACATTTCATTAGTTAAACAAGGTGCATAGGCTCGTTTGACTCATTTAGTTTTTAGTGGAGCATGCTTGTCGTACTGTTTGACAATGTAGTGTTCAACCGTTCTACTTTATCGTCAATGATTGGTTTCCCAAATATTGTTCCAGGGAATTTCTAGAGTGTCGCTGAAGAATTCAGAGACATCTATCCTTTTGAAGTCTCTTTAAGACATTAAATTAGAGGATGGTTTTGGACATTGCAATGAGCAGACCAAATAGATGATGTCATGTCTAGAAATTCCTGGTGCAAGTAATTGTTCATATGTCAGTACTTGGTCTGGCTTGTTGGTCACTATTAAGTTAAGTAGCGTTTCTGATTGTTGTGAGTGATGGGTAGGTTTTATAGGAAGGGGTGTCATTTAGTAAGCTTGAAACATTGTAGTAAGTTGTGAGGTGTTATGAGAGTCAGTAGCTAGTAGATTAATATTCAGGTCACCCATAAGAAGTTATTGTAATGCATGCTTGCATTTAGTAAAGGTAACTCAATATGGTCTAATTTACAAATAGATGGGGGTTGATAAACAAAACACAATAAACATTTCTAGAAAGTTAGGGAGATTTTTATGAATAATATTTTGGTGCTAGCAGTGGACTCTGGAGGCAAAGAATGTACTAGTTTTAATTTGAGATCAGAGTGAATATAAGCACCAACTCCACCACCTCTCTTATTAATCCTATCAATCCGAGTAAGAATATACCCCGGTATATTAATTGGTAAGGAGGAGAATGAAGAGTTAAGCCACGAAAGTAAAATAACATGTAAATTTAGTTTAGCAAAAAGTTATAGAATTCGTCAAAATGCAAATAGATAGATTGTACTAGCAGTACAAAGTCAAGTGCTAGAATTCGTAATTCACTGTTTGAATCTTGTTGCTACTTGATATTTTCAATGTACCCTATAATATAATTTATCATTGGAAGATATGTTGCCAGTTTTTCGGCATGTCCCTCACATCAACATTTTAAAATATACATATCCTGGTATTAATTAGTAACATATTTTCTGATGAAATATTACAATATGTAGTACAGAATATGATAGTGTTATAAGTTTCTGTTAGAAATACAAGCATTCTCACTATGCCGGTGTTGAGACAACTTGAAATTTGTTGTAAAATACTTACAGACTACAGACCCCTCAAATTTGTTATTTGAAAAATACGGGATTGTCTTACATCCACAGATTAAGCTTTGGTAGTGACAGTTGAGGTTAATGTTCTTATGCTGAGTAATAGCTTTTACTGAACTTTATTTGTTGTTTGATTTTAAATTTAGTTGCATTTTCCATCCCTGTTACACCAATACAGTGCACGCCGCTCATTGTGATCGCTTTGGGATGCAGTTAACTGACTGATAACAGTAGCTGAAAGAATTGTGAATCATTGAACCACTCAATAAGGAAAAAAGATCCTTAGGGCTTGTATTACCACCTGCCGACAATTCCTCCCGATACGTGACTTCCAGATAACTTAACTGGAAGATGCCTTGTAATACCACCGCTGAACTGCTACTGGCAAGAACGCAGTAAAAATTTGTAAAATGGTCCTTAGCTGATTGAGCAAAGAGCTGTGTTTGTTGTAGTTCGGTAGTCCTCCACTAGGTGTGGCAGCTCAGATTTGTATTTGTACAATTAAATTACATAATAACACATCGTTTTAAGTGCATTAATCGATTTGTGCAATTCTATTTCATTCATATGTGAGCCTAAAATGACATTTTTGTGTAAATTAAATCTTCCAGCATCAATTCTGAAAATCAGATGGCCAGGAAGCTTCCGCATCCTGCCATCTTGTTTCAACCAAGATCCCTAACTAGCAGTTGGTACTTTGTCAACCACTCCATCTAGTCCATGTGCCAGACCCCCAAAATTGACTATGTCATTATAATTTGGGGGGACTGAATGAAACTTATACCACACGTTCCTGGGGTCATGTGGAGCAAAAATGTCGGGGGGGGGGGGGGCCATCATGAGGAGGTAGCTTTCAAACATGGCGGTCATTCAAAATGGCGGACGACTGTGAAACTTTAAGTTCAAATATCTCGGGACTGGGTTCATCAATCTTGAATTTTGTTTTTTCAAAATGTAGGTTATTCTTCTGGCTACATGTTTGTTCCACATGTATGTGGCCAGAAAACCAGTATTTATTGGTCAAAACTCTAATAATCGGAAAAATAGATTTTTTGACATTTACGTTTTGCGGTTTATTACTCTAACCGTTGGGTATATCGAAAAAGTGTCTGAAACAAAAGTTGTAGAAACACATCTCACCTTTAAAACGCAAAAATGAAATCGAAGATCGGATCAATAGAATCCGAGATATCCATATTCAAAGCGGGCGGAGCGGGGTTGAGCGTGTTGACCGAGCGCTCGGTGCAGCCTAGCAAGAGGCGAGACTTGGCGTAAAATCCTGCGCTTTATTTATTTTCAGCCTCAGTAATTGCTTTATTACTAGATAAATTTGCATTACCTACTAATGTGCACTATTTTTAACATGATTATTAAACACTTCTATTCTATTCTATTCTATTTTGTGCCCTTTATGGCGGGGAGGCGGGGTGGGAACGCCCCTAAGCACCGCAGCCGTTACCGACTTATTGTACCTACCTCCGGGATGGGATGAGTTGCGTGCCCACAGGCCGCCCCGGATCCGCAAAGCCCCCCGTGAGCCCCCACGGAACTCCCCTACATCCAACAAGCCTAGTACCATGCCACGTGAGCGCCACCCCCTGCGGTACCTCCAACCGGGAGCCCCGACAGGTTCTTGACACACACCACCAACAACCTCTTGACCACAAGCAGCGGGGAGAACGGGAGAGGCCCCCAAAGGGTTCTGACTGCCGAAGCAGACCCGATGCCAGAAGTGGAAACGGGATGAGGATGAAAAGGGGGAAAGGTGAGATGAAGTGGAGAGTGTTGGTGGAATGAAAGGGGGAAACGGGAGAACCCCGAGAAAAAAACCCTAAAGCACGGCTTTGTCCACCACGAATGACACATCCGCCGGCCCCGAGATTTGAACTCAGGACCGCAAGCATGCCAGGCTCACGCGCTACAGCATGAGCCACCGCGCCGGCTTATTAAACACTTACTCAAAAATACAATTAACAATATTATATCATTTATCTGGGAAATGGACATCAATAATTACCAACTCATATAATATAATGTCAAGGCTTTTATCTTCGATTTTTATGATGAAATCGTTAAAGGAACTTCAAATAGCCAAAATAATTAAAAAAGGAAAAAAAAGTATTACAATTTAGGTACCGGTATGTATCAGAGACTTTTAACAATATTATCTGAAATGAACACAGGACGTAAGCAACTAAGAAATAAAAATGCCTATAAAATGCTTATAGCCTATAATATTATGAACAATCTTGAAATAAGTCTTCTTCACTAGAATCACTGTAATCAGTTATTATAATTGCACTCTTCCTCATCTGCTGTTGCTTTGGTACACCCCTTGCACCCACAGCTCTCGGTGCATCGGATTTGAGTAATAAATACAATTAACAATTATACAATTTACATGGGAAATGAACATCAATAATTACGAACTATACATCCCATAACTCTGTACTTCAAGATGAACATGTTCAAGCCACTCTACTTGATACATCTTCTTACAAGTAATAAAGCAATGTTGTCCTTTCGGATGAAATATATCGCCCTAGTGGAGCTACTTTCCGTTTTTCTTCGGACTAATCGAACATATGGGCTCTCCTTTTCTAGTTTAGTTAATTCAAGAAAGTGTTATGATAGATAATGTGAGTAGTTCACTCTATCCAGCGCAAAAATTCAAGGCAATCAAGATATTCTAGATCAGTGCCACTCTGACCTCCAAAGCCCATGGACACTTAGAGATGAGAAAGACGTGACAACTCTCACTGACCTTCTAGACGAGTGGACAAACCCCTTCGATCCCAACCCTTAAGATATTGTACATTTGCCTACTGTTGAATCAACAGCTTCTGATCACATTGATTCGGAAAACAAGGGCAAATAGCTTATTAAGAGTTCACGTTTCGGCTAGCTAAAGGAGAAGGGTTTCATAAACGTATTAAGAAAGTGGGTATTAAGATTAGTAGACTAAAGAAGAGCAAAAAACCAAGGTTGGAAACAAAGAAGTAATCCTCCAATGCAATCGAAATCTATTCAGCAAAATGACCTATATTGCAGAAAACCAACAACTTGACACGATGGAAGGGTTCAGATATCCTCTGGCGCCGTTTCCATGGACTATGGCGAATGTTAATGGGCCTTTGAAGAAAACCTACAAATCAGTGTTTGCCCATTTTTTTTGGAAATATACACCACCCCTGCCAGTCTGCCGGAAGAAGATTCGGCCTGCATCATTGATTGAATGGCTGTGCTTCAGTCCATCAAAGGAGAACAAAAAAGTTTTACGAATTGTCAACGAATTTTCTCAAGCAGGTTTTGAATATAGGTCGGAGGGTTGACATATATTATCCAGAGGTTTCGATCAAATCTTTGGAGCGGGAAAAAAGCGGAACAGCTGAAGGTATCAAATTTAGTGAAATCAAGGGTGGCTACAGAGTGGTTTGTTGGAGGACGCTTCTAATGAACAGTTACGGCAAAAATATAATGATAAAATTTGAAATTTGAAAACATAATTGGAAACCTAGAAATCTTCGTAGCAGTTGGTGAAATCTGCTTCATAATCATTTATATTAGGAGCAAAAATGTTCCTGAGCTGTTCTGCACTCAAGAATAAGCTGATTCCAGAATGATGATGCATGCAAGGAACGCCGCTACATCATCTGAATCATTCCTTTGCTTTTCAATCAATACAGATGTATTAGTTTTGGCTGTAGGTTTTTGCAAAACCATAAAAAGCAAAAACTTCTGTATCGGGAAACAAACAAAACAGTTTTACCAGATAAGCAAGTCTCCCAGATAGTATCTGCCTTAGGCGAACAGCTTTTTACAGCTCTTATTGGGTATTACTGCTGGTCTGGCTGTGACACAATCAATGCTTTAACTGGCCAGGGAAAAGTTGAAGGATTTAAGCTTTTGTGCAAAAAGGAACAAAGATTTATTGAAGCGTTCAGCTAGTTATGCAAAGTTATTCATCTTAAAAATCGGAGATAAAAGCCTTGACAGTATATTATAGGAGTTGGTATTTATTGATGTCCATTTCCCAGATAATCGATATAATTGTTAATTGTATTTATGAGTAAGTGTTTAATAATCATGTTAAAAATAGTGCACATTAGTAGGTAATGTAAATTTATCTAGTAATAAAGCAATTACTGAGGCTGAAAATAAATAAAGTGCTGGATTTTACGCCAAGTCTCGCCTCTCGCTAGGCTGCACCGAGCGCTCGGTCAACATGCTCAACCCCGCTCCGCCCGCTTTGAATCTGGATATCTCGGATTCTATTGATCCGATCTTCGATTTCATTTTTGCGTTTTAAAGGTGAGATGTGTTTCTACAACTTTTGTTTTAGACACTTTTTCGATATACCCAACGGTTAGAGTAATAAACCGCAAAACGTAATTGTCAAAACATCTATTTTTTCGATTTTTAGAGTTTTGACCAATAAATACTGATTTTTTGGCCACATACATGTGAAACAAACATGTAGCCAGAAGAATAACCTACATTTTGAAAAAGACAAAATTCAAGATTGATGAACCCAGTCCCGAGATATTTGAACTTAAAGTTTCACAGTCGTCCGCCATTTTGAATGGCCGCCATGTTTGAAAGCTACCTCCTCATGATGGCCCCCCCCCCGACTTTTTTGCTCCACATGACCCCAGGAACATGTGGTATAAGTTTCATTCAGTCCCCCCAAATTATAATGACCGATGGGTCTGGCACATGGACTAATCCTCCTGCTAGCTATCTGGAAGTTGTCTTGCCAGACAGATTTTGTCAGGAGACCATAATATGCAATTCTTGGCCAACTTCCAGAAAGGTTCTCTATCTGGTAGATAAATACGTTATCAGGAGGTCGTCATACAGGCCCTTAGTGTTCTATATTAAAATGAAAGAAGTGTGGTTATTGGAAAAGTATGTCTCAGATTGCTCCAAGAAACAAAGAAGGGGTTTGGCATAGTGGTGGGTTGGGGTATGGAAACTCAGGGACATAAGAAAGAATTTTGAGAAAGGACGCTGAACATGGGATTTTAAAATGTCTGGAAACTGAAATGATCAGCAAAAGTTTTGAATAAAAAAATTTCTAGGAACTAACATAGAAATAGCATATAAGAAATTAACAATGACTAAGAATATGAAAACTTTGAAGGAAATTGAGAACTTTTTATACACTGTTAAAAGAAAATGGGAAAAACGAACCCTAGAATTAAGTGACCAAGTGTGATAACCTTTTGCTTTATACATAAGTAAGGCACATATAGCAAGACAGTGATGCCATAATTTGTAGGTTCTCAAGAATTTTGTGTTAATATTAGTGTGTAATGGCAGGAGGTAAACCCTATGGCAAAAACCTTTGTAAAGCCAAGGGTGTAAATATTATGACACAAGAATAAATTACATTACATTGAACCACTCATAATACAATATTAGACTGTAAGAAACTATTTTTGCAACCAATAAAGAAGTTTTTAATTGTTTCTGTTCAGTCTTGTATCAGAGGTGGAAGAGGTTAGACGCTTTATGCGGAGTTGCGCTGAACACGGAAACGATGGGCATTGACCTAACAATTTACCGCGTGAGAATAGGACTTCACAGAAGGCTTAAAGCAGAATCAACTAACGTCAACGAACAGGTATATGGTCCCTCGGTTAATAATTGGTTTTTTGGCCTAATTATAGCAGCACTGTTATTAATTGGAGGCATCAAGGCAAATCCTGGCCCAAGTTCAGGCAAGAGAGGTGAAAATAGTGCGGATAGTGGGAATGTAGCTGCATTAACGGACTTGATAACCAAATTAGACGAGAAGTTACTTAATAAATTTGATGAAATCAACAGTAAGTTGGAAGATGTGAAGGGATGGATCAACAATGTTAACAAGGGATACAACGAATTAAAAAATGAGATCGCCACACTAAAAGATATTAAATGGACAACACAGAAGCTGGAGAGAGAAGCAAGGATGAGGAACATCATCATCTTCGGATTAGAGGAAAGTTACTAGGAGAGAAGACGAGACACTTGTGGACAGGTGCTTAATCTTTTTACCGAGGAACTTCAAATGGAACTTTCCGAACTTCATCTTGATAATGTGTTCCGTCTAGGAAATGGAAAGAATCAACCAATGTTAGTGAAGTTTACTAGTGTGTTAACTAAAGACATGGTGATGAGCAGGGCTAAGATGCTGAGAGGGACGGGAGTGAGGTCTGCGCAAGATTACAGCATAGAAGTACGGGCCAAAAGAAAGGAACTACTCCCTTACATGATACAGGCTAGTAATGAAGGGAAATTTGCTGTGCTCGTGAAGGACAGGCTTCGTATAGACCAGAAGGTCCTTGACATTGACTACTGAGGAAAAAACCTATCTTTGACTAGGGAAGCAAACGGCAAAGGGCTCGCCCCAAATGGGCATAGCAACAGGGACTCAAATTCTAATAAATTAATAGAAGTGAATGCAGCGAACACGATGATCCAGGAAACGAGGAGACAGAAAAGCAAAATGCTTATACAGCACACACGGCCTGACAATACGAGTTCATCGCACAAGGAGAAGAATTCCTCCACATCAGCGGTTAGCAACACACGAGACCAGCGAACAGAGGAAGCGGCAGAGAAGACCGATGGCGTAAGACATATGGAGAGGGCACAAGAGGAAGCTGAGGACATCCCATCACCTCGTGACAGTTCGGTCCCTCTGCGTAGAGGACGGTCAAGAAGTGTTAATCAGTCACATAATTTAAGAAACTGGTTCACTGTTTCGGATTCTCTATAAAATAAAACGAAGAAATAGGTTCAGTGCTTCGAGAATAGGTTTAGGGGTGATTTTCCCAGGTCTAAGAGTGCTAAAATAAAAGTATAATATAAAATACGGAGAAGGATGCTAGGCAAAGATAGACTAATCCCCCAGTCATGAAAGAGTAAAGATGCCATAAAGGTAGAATTTAATTCTTTTAGGTCATATAATTTACTGCACAGAGCTTATGTTAGGATCAGAGTGTGCAAGGTAAGTAAGTGTACACAATTGAGGTATATAAGTCACGTGTCGACAAGAGGTGCGTGCTACTGATATCCTAAACAAGATTCCAAATAGGACCTAAATAAAGAGTGATATAAAAAGGAGAACAAAATTTAAACTCCTTAGTAGTAACTTAATAGTAATGTGGTAGTAATTTTTTAGTCCACTAATATGTAGCACATGTGAGGGTAATAATATGTTACCACAGTATAAACATCAATCCCAGTTGCATTATTACGAGAGACCAGTCAGCTGAATAGGATCGGTTAACTGTAAAGTCAGCATGCGTGTATGGAGCAGTGTCATGTTATTGAACTTGAGAAACAATAAGCATATTATTTTAATCCACCAACTGGCAATGTATTATAGGAAAACTGTCTGTACAGAGTACCTCACTTGGCAATAAACCTACAGTGTAATGCCAAGGAGGTAAATGGGTTGATACAAGAATAAATTACAACTACAATTACAATTAATTGTTTCTGTTTCTTCCTTTGGAGTCCATTAACCAATATTTCATGCTCATAGTGATTTTGGAAGTTTACTGACGTGTGGTGAACACTGCCTAGCTAAACATCTAACACCTTTCTGTTGAAGTCTTTTTATTTTACACTAATCATCACTGCATGTCAACACTGTGATCTTCACAAATCAAAAGCAACAGCTAACCTGAGGGGTGAAACATGTTTTATTGCTTAAAAGAGAAAGTAAATAATGCCACCCTCTCAAACAGGTCATCCAGTGAGCTGGAAACAGTATCATTCCTCCCAATACAACACAATAGAGCTAAAAGAAAACCCTTAATAACAAAATTTTGAATGACATACAATACATGGAAATAAAGCCACAAAAAGGAAAATGTAATCATAAACCGAATCCTTGATCATAATAAACAGCATTTTTTTCAATGCATCTGTACGGGAATTCATAAAAGTGATCACATTACCCAACTGATAACATTATCCATATTACCTTAAGCAGCACTTACTATATTTGAATTTTGCAATGGTAATGATAACACAAAAGTTGAAACAGAAATTAAACACATAGTGAATTTAAGTACACAATTTAATTGTTTATATTGCTAATTTTATCGATTGCATGATGAAAGAATTCTATATTACGCAAATGAAGAAACACAAGTTCAGTTCATAGTATTTATAGACCGGGTCATTATTTAGTTTCTTTCTTTATCTAGTACGTTAATGTGGTCACTACAGTAGTGAACACCAGTTTTGGATAATACTGAAAATATCACCAGTAGGCTTACAAATGAAGATGATGATACCAGTGGTCATGGTGATGACAATGATGATGATGAAGATGAAGAAGAAATAGCAATTTCACACACTATTATCTTAGATTATATAAAAAACACATGAAAGTAAAAATACATATGAACTATTTGTTTTTATTTATTTAATTTCTTCTTTATTACCACAATGCAACCAATAATTGGCATAAGTTTGCAATAGGTAATGTTAATTTTTTTTTGCTGGATCTTAAGATACTTTATATCAATAAGACAATTTGTAATTTTGATTAGTTAGAATTTGTTAAAAATAAGAAAATACTCAAACAGCCTTTTCAAAATAGGTGAGCGAGTTTATCTTCAGAATTGTCTTGCATAAAATATAGTATGTTGTATTAATCAGTAGAGGAACATATGCATCACATGGGCATACAGCATACATTAAAGTAATTAATTTAAATGAAATACCTTGTTATGTGAATCAATGCGTGCTTGTATTTGTCCATCTAATATCAGCTGCATCAGTTCATCTTCAAGAGCTAGGACAGATGTATTGAATGCTGCAGCCATCTTTCTCATGTCCGCAGACAAATAAGGACTAAAGTACTGAATAAGAGCTCTATTTCTGATCTGCGTATATAGAGCATTCACATGTGGTGCAATGTACATATCTAGCAACAGATTATCCTGAAACACAGCATTTCCAACCAGTGTTAACAAAGATGCCATAAATATCCCAATAAACTGAACATTAATCTTTTCCTATAATCTTTTCCTTTTAATCTTTAAGTTACACTTAATTTTATTTATCCAAAATGGCATCAGTTCATTTCATGACTGACCACAGGGGTCCTGAATACGGGTACTGTATGCCTCAGTATTACAATATTAACAATATACAATATAAATAGCATAAGAATGCAATTAGGATTTACTGATTTAAGCCTCTTAACTCAGCTGGAGGAGTATTAATAATCTTCTATTTAAGTGGAATACAAGTGCCTGTGTAGGATACAAAGTGAGTCCTTTATTATCCCCACAAGTATGGTACACACAAGTTCCATGGATATTCCTAGGGAGAGAAGATAATTCCATGTGAATTTCGGTAAAGTGCCTCTGCTACCAAACAAAAGACCAGTCACTGACCAATGACTCAACTCAATGCCATAACGTTGAGCAAGGTCTGGAAGACATGGTTCGTAAATTGATTTCTTCTCTTCGTCAACTGCAGAAGCCTGGTTCACGTCAATTTCAAATCTTATGGTAGGATCTAATACCAAAGCTTTTCCATTTCGATGATTTATGGCTATAATGTCAGCTCTCCTAGTTGAACCATTTGTCGAGATACAATGAACCTCCTCATAGACATTCCATTTCATCTGCTTCAGAAAAGTGGCTAGAGTAGTTCTCACTTTGTGATGCCTTGTAGTGATAAGAAGTTCGTTTTTGGGGCAGGATCCCAGTACATGTCCTAATGTTTCTATCTCGCTGCAATTAGGATAACGACAGCGGGTTGTACTAGACCTGCCAGGCACAACACGAACTGCAGTGATGTTGCATGACATTTTTAAGGCATTTGTCCATTCTGAGGATGACAATCCATTTCTCTCGCTTACCCAGGAGTTAGCCTTAGGAACATCTGCATAGAGTCTGACCCCTTTGCCTCGAAGAGTAAGCGTGCACCATGTGTCAAATGCTTGATTGCGAAGCTCTTTCCTCACACGTCAACCCGACCAGTCTTTTGCTTCTGATACATTTATTTTTAATTTTGTAAGTGCTGATGATCTTTCAGTTTCCAGATCTCGTAAAGAGTGAAGATGTTCATCATTTATATTAAGTAGAATCCTGCATATATTATGGTGCTGGATGAATGCTTCCCATGTAGCTCTCATTAGGCTTAGTCCTCGAAACTTTTTCGGTGCATATAACATACTATCTGGGCAATCATGTGGTAGCCCTATAATGGCTTTTGCTGCACCCCTGATTATCTTGTCTATATCATTTAAGAACCCATCTTGTAATTTATTAATGGGAGCACACTGCAGAGGATAGATAAGACATGGCCAGATGTACTGATTGATGATAGAAATCTTTTGGTCTGGCTTGAGCAAAATAGAATTGACTAATCGTGATATATCTGAATGCAAGCTTTTAATGACAGAGGCTTCATCAAAGACAATTTTGTCATTGAAATCCACTCCAAGATACCTAATACGTTCATGAGGGTCTGTAATAGATACTGATACTGGCAAATATAACAAAATTATTCTCTCGTATCCAGGTCTGATTTGAAATTATGACATATAACCTACAGCTAAACAGTGATTTATAGAATAAGATTTCTAAATGTACTTCAATATGAAAAGTAGGGATGTATTGGGGTAAATTTACAATTTAAGCCTGATTTTATTGGAATTAAAGAACTGGTATAAAAAAAGAACTATAAATTAGTATTTGATCTAATAAAAACACAGAAAAACAATAAACCGAACACTCATTCTCATATATCTTGTACTTAGAATAGTGTGTGGGCTCGCTTCCAACTCTCCATGAAGCAGGAAGCCTCTGGGTTTTGTGGTCTTTGCGGCCAGAATTAGACCTTGAGCTATGAAGGCCCTCAGTAAACATTAGCTCATCAGATAAACCAATGCAGCCCAACGCACTTAACAGCACAAAATTTTAGAATTTTCAGCAGATGAAAAAGTGTATTCAACAGGGTGAGCGTATTAAGAGGTGGATTTTATATAGTGATGTCAAGGGACCAGATGAAAAGAGCATAAAACATGGGATAGCGTAACAAAATAGCATGTATTATTGAGGTTTCACTGTTTTTTTTTTTATTTTAATTTTATTATTATTATTTTTTATTTGACTTGAGCCTCTACAGACTGCGTGTTAACAAACAATCTCATTTCCCATGTCTGTATCTTGTTAATTTGCTGGCTTTGACATCCTGCCAGTATCTTTTGAGCCCATATGCCTCCACCATAAAGCCCTGATAGTTTTTCACCATCTTTCTGAAGCTATCCCTGTCATTGATTTCATCCTCCATAATGCCCATTTCTCTCATCTTTCTCACACTCTTGGAACCATCTCAACTTAGATGTCTTCGGTTTAAGAAAATTCCAGATTTTCTTTGTGAGTCGCTCATTGTTCATACGGAAGATGTGACCATAAAACAGCAATCTTCTATTTCTAATTGTCGTTTGTTAATGGTTTATAGTTTGTCTTGCTGTATACTTCTTTATTCGATTTTAATCATACCTACCCGTCAACCCATCTATTGCCCTAGATCTTCTCTTTTTAAGTAGCTGATTGATTTGTCCTTTTCGGTTCATACTCAGGGTCTCTGAAGCGTCTGGTCTGACAACAGTGCTGTAATGTCTAAAATTGGCTCCTATACTCAGCATCTTCTTATTATAGATGTTTCAGTCAGTTGGAATGCTTGCTCTAATTTTCAGATGTGGATATTGGTCTCTTCTTGTTCTAGCCTATTCTCTTGGATTACTCCCTCCAGGTACTTAAATTTCTTAACTCTTCTAATTTTTCCATGGTCTGTTAACATCCATTCTGGACCATCACTGATGATCGTCATTGTATTTTGTCTTCTCAAAGGAGATTTGTAGCCCTACTTTTTTGCTGTTTCTTTAAGACGGTTTTATGTTTAATGTTTAATGTTAGATTGCCTGTCGGAGAACACAGCGTGTATAGACATGGTCAAAGAAATAAAATTACGAGAGCTGGTCAATAAGTAAGGTCTCCAACACTCTAGCCCAAGCTCACAACGTCGGACGAGAGGTTTGGCGCCACTGCCACGTCTTGCTATCTCCCCTCTTTCAAACGAGCCATTGCTGCAGCCGCTGAACCTTTTAGTGTCCGAGTTAGAGCTGTTTAAAATGGATCTCCCGATTTCCATCCCGCCAAGTAATAAGTAAGGTCTCCAACACTCTAGCCCAAGCTCACAACGTCAGACAAGAGAGTTGGCGCCATTACCATGTCCCGTTATCTCCCCTCTTTCAAACGAGCCATTGCTGCAGCCGCTGAACCTTTTAGTGTCCGAGATAGAGTTGTTTGAAATGGATCTCCCTATTTCCGTCCCCACAAACCCACCTTGCACAAACCTTATGAACATAAATTTGTCACTCAAAATGGTCTGTATGGAACCTTTAGAAATGTCAGAAAGCAATAAACAAAGTTCACGAGTAGTGACGCGTCGATTTTGTCGCACCAATTTATCAACTTTTGCCACCATCTCATCTGTGATGGCTGTTGTTGGTCTTCCACTTCGCTCTCATGAATATTTTTCCGGCCCTGTTTAAACTCACGAACTCATTTACACACATTTTTTATGTCCATACATCCCTCTCCATAAACTTTGCAAAGCTGTCTGTAAATTTCAATCGGCGGAACTCTTTTTGCAGTAAGAAACCGTATGACTTCGCGTAGGCGCATTTGGCGGGGACGGAAATCGGGAGATCCATTTCAAACAGCTCTACCTCGGACACTAAAAGATTCAGCAGCTGCAGCAATGGCACATTTGAAAGAGAGGAGGTAGTGGAACATGGCAGTGGTGCCAAATCTCTTGTCCGACGTTGTGAGTTTGGGCTAGAGTGTTGGAGACCTTACTTAATGACCAACCCTCGTACATCAAATCAGACACATCACAATTAAAAAACTCACTCATAGTGTAAAATGACCTTGTAGTCAACCAACCAGATTCGCGATTTTTATGGACATGGCTTCACAATTTTTCATATTTAAAGAAAGCCTGCAGGCAGGATAGTTCAATGAGTTTTGTTGCCTTGTTTCGTAATTGTGTAGATCGCTTCTATAACTAAAAGAATTAATAGTATCTCTAACATATAAATGAGACTCAAGAATATACTGACGAGTATTTTAAGATCAGTGAACAGTGGTCTACAATGTTCATTCAATAATGAATTAGTGATAATTCTAATGGCCTTCTTCTGGAGAACAAAAACCTTATTGATATGAGAACAATTGCCCCAGAGGGTAAGTTCATAAGTAAGAATACTGTGAAAATAGGCGAAATAAGCAACCCTAATGTAGGCATTAGGCACAATGGATCTTAGTCTTAGAGAAGAAAAAGAACTCTAGATAATATAAGACAAATATAGTTAATATGATCTTCCCAAGTCAATCTGTGATCAATGACAATACCCAGCGTATTAAAACTTTTGGGCTCCTGAGCTCTCTTAAGAGTGAATAATAAGAATTCAGTCTTAGAATCATTGGGAAGAAAGACATTGGCATTAAACCAATTTTTAGCAATCGCTAAATAAGGACACTGCCTCCTCTTTTGCTGTTTGAACATCATTACCTACTACATTTAGTAACGTATCGTCAGCATACATGATGGTATCTGGATTTAAATTACATGCCAAATCATTCGTGGCCACTAGGAACAAAACAGGGCCCAAAACCGAGCCCTGGGGTACTCCATAATTTACATTGCGCAAATTAGACGTTTGGCCATTCAACTTGACACAATTGGTTGTATAAATAAAAACAAAGCCACTGCTACCTAGCCGTTGCTTATGAGAAGGTTGAGAATATAGCAACGGCTGGCTGTTTGAAATAAATAAAAATTTCCCCTCCCTGCATAGCCGTGGCTCAGGCTACTGGTAGCAAGTGCTTGAACACCTGCATCCCATACCGCCCGGCACATGCAGCTGAGTAAACAAACATGCCACTTGACTATCTGTGACCGATTTAAAATTTAAAGTTCAGTATATAATGTATAAAAGTATTGTATTTAAAGAAAGAAAAGCTACTTTGGGAGAAAGGAAAGAGACAAGAGAGTTACATCTCTAGGCCTAGTAGCCTATTAAAAGGTCCTGGGTTCAAGCCCCAGTGTCAGAGGAATTTTTATCCTACAGTATTCTCTAGTATTCATGTTTTATTAGAAAACCTTGATTTTAGGGCACTAAAAATTATGTTTAGGCTTGTAAATTAATGAATTAAGCATTTAACTAAAACAGTAGACAGATATAATTTTACTTAATTTTAATAAACAAAAGTTAACATTTTATACTAATAAGCACATTTCGATATTTTGCTTACTTGTACCGTCATAGAAACGTATTATAGTTTAACATTTTAAATAATAGTTACCAGAGTAGGCAATTGTCCTAAAATCACAAGTATACTTAGTACCTATTAGGTAAATAATTAGGATATTTTATAATCTTAGCAGTTTTAATAGTTTGCTGAAGAGTCTAAAAGCTGGTGCTCTACCCCGTTTCTTTCATTCCCTCCAAGTATTTATGTTTGTTTGAAGAGGGGGCATAGTCAAATTGATAGCAAGACAAACAAACCCGGATAAGCTTTTAAGGGTGTGAGATTTCTTCAGATCAGCTTATTTTGTCCCACATTAAATAGCTTTGTAAGAGGATGGAGTTTCCATTTTTATTTCAATATGTTTTGCTATTAGTAAAGAAGGTAGGTCTACATATATATGTAGTTCTTTTATTAATATTTAATTATTTTCCATAATTAATTCATAAAATACGTTCATTTTGAATCTACTTGCTACATAATAGATTTGAAGTTATTTAGTTTACAGCATTACAATTTGAAATAGTGTTAAAAGAATTATTCACGTTTGAAATATTTTAGTTCATATTGATAACAGTAAAATATGAGAATGTGTTAGACTTATAATGATGTATTATTTCATGATTATTATTATTATAATAATAAAGAAAAGTAACAAAGTTAAGTTACACATGTTTTACAATTTTATTGTACAACCGGTTCTTTACATCTGTGCACATCATAATCCATACGTTCATTATAAATTACTCATATTGGTTAAAAAATCACCCCCATGAACCCCGCCAGTACGATTAAAAACTTCACTTGAGCAAGCTGAGTCCGCAAATGAGGTACCTCAGAAAAAAGCAAGCCGCTGCTACCAACAGAGAGTTTTATTTATACCAAATCCTAAGCAGCGGCTGAGCTGTCAAGGTCGTTGAGCAACGGCTAGGCAGGTGGTTGAGGAAGCCGCGTTTTATTTATACCAAACCAAGCAGCTGCTATGAATTAGTGAGTTTTGAGCCGCGGCTTGGTCTTATTTATACCACCAACTGTCTCCGCTCAGTTGGGTAGGAAGACAAAGTGGACAATTCATTTTCCGTGAAACCCAAATAGTGCAGTTTCTGTATTAATACTGTACCATTATTTTGATTTGTATTTATTTTTCGCGCACAATGGTACATGTTTTGAAGTTTGTTCGCTGGATGGATCGACCTGCTTTGTGTTTGCTTTGGCGGGCGTAGGTCCGTTGGGCTCTCCCTCCCTTTCTGCAACAGCCTAGTCGCGAGTGTGTCGTCTGTATGGCGTCAGTTGCGGCCATGGCTTCCTTCGGTTCTGACATGTTTTTCGTAGTTTCATTTCGTTAGTCTGTTTATATGTAATTTCTTCGGTATTTGTGCTTTCGTTCGTGGGATAATGTAGTCCCAGAGTATTCTTCAGGTTTGCAACAGGTTTTTAGTTTATCTTTCTTGTGTTTTAACTTAGTTATTATGTAATTGTAGAATTCTCCTCCCCCTCTTTCTGCGCTTGATAGCTGGTTGTTTCTCGGATTGATTTGGTAGTGCTATTTTAGTAGATTCTTCGTAGAAACCATATGTTCTGTCTCCTTTTGCTTGGGTAGTAATATTTTGAGGGTTTTCTGTTTATTTGAGTTGCGGGTGTTTCCTTATATAGCCTAAGTTATCGGCGTCATCAAGCTATAATGATGGCGTCTGTTTCTTTCTCTTCTCCCCTGTGCCTGTTTGCAAACCTGATGTGTTGCGGTCTGGTAAGTCATTTTTAAATTCGGTTTTCTTCAATTATTTTGGTCTGTATTTATTCTTTGTGCCATGCCCGTTTCTCCTGTCGTTTGGGATTTTAAGGCATCCTAAAACAGCAGTATTCTTTCCCGCCTTTCCTAAATTTCTTCCCCTTTTGTAGATGATTGTTTGTAGGCCTACATTTATATATATTTTTTGGTTTGTTTCGGTTTATCCTTCCTTACAAAATAAAGCCATTGTCCCTTGTGTTATTTTAAGAGTAATCTCCCTTTTTATATTGTAAAGTCCCCTTCTTCTGTGTGTTAATATTAATTTAAATTTGTTATAATGGTTAGGTTGCTCTTTCACCTTGTGATTTCGATGCATTCAGAATAATTACATTACAGTACTTTCCAAATTGTGAATTTAAATGTCTCAAGTAATGATGAGAACACTCGTATCAGATTATTTGCCAAAAGTGTGAATGTAAACAGTGCTGTATATTATTTTTGTTTTTTTTTTTATTTCAGGCTATACCTTTTTGTAAATTTCATTGTCTTGTAATATTTTGGTTCTAAATTATATATTATCTGTTATTGTTTTTGAATCAGAAACTTTTACATTCTGTTTTGTGCCCCCTCCGGGATGTCCTACTATACCTATGGGTGGGCCCGTTTTCAGGGAATAGGCTAATTTCCCTGGGATTGGTTTCCCAAGCTTCCTTCCACACATTTCATCCCTTAGGGCGGGGTTACAATTGGTAACGCCCGTGCGTGGTATGTCCACGATTCTCTGTTGTTTTTTGCTCTGAATTAAATACGGGTAGTCTGCAGAGTGTGCTTTTCGTCCTCTTTTTCCTTTTTGCCTATTAACTTAATTAATATTTCAGCTTGTAAAAGTTCTTGGTTCATTCTACTGATAGGCTAGGCCTAATTATTGTACAATGAGTCTCAGACAGATTGCACCCGCTTGCCGCGCGCCGTGCTTCTCTTGTGATGACTCAACACTTCCCGCGTCGCGGTCAGCTGTGTCCCCGCAGATAAGTCAACAATTCCTGCATAGCCTGCAGTTGAGCATTGTTCTCGTGTTGTACAGACGTGAAAGTGTTATTCTGTAGTTTGTCACAACTAAAATAAAACGTTATGATAGAGATAAACTCAATAACGGAAAAACAATTAATGCGTATTAATCGGAATTTCCTATCACGTTGCCAAAAATGTGTGGATGTAGGAGGAGGACACTTCCAGCATCTCCTGTAATAAGGTAGGTGCCTATTTTCGTTATTTTCAAACTTATTTAATTTATTTCCATTCTCACGCACGGACAAGTCAGTCAACTGCCGGGCAGTTCCTTTGCCGCATACCGGGGATAGGAGCGTCATCTGCGGGGAACCCAAAGCGCGGCGCGGCGGATCCAATCTGACTGAGACTCACTGTACTAATAAAGGATTTTATTTTAAGCACAAGAGTAATTTAAACACTGTTTATTTCAGGCTACTAATATAATCATTTTTTCCAGCATTCATTTTAATTTGTATGGTGTTTATAAAAAAGACTATGTACTGAAAGAAATTTCATGAATTTTGTATAACTGGTTGTAACTGTGATTTCATGTGGTGACCGGGCGTGCTGGTTGGGGTCCTGATTGCAAGCTATTCTGAGACCTGTGTTGTGATGTTTAGAGCCTACTTTGGCCTGTTGTTACATCAGCTGACAGTGGGTGACTTGTAAAAGAAGTTCTTTGAATTGTTGTAAATGCTTCAGTGGATCAACTCTGGCTTGGTGAGTTTTCTCCATTTTATTTATTTTGCTGCCCGTGACTAGTTTAAACTGATGGCCAAGATGAAACCAGTGTTTAATATTCCCGAATTTGACCTTTAACAAAAGATGTGTTTGTGGGAGAGTGAAAGTTAGCAGATTCAGGCTCATGGAGTAGTGACCATTTGGTGGGAGTTTTGACCTGTCTGTTAAAGCTGAGAGCTTCATGCACTCTCCAGGATCCAGGAGTGGACATGTTGTTTGTTGCTGGTGGGTCAAGGCTTCTGCTGGTTGTCTAGAAGCTGTGATGTGTTTCTTGTATAATATAGTTGTATATAGTATAGTAGTCAGGTTAAGGTAACCTTGGTCTGTGTGTGTATGTGCAGCGTCGTGTAGTTAGGCTCAGTAATTGTTTGTCATTGTTATCTCTATGATAGAATTGTGTTCTCTTTTCTTGGTGGGGTTTTCAGTCCCGTTAGCCTGGGGAAAAGGTGAGGAGCTCAGCGGGGTATGCTGTTGCCGGCCTCTGCAAAGTACTGGCTAAGGTGGCGTTTGCTGGTGCATCCAAGTTGGATGTACTATGGGTAGGTGTAGCCAAAGGGAAGTGTCCATTTCTTTTCAGTGGAGCGACTTGAGCAGATTGTACTATAGCCACAGATGACTGCGTTGCAGGGTGTATGTGAATAGAGGTTATGTTGACAGAAGTAGACAAAGAGATTGAGGTAGATGTAATTTTAGGTTATATTGATAGGGGCAATCAGAAATAAATGTGATGGGCCAATAGCATCGGATGGGTTTTTAAGTAAAAGTATAGTGCATTTTATTAATCGTGAGGTAGTAATTCAGGCATGTTCAAGTTTAATGAATTTTGTCAGATTCTCTGTTCAAGTTTCTAGCTAGCTCACCTAGCAGTAGTATACAAAGTTCATATAGTAAAGAATTAGTCCAGCCTTTTGTTGTAGCTCGTCAGAATCTGATCCACTGAACTGCTTGGGGTAAATAGATTTGGGCCAACTGGGTAAACCTTTGTAATTTGTGTGTATTGGTGTTTAATTTATCATCTGCTTTGCAGTCACCTTGAAGTCTGAGGTCCCACATGAGATCTTTTCCAGTATTGGTGTAAGATAATGAAAATTTAATTTTTTTTAACTTCAATAAAGATAAATGTAGTATCAAGAATTTTCAGGGACTTTAAAACTTGAGAAAATTATAATTGGTTAAGTCATTCAAGATAAAGCTAATTTTGTAATTAATACTATGTCAAAAACTTCATGTATTCTTCAGTTTTATAGATTTGGGGAAGACCTTTAATTTAATTTCTTCTTTAAGTAAGCACTTAGTACTGCAGAAACTTAAATTTGACTTAGTATTTTAAAGTAACTGTCTTTGTAAAATTTTAAATTTTGAACCTGTAACTGTGTATGACCTATGGGGGATCTTCCTGTTTGAATATTTTTTCTGCCACTTGTAATTTGAATGTTTCAGTGTAAACTCCCGTACTTCTGGTGGAGATGGTGATGCACATGCTACTTTCTCAATGTCTCTGCTCTGAAATGGAAATGTTTACCCTCTGGCTGTCGGCTGTGCTGTTTGGTCTGATGGAGGTTTTCACATGTAAAGAGGTTCCTTGTAGCACAAACTTCAGACCACAACATGAGTCGCTGCAGACTGGTTTAGTGAGGACGGTCACCAGTGAATGTGAGTGTGCAACCAATGTGGTAGGTGGGACCAGACGCGATGCCTACCAAATCAAGGTATGACACCGCCTATTATTACTGTGACCCTCCCCTCCTCTTCTGAGTAATTGTGACTACACAGTCAATATTCAGTCTCCTGGCCAGAGACAGTTGAAGGCCTGGTCTTGGATTTTGGGGAAATCGTCCAAACTCAGTGTACCCTGCCTGACCAGTTGTAGCAAGTATTTGCTGCCGTTTGAAGCAAGTTATGAAGAAGTGTCAAGAAAAATTTCAGAGCATGTAACAAAACAGTGTCTTCGATTTTGAAACTCGAGTGCATGTGCTATCCCATTTTCCTACCAGACTGTTCTATTATTTGTAAATTGCATTAATTTTTTTTACATACAGCAGGGTCAATATGTATTTTGGTTAAAGTCTCTCCTTCCCTCATTCTAATAAGATGTTTCTTCAAATTTAAAACCCTTGGTTTTTAGTTTAGGGGGTGGTGGTTGTACCATTATTTTGATTTGTATTTATTTTTCGCGCACAATGGTACATGTTTTGAAGTTTGGTCGCTGGATGGAGCGACCTGCTCTGTGTTTGCTTTGGCGAGCGTAGGTCCGCTGGGCTCTCCCTCCCTTCCTGCGACAGCCTAGTCGCGAGTGTGTCGTCTGTATGGCGTCAGTTGCGGGCATGGCTTCCTTCGGTTCTGACGTGTTTTCTTAGTTGCATTTTGTTAGTCTGTTTATATGTAATTTCTTCGGTATTTGTGCTTTCGTTCATGGGATAATGTAGTCCCAGAGTATCCTTCAGGTTTGCAACAGGTTTTTAGTTTATCTTTCTTGTGTTTTAACTTTGCAACAGGTTTTTAGTTTATCTTTCTTGTGTTTTAACTTAGTTATTATGTAATTGTAGAATTCCCCTCCCCCTCTTTCTGCGCTTGATAGCTGGTTATTTCTCGGATTGATTTGGTAGTGATATTTTAGTAGATTTGAGACGGAGGTAAATTTCTCCGTCTCCAATTTCTTTTCTCCTTGCTTGTGTGGCTCTCCTGGCTCGTATTGTGCTGCCCTCTGGCTCAAGGTTGGGGGTGTGAGCTGGAAGCCGTTCCGCCATTACGTTAGTACCGTTTGAGTTTTGTTTGTGTGTGGAGTTCTCTCCCGGATCTCCGGCTGGCTTATGGTGAGTTCGATCTATCCGTCATTTCATGCTTAAAAGGTGTATTCTGATTAATAGAGTTAATATTCCACCATGTTAAATTATATTCCAAGCCAACTACTACGAAACGTGAGACCTGAATATCTCCATTTGTATGCTCGTTATGAAAGGCATTAACTTAGCTAATGTAAATTTAAAAATGCCTTTTTCAAGTTAAACTTAATATGTGCCCTTACAAGTTTTTCTAGTAATTGTGTAGGCGTTTTACTTTGAAGAGTTGTCTTGTAAGTTTCCCTTCAATGATGGCATGTATTTCTGTATCCATTTCGTGTTCGTCAGCTAAGTGACGTCATGCCTGCTTCTTTCTGAATGTTTCGACAGGGATATATATATATATTTTTGGCTCTCACTTCTCGTTCAAGTTATTGCTATTTGTAAGGTTCCTTATGTGGAACGAGAGCTCGAAGTATTTTTCTAGTATACCTGGTCTGGTAGTTTCTGTAATGACAGGCTAATTAATCCTGTTTAATCTCTACCCCTTCCACCCTAGTATACGAATGCTGGTATCTCACTGGGGAAAATTAAGCTAGAAACAAGCTATAGTAATCATGCACTTTCGAATCTCAGTATTCCACATTCTCAATTACACAGTGCAAAATTTCTTATAAGGCTGTCCTTGCTTATTGCAATATTGCTTAGCCCATTTAAAATAGATTTCACATTTTGTAGGGCATAATTTAAATGAATGTGTATTCCTATAGCACATTGCTAAAATTCTTATAAAGCCTGGCTTGGCCATTTACATTTTGCTTAGCCTGTTTAAAATGGATTTCACATTTTGTAGGGCATAATTTAAATGAATGTGTATTCCTATAGCACATTGCTAAAATTCTTATAAAGGCTGGCTTGGCCATTTACATTTTGCTTAGCTTATTTAAAATAGATTTCAGAATTTTGTATGGCATAATTTAAATTACTGTGTATTCCCACAGCATTGCTGAAATTCTTATAAAGCCTGGCTTGGACATTTACATTTTGCTTAGCCTGTTTAAAATAGATTTCACATTTTGTAGGGCATAATTTAAATGAATGTGTATTCCTATAGCACATTGCTAAAATTCTTATAAAGCCTGGCTTGGACATTTACATTTTGCTTAGCCTGTTTAAAATAGATTTCACATTTTGTAGGGCATAATTTAAATGAATGTGTATTCCTATAGCACATTGCTAAAATTCTTATAAAGCCTGGCTTGGCCATTTACATTTTGCTTAGCCTGTTTAAAATAGATTTCACATTTTGTAGGGCATAATTTAAATGAATGTGTATTCCTATAGCACATTGCTAAAATTCTTATAAAGCCTGGCTTGGACATTTACATTTTGCTTAGCCTGTTTAAAATAGATTTCACATTTTGTAGGGCATAATTTAAATGAATGTGTATTCCTATAGCACATTGCTAAAATTCTTATAAAGCCTGGCTTGGCCATTTACATTTTGCTTAGCCTGTTTAAAATAGATTTCACATTTTGTAGGGCATAATTTAAATGAATGTGTATTCCTATAGCACATTGCTAAAATTCTTATAAAGCCTGGCTTGGCCATTTACATTTTGCTTAGCCTGTTTAAAATAGATTTCACATTTTGTAGGGCATAATTTAAATTAATGTGTATTCCTATAGCGCATTGCTAAATTCTTATAAAGCCTGTCTTGGCCATTTACAATTTGCTTGGCCTATCTAAAAGAGATTTGAGATTTTGTAAGGCATTATTCTAATTAATGAGAATTTGTACAGCATATTGCCAATTTTCTTATAAAGCTGTTTTTGCCTATTACAATTTGCTTGGCCTATCTAAAAGAGATTTCAGATTTTTGTAAGGCATTATTCTACTTAATGAGGATTTCTATATTGCTATTTTCTTTTAAAGCTGTTTTGGCCTATTACAATTTGCTTGGCCTATCTAAAAGAGATTTCAGATTTTTGGTAAGGCATTATTCTAATTAATGAGAATTGCTACAGCATATTGCTAATTTTCTTATAAAGCTGTTTTGCCTATTACAATTTGCTTCGCCTATCTAAAAGAGATTTCAGATTTTTGTAAGGCATTATTCTAATTAATGAGAATTTCTATATTGCTATTTTCTTATAAAGCTGTTTTGGCCTATTACAATTTGCTTGGCCTATCTAAAAGAGATTTCAGATTTTTGTAAGGCATTATTCTAATTAATGAGAATTTCTATATTGCTATTTTCTTATAAAACTGTTTTGGCCTATTACAATTTGCTTGGCCTATCTAAAAGAGATTTCAGATTTTTGTAAGGCATTATTCTAATTAATGAGAATTTGTACAGCACATTGCTAATTTTCTTATAAAGCTGTTTATGCCTATTACAATTTGCTTGGCCTATCTAAAAGAGATTTCAGATTTTTGTAAGGCATTATTCTAATTAATGAGAGTTTCTACATTGCTGATTTTCTTATAAAACTGTTTGCCTATTACGATTTGCTTGGCCTATCTAAAATAGATCTCAGATTTTTATAAGGCATTATTTTAATTAATGAGAATTTCTACAGCACATTGCAAATTTTCTGATAAGGCTGTTCTTGGTCATTTACAATTTTGCTTGGCCTATTTAAAATAGATTTCAGATTTTTGGTAAGGCATTATTTAAATTTATGAGAAGTTCTACGGCTCATTGCTAATTTTCTTATAAAGCTCTTCCTTGTCAATTATATTTTGTTTTGGCGACTTAAGATAGCTTCAGATGTATACAGGCCATTATGTATATTAAGCCATATTTTTCTTGAGGATTATTCTCTGCTAGTAAATTTCGACTGTGATATATGGGTGTACCGTCCCTTTATATATATTTATTTAAATTGCTTGTTGTCATAGAGTTGTCTCTCAAGTTATATTTATATAGAGTTTATGGTTATTAAATTGTTAAAATTATTTCAATTTGATTTATGGGTGTTCTCTCCATTCTCTTTCCTCCTCCCCGCGTGCCTGATATGTGAATTTATTCAAGTGACGATCTCCTCTGGTGTTCCCAGTTACCTTCCCCTATTATCTCTCGTTATCAGTGCTTGGCAATTATGGCGATGTATCATTCTAACCTAACCTTCTTAACCAGCTCTCCTGGATGCTAGACTTTGTTTGTTGTTTAGTACTCTTGAGTTCTCGTAACTGTTTGCCCACACCATCTTTAGAAGTTTAATCAGGCCGCAGATTCTTCGTAGAAACCATATGTTCTGTCTCCTTTTGCTTGGGTAGTAATATTTTGAGGGTTTTCTGTTTATTTGAGTTGCGGGTGTTTCCTTATATAGCCTAAGTTATCAGCTTCATCAAGCTATAATGATGGCGTCTGTTTCTTTCTCTTCTCCCCTGTGCCTGCTTGCAAACCTGATGTGTCACGATCTGGTAAGTCATTTTTCAATTCGGTTTTCTTCAATTATTTTGATCTGTATTTGGTCTTTGTGCCATGCCCGTTTCTCCTGTCATTTGGGATTTTAAGGCATCCTAAAACGGCAGTATTCTTTCCCGCCTTTCCTAAATTTCTTCCCCTTTTGTAAATGATTGTTTGTAGGCCTACATTTATATATATTTTTTGGTTTGTTTCGGTTTAACCTTCCTTACAAAATAAAGCCATCGCCCCTTGTGTTATTTTACGAGTAATCTCCCTTTTTCTATTGTAAAGCCCCCTTCTTCTGTGTGTTAATATTAATTTAAATTGGTTATAATGGTTAGGTTGCTCTTTCACCTTGTGATTTCGATGTATTCAGAATAATTACATTACAGTAATTTCCAAATTGTGAATTTAAATGTCTCAAGTAATGATGAGAACACTCTATCAGATTATTTGCCAAAAGTGTGAATGTAAACAGTGCTGTATATTATTTTTGTTTTTTTTTATTTCAGGCCATACCTTTTTGTAAATTTCATTGTCTTGTAATATTTTGGTTCTAAATTATATATTATCTGTTATTGTTTTTGAATCAGGAACTTTTACATTCTGTTTTGTGCCCCCTCCGGGATGTCCTACTATACCTATGGGTGGGCCCGTTTTCAGGGAATAGGCTAATTTCCCTGGGGTTGGTTTCCCAAGCTTCCTTCCACACATTTCATCCCTTAGGGCGGGGTTACAATACATCATGTTCACCATAGTCAAACGCCTTACTTACGTTGCAAAAAGATGCATGAAGAGAATTACTTTCTTCAAAGGCATCTAGTATCTTTTTTACTAGATATCTGACCGCACCAGTGGAACTGTGGCCAAATCTAAAACCGTATTGGTTATTGTAGTATAAATTCTCGGATTCTAAATAGTCACAAATTTGTTTTTTCATTACTAATTCGAATACTTTAGAAAATACTGGTACAATTGAGATCAGCTGCTTATACCTGCGTTGAACGGTTGTTTGGTTGTTCACCGTGCAAGTTCTGCATAAGCGGCATTACCAATAATCGGAGTGTACCTGCCGAGTTTACACCGGGTTTGTACGTCCAACGTCATCAAATACGTCACTCTAGTTGTGACGTTACTAGCCCCAGGCTATGAAGGGACTGCTGAACGTCATCTATCGGTGTAGCGGGCAAACAATGATGGATCGTCTGCAGACTAATTCTAGTTTCAGTATTTCATTATATTGTTTTCAGAAAGCTGTAATCATGTATGGAAATATGTCCCGCAAACAAGGAACAATGTTTATAATTCCGCAAAAGCAGCTCAGAATATGCGTAGCCTCAAAATTCAATCTCAGACATCTACGAAACGACCAGCTGTTACGGATATCGGCCATCTTGATTATTTACGTCAAGTTTATACAAGGGGGCCAGGCTGTGTAAAGGTTGCACACATTCAGCCTTATGCAAGGATTATTAGTACACTTTTTCTCCTCAGCTGTGCATATTCCTGGTATAAATGTTACAACTGGATTATTAGTAAGACTTTTATAAATCACAATAATAATCATACAATACGAACCCAAACAACTTTTAGAAATACGGTAGGCCTACTGGCTTTTGTTAAATCTGTGACCTTAGACTATAAACTTGTTATATTTAAATTTGTGTTTGTGTAATATTAAAAACTGTTAATCTTGAAGGTGTTGGATTTTGGAATTTTATTTTAAAAGTTAACACAATCTATTAGCAATTATATTAAATGAGCTTAAAAGGCCCGGCATCACCCGGGTTTTGTATTATGTGTGTAATTCAAAATTAAATTATGGAGGACATCTGATTTCCAAGCTGTAAGTCCTTATATATAGGGATACCACATTTTGAAGCAAAGAAGAACAAATTATCACAAACTATTCCTTCAGAAAATGCTAGATTTGGATTTTATCGCTCAATAGGACTTAGAATTTTGCAACCTATTGCTTTTACACACCATGCCTGGTAGAGGTTGAAGTAAGTATGAACAGAAATTCTGATAACATAACATTTGTTTACAAGGGCATTGTATTTCCCACTTTCATGTTGCCATGCAACCGTTTTGAGTGAAATCAAAAGAAAACCAATATCACTTTCACACATTCTTGGCCAAAAATCTTGAACACAAAATTTTACTGCACACATAGGCCTAGGACTAAAAAGGTTTCATCCTATTTTGTCACTTTTCACATCGTTAGGGCTTACAATATACATCCCTATTTCTCAACTAATACAAAGCCTACAGAGATGAATAAAGTATCAGTGGATAGAATTTTTTATAGACTTCTGGTATAGCATTACTCGCTACCCATCGTTGGCACAAACTCAGGCTGAAACAACTGTATATGCTGTCCCTGCAACACGACCTCCTACGCTACATCAAAATGTGAAGTGAGAAAATTATATTCTCCATGTCCAGAGTAGAGAAAGTTATGTGATTCATCACACCCAAAATTTTATTTGTGAAAGCCCAGTAAAATGCAAAAGCCAAAGTTCTATGGGAACACTGCTAACAATGCGTCATGAGAACTGAATCACATTTGCAGAATTGAGTGTTATGTTTTCAGAAATCAAGCCCCTAACTTTCTTTCTACTGACTCATCAAGGATTTCAATAGCTTTAAACCTTCTCTGGATACATGGATCATTTTGCAATAAACCGTGCGTAAATCGGTCCAGTAGTTTTTAATCTATAAAGGCCACACATACTAACATTGTCTTTTATAAATATATAGAGAGAATTACTTATCTCTAATACTGTTTGAATAAATGTGAATGAGGTATCACTTTATAAAATATAAGTTTATAAAGAAAACCTAAGACATTATTATTATTTTTTTAAAGAAGATGACTCAAGGTATGCTTTTGAAAATAAGTGAAAAATTATTTCTTAGGAAAGGGTAAATAATTTCCTATGATGATTCCTAGATCAACATGTGGAATTTTACTGAAATAGTTTAATTTTAAGGTACCTGAACCATTAATAAGCATTAAAACACTCAAAACTAAGGATTTTTATAAATTCCCACTTTTTGAGAATATTTCCTGGTCAAGGAAATATTCCCATTTTATAAATTCCTTCCCACTGGGAATATTTCCTGCCCACATCACTATGCTAGACCCAACTCAATATTACATCCAGCCAAAATGTAATTTATGGCTTATGTGAAACTGTTAAAAATCTACTTTTTAACAGAAGTTCTCTAAAAAAAGATGTTCTTCACAAAATCGCTACAGAAACCAAATTAATATCAAATCTGATGCTGAATTACTATTTCACATGAAGAGAGAGGAAAAATGACTGCTCTTGTCACTATCACTCTCTTGCAAGATCCAGGGTCTACTGTAAATACTATTCTTGTCAAAACAATTATAATAGCCAAAAATTCCACAATATCTTACCTTAATTTCATCCAATAGCTTAAGACAGGATGCATACTTGGATTCATAGAACTTAAATATGATATCCCTGAGCTGTGGTTCTAATTCCAGGAACAATTTGAAAGAGCTGAGAAAAGAAAATGCACATGAAATAAACTGTGAAAATTAGCATTATATATGGTTATAAAATGAAAATTCTGTACATGCCTTATTGAGATTTAGAACAAATCTGTATCTCTAAGGGCTGTGTTCACCAACACGGATAAAATTTCTCGGTACGATTAATCCATTATCTCAAATAGTAAACCTTTCGGTTTTCACCACATAGTTTGGTTTTCAAAAGCTCGGTTTTTGTCTACTACTTGTCTGACCCTTAAATTTTTCATAAGAGAACTAACGTCATCTGGCGGCGGTTGTGTGAAACAGCGGGGGGAAGACTGTCTATTGGCTATGTCCGGACATGAAATGTAAATGTTGCCATAGCAACGGAAAGTTTCCCACTCACGCTGTCTCTAGCTAGTAGTTCTACAAATGGTCATTAGATGTCTCACTGTTTTGGGGGCGTGGCGTATAGCAAATAATTTCGTTTTTCCCTTGAATCTTGTGCAGAAATTAATGTCATAAATGTCATAGTCCGGCATACATTCCTTTATACATTAGGGTGCCTTATTCTATGTTCTGCTTCATTTTCGCCATCACTGTGATCATCTCTCATGTTGATCAGATGTTCCAATCGCCTACACGCCATCTTGATGTCGCAGTTAGCTTGGTTTATCCTGTTTTGCTGGCCGATATTTCAATGGTAAAGCATTAGCTTGAATATTATTGAAATACCAAGTTACTGTAGCTGGTGAAATGCAAAATGGACAATATCGCAGCTTTTCAGTCTAAAAACCAGGATCAGACAGATTATCGGCATTGGTGAACACAGCCCTAATTCAGGGGTTCTTAACCTATGGTACGCATACCCCCAAGGAGTAGGAGGTTGACTAATGGATATGTTAGTAAAATAATATAAAAATATGCATCTCTGATTTCACCAACCTTAATATTCAAATGGGCCTGCACCTGAATTTATTGCAGATTTGGATAAGATAACATTTTCCACCTAAAGGCACAAAAATGGACTGGACCCACAACCCCTTTTCTTTTGATGCTATGGAAACTTGTAGCAACCTGTCTTATTCCCAAAAGGAACAATTATTTGAAGTGTCGTGTGATCTAATATTGAAAAACAAGCATTTAAATGCTGTATTGTTGAATTTTTGGATTGGTGTTGGGAAGGAATATAAAGAATTATCAAGCACTGGATTTACGACTACATATTTATGTGAAAGAGGGTTTTCGAGTTCGACTTATCTGAAAAGTAGATACAGAAACAAACTTAATGTTGAGGATGATTAAAGGTAGTATTTGACAAAGCTAAAGCCAAGCATTGATCAGCTGTGTAAAGGGAACTTTTTTCTGAAGGGGGCCTACTTTTATAAATTTTGTGTTTTAGTAAAATTGTCATTAAAAATATATTTACGCAATATCTCTTGTCTCTATTGAAATAACTTACATAATACAAAACAGAGATTAAACCACATTAACTGACAGACCCTTAAGGAACATTTTCTGAAAATAACTGAGTTTACTATTTGAAGGGTAAAAAAGAGATACAGTGATTAAAAAAGGTTGCGAACCCCTGTTCTAATCAACAGGCATCTCAATCCGGGTTATTAAAAGAATTGGTTTACCAATCAATTTATGACTGAACATTATTTTTTTAAAAGCGTAAAATTATTATTATTATTATTATTATTATTCTTTTTTTAATTCAAGACACATTATTATCTTAAACATTTTTAACAAAATACCATATAATTAAAACGACAAAATGAATTGTTTATTGTGAATTATGATGAACTGTGTACTGGTATGTAGCTTGTGTTTCAAACACTTGGGCCACCACATAGGGAAGGAAGAGGGAAATCTCCCCATCCCCCTCCCCTGTTTGTATGAGTATAGAAAGTGAGTGGGAACAGATATACTCCAAGAATGAGTAACGGAATGCAAGGGTCTCCATCCCTTATCTATTGTAAAGGCACATGGAAACTCTGCTTGTTTCTTTTATTTGTTCACATCGGTCATGTGCTAGTACTTGTTGTCCGTGTAGGGGCAATCATATGTTGTGAAGTGTTTTTATCAGTTTTACTGTGCCTCATGTCAACATAGCAGAAACGGGTCGTGATAATGATAGAAGAAAAGTTAAAAGCAGTTAAAAGAATTAAAAATGGTGAGTTTTGCATACTGTGGCAGCTGATTTTGGTGTTGGTGTTTCCATTGTTTCTGATTTATCTAAAATTGCCATTTTAATTTTTATCTGGGATTATGGTTATCTCAAACCACCTTGTTTTGGTTAACAGAGGTTCTACTGTATATTAATTTTTAATTTAATGGCTAAAAATTAATTGACAACTCTTTAGTGGACGAATCTAGTATTGTGGCCGAGGTGTAAGCCGAGGCTGAAATACTGGATGAGTTCGATAAAGATTTTGCGTACATGGTGCATACAATATTTATTAGTGAAAGCTCTCGAAATCATATGAAATTAAATAAAAGTACTGTATAATTAATTGTCAGCCATCTGTTAACATCATATTCTCACAGCTGCCTTAATTGCAGAACAAACAATGAACTGTACTAATACGAAATGCAGTACAGATACATAATATATGAGTTGCTTGTTTGTAAACAATAATGCATATGAACTATTATTTATGACTAGCTTGTGAAAATATGAGTGAAATTCCCGAGGAAATTTTAATCCAAGCCAGAAACATTGAATTGGAGCTGCTGCCAATAAAATCTCGACAGCAGTGGACTATGAGGAGGAATATATTGCATTTAAATGCTGATGCATCCATGGTAAGCAATTTTCTCTTGTGAACAAAGATGTGAAAAGTTGTTGGCTTACATTTGTTGTTACATGATGAAGTAGGCTACCATAATTTGCAAAAATCCCTGGTAAAGTTTCTGATTATCATAAAGAAACATGTTGGCTTAAATTTGTAGTTTTATGACCAAATATATGCTTAAATCCATGTTAAAGTTGGTGTGACTGGTCAATGCCATCTGGATTTTGTTTATACATTGCCATGAAACTTTAGCATATAGGCAGATAAAATTGTATTTTAAATGAAGTTCATGGAATTTTAGCTGCCTAAGTCACTAAAATGCATTTTTGTTACCAGTTCGACAAGCAGCTGTTTTAGAGAGCATATACTAAAAAATAAACAGAATTCACTTCACATTAAGAAGCAGAACATTAAGATTGAGGAACTGAGTGAGGTGGCCGAGATGGTAACGTCTTGGACATGCATTCAGGAGGTTCCAGGTTCAAGTCCCAGGGCCGGCCAATTTGACGTGGGTTTTTTCATGGTTTCCCCAGTTATAATAGTCCATGTGCCAGACCCCCAAAATTGACCATGTCATTATAATTTGGGGGGACTGAATGAAACTTACACCACACGTTCCTGGGGTCATGTGGAGCAAAAAAGTCGGGGGGGGGGCCATCATGAGGAGGTAGCTTTCAAAAATGGCGGCCATTCAAAATGGCGGACGCTTGTGAATCTTTAAATTCAAATATCTCGGGACTGGGTTCATCAATCTTGAATTTTATTTTTTCAAAATGTAGGTTATTCTTCTGGCTACATGTTTGTTCCACATGTCTGTGGCCAAAAAACCAGTATTTATTGGTCAAAACTCTAAAAATCGGAAAAATAGATTTTTTGACATTTACGTTTTGCGGTTTATTACTCTAACCGTTGGGTATATCGAAAAAGTGTCTGAAACAAAAGTTGTAGAGACACATCTCACCTTTAAAACGCAAAAATGAAATCGAAGATCGGATCAATAGAATCCGAGATATCCAGATTCAAAGCGGGCGGAGCGGGGTTGAGCGTGTTGACCGAGCGCTCGGTGCAGCCTAGCGAGAGGCGAGACTTAGCGTAAAATCCTGCACTTTATTTATTTTTAACCTCAGTAATTGCTTTATTACTAGATAAATTTACTTACCTACTAATGTGCACTATTTTTAACATGATTATTAAACACTTACTCATAAATACAATTAACAATTACATCATTTATCTGGGAAATGGACATCAACAGTTACCAACTCATATAATATACTGTCAAGGCTTTTATCTTCGATTTTTAAGATGAAATCGTTAAAGGAACTTCAAATAGTCGAAATAATTAAAAAAAAAAGGAAAAAAGTATTACAATTTAGGTATGTATCGGAGACTTTTAACAATACTTTCTGAAATGAACACAGGACGTAAGCAACTAAGAAATAAAAATTCCTATAAAATGCCTTATAGCCTATAATATTATGAACAATCTTGAAATAAGTCTTCTTCACAAGAATCACTGTAATCAGTTATTATAATTGCACTCTTCCTCATCTGCTGTTGCTTTGGTACACCCCTTCCACCCACAGCTCTCGGTGCATCGGATTTGAGTAATAAATACAATTAACAATTATACAATTTACCTGGGAAATGAACATCACTAATTATGAACTAAACATCCCTCAACTCTGTACTTCAAGATGAACATGTTCAAGCCACTCTACTTGATACATCTTCTTACAAGTAATGAAGAAATGCTGTCCTTTCGGATGAAATATATCGCCCCAGTGGAGCTACTTTCCGTTTTTCTTCGGACTAATCGAGAAGGCATTTTTTTTCTGTTTTTAGCTGCTGTTGAAAAAATTTTGCCTTGAATTTTTGCGCTGGATAGAGTGAACTACTCACATTATCTATCATAACACTTTCTTGAATTATCTAAACTAGAAGGAGAGCACATATGTTCACCAATATTATGTAGAAGGAGGTTTTCAGTACAAATAAGAAGCAACAACCCATTTTCTAGAATTCCAGTGGACCAAGCCATCAAAGATACTGTAAACAAAGACACCCAAACTCCTGAAGGTACTAAGGATTTCAGTCTGAAAAAGTAGGCTGTAATACGGTAATATGTTAATGCTGAGTACAGAGCTAAAGAACCTCCTCAGCATTCTATCATCCAGCGAAACAGATCAGTGCCACCCTGACCTCCAAAGCCCAAAGACACTTAGAGATGAGAAAGACGTGACAACTCTCACTGACCTTCTAGCCGAGTTGACGAACCCCTTCGATCCCAACCCTTAAGATATTGTACATTTGCCTACTGGAATATATGTTCTTCTGATCACATTGATTTGGAAAACAAGGGGAAAATAACTTATTAAGAGTTCACGTTTCGGCTAGCTAAAGGAGAAGGGTTTCATAAACGTATTAAGAAAGTGGGTCTTAAGATTAGTAGACTAAAGAAGAGCAAAAAAAACCAAGGTTGGAAACAAAGAAGCAATCCTCCAGTGCAATCAAAATTTATTCAGCAAAATGACCTTTATTGCAGAAAACCAACAACTTGACATGATGGAAGGATTCAGATATCCTCTGGTGCCGGCGAATGTTAATGGGCCTTTGAAGAAAACCTACAAATCAGTATTATCTAATTTTTTTGAAGTATACACCACCCCTGCCAGTCTGCCGGAAAAAGATTTGGCCTGAATCATTGATTCAATGGCCGTGCTTCAGTCCATCAAAGGATAACAAAAAACGTTTTACGAATTCTCAACGAATTTTCTCAAGCAGGTTTTTAAAATAGGTCGGAGGGTTGACATATATTATTCAGAGGTTTCGATCAAATCTTTGGAGCGGGAAAAGAGCGGAACAGCTGAAGGTATCAAATTTAGTGAAATCAAGGGTGGCCAGAGAGTGGTTTGTTAGAGGACGCTTCTAAGGAACAGTTACGGCAAAAATATGATAAAATTCTTTTTTTGCAGTTTGTAAGAGGAGAAATTTGAAAACATAATTGGAAACCAAGAAATCTTCGTAGCAGTTGGTGAGATCTGCTTCATGATCATTTATATTAGGAGCAAAAATGTTCCTGAGCTGTTCTGCACTCAAGAATAAGCTGATTCCAGAATTATGCTGCATGCAAGGAACGCCTGAATCGGGAAACAAACAAAACAGTTTCAACAGATATGCAAGTTTCCCAGATAGTATCTGCCTTAGGCGAACAGCTTTTTACGGCTCTTATTGGGTATTACTGCTGGTCTGGCTGCGACACAATCAGTGCTTTAGCTGGCCAGGGGAAAGTTTAAAAGCTTTTGTGCAAAAAGGAACAAAGATTTATTGAAGCATTCAGGATGTTAGGCAAAGATTGGAAGATGTATAATGATGTTGATGACAGCAAAGAAGAATTTGTCTTCCAGTCGTATGCCCCCAAACGCAAGGTGAAATGAGCTGCGCTACCAGATGTTCAGAGGGCCAGATTGAGAGCTTCCAAATGTCTCTTTATAAAGACACCTTGAGAAAACACAATAAACGTGCCAACTACCAGGCCGGAATTTTGATCAACTGTGCACCAGAAAGTTACTCGTGCTTAGCAACTCAAATCTGAATCATCGAGAGCTGTTGGTGCAAGGGGTTTGCCAAAGCAACGGCAGTTGAGGACGAGAGCAATAATTATAATACCTGACTTCAGTGATTCTAGTGAAGAAGGCTTAATTCAACATTGTTAATAATATTGTATAAGGCATTTTATGGGAATTTTTATTTCTTAGTTGCTTACATCCTGTGTTCATTTCTGAAAGTATTGTTAAAAGTCTTCGATACATACCTAAACTGTAATACTTTTTTCCTCTTTTAATTATTTCGACTATTTGAAGTTCCTTTAACGATTTCATGTTAAAAATCGGATATAAAAGCCTTGACAGTATATTATATGAGTTGGTAATTATTGACGTCCATTTCCCAGATAAACAATATAGTTGTTAATTGTATTTATGAGAAAGTGTTTAATGATCATGTTAAAAATAGTGCACATTAGTAGATAATGTAAATTTATCTAGTAATAAAGCAATTACTGAGGCTGAAAATAAATAAAGCGCAGGATTTTACGCCCTGTCTCGCCTCTCACTAGGCTGCACCGAGCGCTCGGTCAACATGCTCAACCCCGCTCCGCCCGCTTTGAATCTGGATATCTCGGATTCTATTGATCCGATCTTCGATTTCATTTTTGCGTTTTAAAGGTGAGATGTGTCTCTACAACTTTTGTTTCAGACACGTTTTCGATATACCCAACGGTTAGAGTAATAAACCGCAAAACGTAAATGTCAAAAAATCTATTTTTCCGATTTTTAGAATTTTGACCAATAAATATTGGTTTTTTGTTCACATACATGTTGAACAAACATGTAGCCAGAAGAATAACCTACATTTTGAAAAAATAAAATTCAAGATTGATGAACCCAGTCCCGAGATATTTGAATTTAAAAATTCACAGTCGTCCGCCATTTTGAATGACCGCCATGTTTGAAAGCTACCTCCTCATGATGGCCCCCCCCCCCCGACTTTTTTGCTCCACATGACCCCAGGAACGTGTGGTATAAGTTTCATTCAGTCCCCCCAAATTATAATGACCGATGGGTCTGGCACATGGACTATAAAGGCAAATGCTGAATTGGAAATTTACATACCATGAATCATCCTCACCATTTCATTCTGTATCATATCCATTTAAATTAGTTTGAGTTGAAATTTACTCCATTAAATATACCGACAATAGAATCACTTGACAAGCAACAAACAGTTCCATGGCATACCCTACTGTACAGACACAGATTCCAAACTCCTGATATAGCCTCAAAGCTAAAAGGAGTATAAACACAGCAGAAATAAAATAAAATAAAGAAAGATTGAGGAAAGGATTAACTGATCAATTGTGAAATTACATTTAAATAAATATATTTAAATTTTCAAGTAATTTATCTTCATGCTGAAGTTCCTACTTGTCATCGATGGATTTGTAAACAAGAATTTTTTCTGTGCCATCCCAGAGATGAAATGCCCTAATTTGAAACACTCATACAGAACATAATAAACAACGAGATAATTTTGTTAGGTGTTAGATGGTAAATTAGCTATGGAAATTTATATTTATAACAAGTAGATGCCTGTGACTTTGCCCACAATAATTAATTTGAAGATTAAAAATTAAGAGCAAAATAATTAAAATATTATATTTATTAACACTTAAGACATGAATCATTCATAAACTAAATGATTAATAATTATAATAAAACAGAAATTCCACAATTGGAAAATTCCACTTGTGAAAAACGATCTCAGATTCGAGTTCCCTGGCCTAGAAAACTCCTGTGTAGTGAGTTCCGTCCAAATCTATCAATGTTTACTCATTTAGGCCTATATTCATTATCCCTCTTTTGTCTAGGTTGAAAATGTCAGATGTCTGAATGCCTTGACATTATAAACAAATGAAAGGACCAGTGAGGGCTTACAAAATTGAAGCGATCGATAATTCCATGCAATATGTTGAAAAAATCATGATGCTTTTATTTCCAAGTTATGACTAAAAAAAGGAATTGGTTTACAATTGAAATGTATTACTGAAAACTGATTCTTCAATAGTGCAAAAAATTCACTTTTTCACTCATAACTCGCGTATGAAAGTGAAAATTAAAAATCCGGCTTCGATGTGGATTCGGCCACCCTTCAGTCCATCTACATGTTTAATCTGTTTAATTTACATCTGTATGTTTAAAATTTCAGATCTCTGCATGCACTAGATTTGGCTAAGCATCACGCATAGACAGACAGACAGACACTTCCTCTTATTATTATAGATGTTATATAAAGTTCATCTGTATTTTTATTTATTTTTATGTCAGGTGCTGAAAATCAAAGGGATTGAAAAATTTGGGCAAAAAATAGAAAAATGGCAAGAATGCTGAAAAAGCACAAACCGCGTGGTGGTATGCAGAACTAGGGACCATTTATTGCAGTTCAACATTTCCGTGCAGAGTATCATACAAACCCTACCAATGCCAAGAGAATCAAGGTGTGGAAAGCAGTGTTTCTAGAGACAGGATCTGTTACTAAGATGCATGTTACTAAGAAGGAGAATGTTAATTGCATTTCAGATATGTCTGCAAGAAGTCCTAAGAAATCCATTCGTATGGTATCACCTGAGCTTGGTGTCTCAAAAGCAACTATCCACGATGTGCTACAAAGTGCCTACAGCTTTATACATACAAAGTGCAATTGTGACATGAAATGAAACCGATGATAAACCCAAACAAGCAACTCTTGCCAAATTCTTCAGCAAACTGACATAGACAACAATTTTTTGGCCAAGATTATGTTTTCTGATGAGGCAACATTTCACCGCAGTGGAAAAGTCAACAGACACAATGTGCGAATTTAGGGTAGTGATGTCCTCAAGGGGCCTTAGAGTATGAATGAGACAACACAAAGGTCAACATTTGGTGTGACTTAATGGAGGATGAAATTATTGGACATTTTTTTCTTTGCAGAGACAACTGGTCACACATATCTTGATATGTTAGATAATTTTGTGTTCCCTCAGGTAAGACATCGATACTCACACCTGCTCTTCCAGCAGGATGGAGCCCCTTCACACTGGCATTGAGTGACAAATTCTCACAAAGTTGGATTGGGAGAGGTGGTCCAATCCCATGGCCACCCCAGTCACCTGACATTACTGTATTTCTTCTTGTGGGGGTACGTTATGTAAAGGTGTACTCTAGCAACTCTGGAACAGCTTCATGACAGTATTAGAGCTGCAATTGAGACAGTTGTCCTACAGATGCTAAAGGATACCTGGAGAGAAATGGAGTATAGATTAGACATCCTCCATGCCATTCCTCATGTATAAGTAGTGTGATTGAACAAACAAAACTTCAAAACTTTGTGTATCCGTTGTTTTATGAATCTTCTTTATGTATCGAATATATATTGTATTACAGACATTTCAAATTAGGGCGTTTCATTTTGGACACCTTGTATTACTACATGAAAATACTTTTCTGGGGTTGCTAGCCAGGTGAGTAATTTGGAAAACTCAGACTTTTAGAGGAGCATGCTTCCTACATCTTCAGGGAATTACTTCATTTGGCTAGCAATCCAAGAACGGTATATTTTGATCATATGCCGAGCATATGGATGAAAGCAGTGCATTATCATAATTGGAGTGGAACTCCAGAATCCTACAATCCTATCAGGCTGTGTCATTACCCGCCCAATTTCCTCGAGGAAGATACCAGTCCTTGTCCTAACGCTACCTTCAAATTGGTTAAACCCACAAGTGGTCCTAAAACTGCCAAATATGATGTATGTAATATGACCAATCTGATCGTACAACCACAAAGACATAGGGCCGGTTGCACAAAAGCTCCAGATATCTTCTAGACAGCTAATGGTTCTATACATCTTATATACTCGATAAACACCTTCCCATTTCCGAAAGGGAATACGCTCGGTAAATAGCCAATGTCAGATAAATGAGTTGAGCACTTTGTCAATAGATGGAGACACGATGAATACTGTAATATCAAATTGGCCGTGATTGAGTAGCAACCAATGAGAGCGCTTCTAGCTATTGTATTTAAAATGGCTTAATTTTCTTTCTGCTTTTTCTTGTCTGCTGTTTCTCTGGTAAACTGAATGTAAAAAGTGAGAGAAACTTCAGCAATTTCGACTTCGAGACTTGTGCATTCAAGAAAATGTCACCCATCACAATCTCACAACGTAATGCATAAAACGTAACACATTAATTAAGTTATAGCTGATTTACCACTGAGAAAGGAATGCTTCGATTTCTTCCCAATTTTAATGATGGGCTATTTAACGCTGAAAAAAGCATGCTTGCAGTTGTTCCTTATTTCATATGATGGCCTGTTTATCCTTAGGTAATTGCTTTGACAGCCTGATTCTTTCCGAAACTCAATATTGTCAAAGATCTAATTCTTTCAAGGAATATTTTTGCTTTGCACATCTCTAGGCCTAATTATTGCCTCAGGATGAAGAAGACGAGAAAGAAGATGATTATGTATTAATATTCGTGCTGTAAAAAGGCAATATTTTCTTCATAAAGTGTTGCATCAGAAAATAAAATTAATATACTTAAACTATATATATATATTTTTTTTGTCCACCGCTGTGGCTCAGGGGATGCGTCCAATCCTCTCACGCAGCGGGTCCGGGTTCGATTCCTGGTCGGGACAAGTTACCTAGGTGAGGTTTTTTCCGGGGTTTTCCCTCACCTATGAGACAAATGTCAGGTAACTTTAGGCCCTTGTGGTCCCCGGATATCATCTGGCCGTCATTATCATCTTCATCCTCATCCTCGCCTTGTTCTGAGTGTGTGTGTGAATGGTGTGTATCGTCCTATGTGTTCGTGTTGTCTCGGAGGTGGCCCTGGAATTGGGCTGATCACTCATCCGGGGAGGCCCTCCATGTCCTTGTCTGGTCAAAAAAGTATGTATGTGATCCAAAGGTAATTCCTCTCCCGACAGGTCGCGACCCTGTAAGGCCCGGGCGGCTTGGGTCGCTTAAATCCTAAAAGGGAGAGGTAAAACTACGAAAAAGAAAGAAAGAAAGAAAAACTATATTTTTTTCCGAAGCTGAATATCATCGTACTTCTTGAAAGGATTGCTGTATATTTTCAGGGAATATTTACTTCTGTTTAGACCTAGGCCTTATACGATTTGGCATTGAAGATGACCAGCAAGAAAATATGATGTGAATTAATATTCGCGATGTTTTCCTAAAATTATTACAACAGAAAATGGAATTAATACAAATAATCGATGGATACATTAATAGCCTAGGCTATAACAAAGTTCATCTAACCGATAATATACAATTTTTCTAGAATTATGAATTATTTCACACACAAATTAATACCCAATGCCAGCTTCATTACTACTTTTCATTTTAATACCATAACAAGCTAGTAACAACATGTAAGATAAAATGCTAACATAATAACGAAACATACATCAACATAAATGTATCGCATGTCCGCCATATTGAATGTTTATCTGGAGCTTCGTGAGATATCTAGTGATCTGTCTACCGATAATTTATCCAGTGTTTCATTGAATGGACAACCGTCATCTGACATTTCAGAAATACTTATGGATGAATTAATGCAATCTAATAGATATCTAACGTTTCAGAAACCCGGCCATAGTGTTATTGGACCTGTTGCACCCGGTAATCCCGAAGTGGATGTATGTATGTATGTATATTATTATAAATAAAGATTATGTATATTGACTGAACCAATCCTTAGATTCCTAAACATTCAGAATATACTCCACTAGCAAGTGCTCCATTGTTTACTTACCACCGATGTAAGACTAAATGGCCTATAATTATTTAAATCCCCCTTATGTCCACCTTTACAACTGGAACGATAACAGCGTATTTCCAATCATCTGGCAAGACACAGTTGTTATAGACATATTAAAAACCTGCATTAAATGAATAATCAAGGTTTTACTGCCAAACTTCAGAATTTCAGTGGCTATATCATCAAGCCTCCTTGATTTACAGTTTTTTTAATTTCTTATCCTCTTCCTAAAATTTTCCGCGGTGATTTGAAAACTGAGTGTTTCTCATTCAGTTGATGCTTATTAAAATTATTTTCACCATTATTAAATACTGATATGAAATGTGAATTTAACAGCTGCGCTTTAACTTTGTCACTCACTGCGACCACACCATTTATACATCTTAGCTCACGAATGTTTTCTTTATTACCCTTGCGTCGATGAACGAAATTATAAAAGGCTCTCCAGTTATTTTCTTTCGGTTTAAGAATCTGTTCCAGAAACTCCTGTTGAGATAATTTCTTTTTGTTTTTTAATTCATAGTTGGATTTTTAAAATGTTGCAGATTCTCTTCTGATCTGTTCTTAATATTATAAGCACCGCTGGTTTTTCTCTTCAAAGACCGAATTGACTTATTATAATATTCTGGGTCTGTACTGTGTTTTAATACTTGAAATGGTACATATTGTCTCTTGCTTCCAATATTATATTTTTAAAGCTAGATCAATGTTCCTGAGATTCGAAAAAATGTGCTAAGACATTCACTGAGAAAAAAGATGTAACCCATTAACTTTTGCTTTGCTAAATTGCCAATTTATTGCTTCCTGTTTAGGAGGCCTACATATGCTGTCCCAAATTGTCTCTAATTGGACACTTTTGTGATCACTAATACCTGGAAGTACTTCCGAGGAGATGTATAATGAATCAGGTCTAATTAAAAATATATCAAGTAGGCTACTTTCAAGAGTGTTTGCCTCGACTACTTGGGTTAACCCATTGTCCCAAACAAAGGAAATGACCAACTTTTGTTCCTCCCCTCCCCCATCCTTCCATGTGAATAACTGATGGAATGTTTAGATCCCCTGCTATCAACACATGTTTACTCCTTTCATAACTAAGGGCCATAGTAATAGACAGTACTCACATCTCATCTCAAGAGCGTATCACCTGAGTAGCTCTCAAGTATGCGTTCTTATCTTGAGATGATCTTCTCTGCTGATAATTTGCTCAAGTAATACGAGATCCCGTACTCAGGTGATACACGATCTGATGCGGACGCGTGTTAAGAAGTTGAGAATAGAAGGCAGTGGAGGTAAGTTATAGCCTTCACTGACAGATGGAGCTACAATAACCACGCCCCCAGGCTTTTTTGGTTGGTCTGTCGTCTGTAATTTTGCAATATTCCTTTGCAATTAAGGTATTTCCTTTTGTATCTTTGTACATTGAAACTAGTAAAATGGAAGAAATATAAAGAGATTAAATGGAATACATGTTAAGATTATTCGCAAATATCACCATATATTATGATTCCAATTTTAAATTATCAATTTGGACAATTATATTTAGGCCTATACTATGGACGGGACTGAAGTATTAAGGAATTTAGGAACGGAAATATAATTAAATATAATAATATAATTAAGGTACTTAAGTATAATTATAATATTATAAGATATTTGTTTATTTAAACCATATAATATAAACAATAAATATAATGTCACAAGAGTTGCAGATTTATTTTCATCTTTTAAATGAATTTGCTTTAAATTACACTTTGTTAACAATTATAAGGAGTATTTTACATATATAACCTAATGATAGATTTAATTAATTTTAATAGCTGATCTTCTTACTCAGTGACTGTACTCGGACGAAGATATCAATGGACAATAAACAATGAAAGCCTTAGGGAAAATAGGAAAGGTCTATACTTAGAATGTAAGAGAAAATATAAGAATGTAAGAGAAAATATAATCAGAAAAGCAAAATATGAATCCTCGAAAAACTATTGCAATTTAACCACATCGTCAAATCCATGGAACGCAGCTTACAAAGTTGCATCCACGCTAAAACCGAACCTTATGATAACATCTCTACGAAAACCTGACGATTCCTATACAGGAAGCTTAATAGAAACAATAGAATTAATGATGGAATCGTTTGCTCCCTTGGATGACAGAAGTGACAACAATGATCTGCATGTGGAAATCAGAAATATAATGGATGCCTCAAGAATGGATGTTTTCCCAAAATATGGAAACAACTAAAAATAATACCAATAGTAAAACCAGGGCAAGAAAACTCAGAAGAGGTAACCAAATTTAGACCCATTAGCCTTCTGAATGTATCAGGAAAGGTTCTAGAATAGCTCTTAATACGCAGAATAATGCACCACATTTTTGTAACAATCTTATGAATCAACGCCAATTTGGATTTACACCTCAAACAAATACAGTGGATGCAGTAATGAAACTAAAGAAAAAAATACGAGAAAGCTTACAAGAAGGCCATTACGTTGCTCTCATCAGTTTAGATGTTTAAGGGGCCTTCGACGCAGCATGGTGGCCGTATATACTTAAATCACTAAGAGAAGTTCGATGTCCTAGAACTATCTATGAACTTTCTAAAAGCTACTTTAGTGAGAGAACAGCTTCATAACACTAAACAGTGTCTCTATTCAAAAAACCATAAGCAAAGGCTGTCCACAAGGGTTGTGCTGTGGACCAGGTTTATGGAATGTCCAATATAATGCACTTTTGAATGTAGAATACAGCAAACACACAACAGTATTGGCCTTTGTTGATGATTGTCAAGGGAAGAAGCCTCCTTGAACTAGAAAACTAAGCCAACCACGACTTGTACAAAGTAGAGAGTTGGGCTGAATCACAAAATCATATTCAATGAGCAGAAATTGAGACTGTTGGTAATAACAAGGAAAAGACCAAGGTTAGCTCAACTGATCTTAAAATTTTCCTGCATAACAAGAATATTCCACAATAGGAAAGTATAAAGTATCTTGGCATAATAATTAATAGGAAGTTTAATTTCCAAGAACATATCACTGAAGTAACCCAAAAATGTACTCATCAGATACATTCACTGGCAAAATCGGCAAAAATAAATTGGAGATTAAGCCAGGACATAATGAGAGTTATTTACGACGGTGCTATCTTACCAATTCTATCATATGGAGTACCGGTCTGGACTGAGGCCATTAATAAACAACATAATGCAGTGAAACTTAAGGGTCAATCCATATGAAATCATCCAATGGGTGTTGCTGACATATTTTATTTTATTTTTAAGTATATATTTTCTGTTTCTATGTGTATCTATCTGGGAGTACAAAACAATTTTTTTCACATTTTTATCACTAACGCTTTGGCAACTAGTGGCCATTTTGCTTAGATGGATTTGGCATTTTTGGCATTTTCAAAGGTTAGCGGTAAGTTAAATAACTATTTTACTTATGAACATATCAACTTGAAGTAAAAACCATCTTAATCTACAAGAAACATTCTACAATTCATGTTATGACCAAAAATTTGTTAGGTCTTAAGGAAATTATCTAAAACTTTATTAGAAAATGCAGTTCCGATTAGAAAAAATTAACAACTTTATAAAACTTTTTTTTCATAGAAGGGATGAAAACACATGTTTCATATTTTCCCCCCACAAAGATATAGTAGATCACTAGATGCTAGTAAAATTTGAGATCATTTATGTAAATCCTTTAGGTTTTATGAGTCTTCAAATATCGAGATTTTGCAGAATTGTTGATTTTCAAATTAAAATATCTCAAATGGGACTGAACAGAAAAATCTGAAATTTTCTCAAAATATTCTTCTAGTGCCTAGTAATCAACATATAAAATTTCATCACTGTGTTCTGATCAGAAGTATTTTATTTTTAATAAAGAAAATGCTAAAAAATAACACTGTCAAATGAGCGAATAACAGTGTTAAAATACAATAAAAATTGTCAAAAATAATATAATTTTTTGTTGTTGCTAGTAAAATTAAATATGTCATAAAACTAACACATTAAAGAATATTATAGGAGAAAAATTCCTCCGGCACTGGGACTTGAACCCAGGTCCTTTGGCTATTCGCGCAAATGCTCTACCAACTGAGCTAAGCCGGACTGCATATGACATGACTTGTGAGGTAGACCATTAGGGCAATCAGTCATACGAGAGAGGTTCCATCTGGTGCTGTGAATTGAGCTCCAGCTTAGCTCAGTTGGTAGAGCATTGGCCAAACGATTGGCCAAAGGTCCTGGGTTCTAGTCCCAGTGCCAGAGGAATTTTTCTCCTATAATATTCCCATGTAATATCCAACAGAGACAATAATCTGTGGTTCATGAATGCTTATATATATCTTAATATTTTAAATGTTCCATGGTAGTAGTCATAGTAATCAATACTCCAGCAGAAGGAGACCATATTGCCACATTTGCTGAGCAAGCCAGAATATGCTGACTTGAAAAAGGCAAGTCTCTACAGACTCCTCTGTAGCTCCTTTGTTCAGTAATAAGTAGCTGTGCTTGACTGAAAATATCAAAAAAGTTGCCCCTTCACTTAAAAAAATATCAATTTCACCAAACCACCAGTTCTGATCATAATGCAGGCAACAATGTCCTTTACTTCGAAAGGTCTTATTTCAAATTTGGGCAAAATGGAAATACTATGTTCACCATAAATATCACTTTTTGAGTGAATATAACACTTTATGATGCTAGAAGTTTGTTCCACAGCTGAGCCGAAGGTTTAAAAAATGTTTATACAAGTGTATAGGAAATACCTTTAATTTCTTCAGAACAAAATTTGAACACTTCTTCTGCTGAAGGTATCTGGTCCAAATATGGTCTTTGCAAACTAGGCATCGAGACAGCCCTCTTTGTACCCCCTCCAATCCCATCGCAAGCATTCTTTCCATTAGAAGTGGCAAAAAAATGCTATTCAGCTTCAAAGTGATTGCAAATATTCAAAAAGTTCTTTTTGTTTTTGTATTGGCTACCATCTCCATCGCTAAAATAAACAATTTTTTTAACTGAAGGGGCAACTTTTTTGATATCTTCAGTCAAGCACAGCTACTGATTACTGAACAAAGGAGCTACAGAGGAGTCTGTAGAGACTTGCCTTTTTCAAGTCAGCATATTCTGGCTTGCTCAGCAAATGTGGCAATATGAACTCCTTCTGCTGGAGTATTGATCACTATGACTACTACCATGGAACATTTAATATGCTAGTTTTATGGCATATTTAATTTTACTAGCAACAACAAATAATTATATTATTTTTGACAATTTTTATTGTATTTTAACACTGTTATTCGCTCATTTGACAGTGTTATTTTTTTAGCATTTTCTTTATTAAAAATAAAATACTTCTGGTCAGAACACAGTGATGAAATTTTATATGTTGATTACTAGGTACTAGAAGAATATTTTGAGAAAATTTCAGATTTTTCGGTTCAGTCCCATTTGAGATATTTTAATTGAAAATGAACAATTCTGCAAAATCTTGATTTTTTTTTTTTAATTTGTTTATTAACTGCATGTCCCATTACAATGAGAGTAATACTACATGCACTAATTACTAATATTACATTTTAATGCATATAATATACTGTCTTTTATCTTCCTTATTCTATGGCTGGTTACTGTGGAACTTATTCATTACCTTATTAAAACTAAATTTTCATACTATTCTTTACAATATTATTTAACATGTAGGTATACTCTATTTATATATTAGTTAATCTCCTGTATTTCTGATATATTAGTTAACTACTTGTATTACTACTTCATTCTTTTACAGCTTATCTAAATCTATCGAATTAATGAACGAGATTAGTTCTTGTGTATAATAGCGCATTAATTTGATTTTGTCAAATGTCCATTTTCCATGTTTACTTATCATATTATTCTTAAAAATTTGTCTTTCCCTTTCAAGTTTGATACATTTAAATAGTAGGTGATCCACTGTTTGTTCTTCGTTTCCACACGTACACATAGGACTGGTTGTTATATTAAATCGGAAATAGTATGAGTTCATTTTCCCATGGCCTGTTAAGAAGCTAGTTATTTTTCCACTTAGCGGTACGTTTATTTTTAACTTGTCTTTTATACTGGGGAGAAACGACTTTGTCACTGTACCGTTTTTTGTACTGTTCCATTCTTCTTCCCATTTATTAACACTTATTGTCTGTAGTTCGTTTAGCACTGAACTTAGTGGTTTACGATCGTAACTCACTGGTATGTCGTCGTTCCCTGCGCCTCTTTTGCTAGACGGTCAGCTGTTTCGTTACCGGTATTCCCGTTGTGTGCCTTGATCCAGGTAAAGTGGATTGTCCAATGTTTTGCTTCCAATTCTCTAGTTTTTTCTCTGATTGATGCTATTAAGTTAAGTTGATTGGTTGGATTTTTTAACGAGTCTAAAGTTATTCTACTATCTGTATGGATAGCTGCTATTTTTTGGTTGTTAGGACTGTGCTGATCTTTTTCTAAATATTCTAGGGCCTTTAAGATCGCAAGCTGTTCAGCCTGATTGTTTGAGCAGTGATCTTTTAGCCTGTATTGTAGCTGGATGGCTGGTTTTTTATCGACAAATATTGCTATACCTGCGCCTACTCCTGTGTCTCCTTTGCTGTCGTAAGTATAAATGTCCACTCTGTATTCTATGTTATCTTCCTTTGTTTTTATGGTGTATATATCAGCTGGATGTGGCCATATCGAATAGTGTCTTGGCCTTTCAATTGTGTCCTTCTGGTTTCCTTTTTTGATTTCATATAGTGTTGCCAACTTTTGCAATTCTAGAATTATTGGGGTAGTGTTTGTTAGCGTACACAATGATTCATATGAAGTTGTACGGAATGCCTTTGCTATTTTGAATTGATTAATCTCTGTACTCGCTTAAGTTTTGCAGCATTATGTTTATTATTAATGGCCTCACTCCAGACCGGTACTCCATATGATAGAATTGGTAAGATAGCACCTTTGTAAATAACTCTCATTACATCACGGCTTAATCCCCAATTTATTTTTGCCGATTTTGCCAATGAATGTATGAGATGAGTACATTTTTGGGTTACTTCATTGATATGTTCTTGGAAATTAAACTTCCTATCAATTATTATGCCAAGATACTTTATACTTTCCGATTGTGGAATATTTTTGTTATTCAGAAAAATTTTTAAGATCAATTGCTGTCCTTGGTCTTTTTCTTGTTATTACCAACAGTCTCGATTTCTGCTCATTGAATATGATTTTGTGATTCTTAGCCCAACTCTCTACTTTGTACAAGTCGTGGTTGGCATAGTTTTCTAGTTCAAGGAGGCTTCTTCCCTTGACAATCATCAGGAAATCGTCAGCAAAGGCCAATACTGTTGTGTGTGTGCTGTATTCTACATTCAAAAGTGCATTATATTGGACATTCCAAAAACCCGGTCCACAGCACGACCCTTGTGGACAGCCCTTGCTTATGGTTTTTTGAATAGAGATACTGTTTAGTGTTATTGAAGCTTTTCTCTCACTAAAGTAGCTTTTAGACAGTTCATAGATATTTCCAGGACATTGCGCGTCTCTTAGTGCTTTAAGTATATACGGCCACCATGCCGCGTCGAAGGCCCCTTTAACATCTAAACTGATGAGAGCAACGTAATGACCTTCTTTTAAGCTTTCTTGTATTGTTTTCTTTAGTTCCATTACTGCATCTACTGTATTAGTTTGAGGTGTAAATCCAAATTGGCGTTGATTCATAATATTGTTACTATACATATGGTGCATTATTCTGCGTATTAAGAGCTTTTCTAAAACTTTTCCTGATACATTTAGAAGGCTAATTGGTCTAAATTTGGTTACCTCTTCTGATTTTTCTTTCCCTGGTTTTACTATTGGTATTATTTTTGCTCGCTTCCATATTTTGGGAAAACATCCATTCCTGAGGCATCCATTGTATAGTTCTGTTAAGAATTTGGGTAGTAGGTTGAAGACTATCCTAATTATATCAACTGTAATGCCATTTTCTCCTGGTGCCTTGCTTGCATCCATTGAATTAATAACCATTTCAATTTCTTCTTTTGTAAATGTTCTATCGTTCGGAGTATTTAGTGGTCTTCCAGCTTCGTTTCGGATTTCCACATGCCGATCATTGTCGTCACTTCCGTCATCCAAGGGAGCAAATGATTCCATCATTAATTCCATTGTTTCTTTTAAGCTTCCTGTATAGGAATCGTCAGGTTTGCGTAGAGTTGTCATCATAAGATTCGGTTTTAGCTTCCCGGATGCAACTTTGTATGCTGCATTCCATGGATTTGACGTTGTGGTTAAATTGCAATAGTTTTTCCAGGATTCGTATTTCGCTTTTTTAATTGCTATCTGATATTTTCTCTTACATTCTAAGTATAGGCCTTTCCTATTTTCCATAAGGTTTTCATTGTTTATTGTCCGTTGATATCTTCGTCTGAGTGCACCGATCTTCTTCCTCATTATAGTTAAATCTTGTGACCACCATGGGACTGAGTGTTGTTCGGATGGGTTGGAACTGGGACCTATAATCTTGAAGGACCTATTACATGCACTTCTGATAGCCTTTTCAAACTTCTCCGCAGCTTTTTCCATATTTGTTTCCACTACCATTTTCTCCTTTAAGATATTATCAAGATCCTTTTGTTTTCCGTTTTCCATGTCACAATTTTTGTCGTGTGTACCATAATGAAATTTGACTTCTTCTATGAACTTTTCCTTAAATTCAATATAGTTTTCTTCCTTGACGATGTATCTGATCCCTTGAAAATTATACACTGTGTTATTGCCTTTCTGGTTAATACAATATGTAATCAGCTTATGGTCTGAAAAGCTTTCTTCGTCTGAACAATTCCAATTACTCATCCATTTTAGCATGTTCTGATTAGTAATAGTCAAATCTATATTGCTAGTAGCCCCTGTGCTCGATTCGAAGGTTGTATTATTTGTGTTATTGTTCAGCAGGTGTAAGTTATTTCCCATAAGGAATTCTTCAATAATTTTTCCCCTATTATTTGTTACTTCATCAAGCCATGTTTTTGATCGTGCATAACTATCCATGGCTAATATTAGTCCTTTTCCCTTTTCCAGCTTTATTATTCCTTCTATTTTGTACAAGTCATTGTTTATATCATTTTCGATGTCCATGTATATGCTTGCAGCTATAAATTTAAATTGTGCATAAGAACATTCTATTACCACCATATCTTCACCTGACAACTGATTGATTTGAAGAGCATCTATTTGTTTATTAGATACAACAATTGCAGCTCTTTTTACTCCGATTCCGTGGGTAAAGATTCTATGTCTTCTAGATATTCCGCATACTTTGTTTTGGTATACGTAAGGCTCTTGCATGTATGTTATATCTATGCTTTGTTGAATAATTAGCTGATCTAGGTTAAATGTGGCTGCCTTAGAGTGTTTCAAGTTTATCTGGGTATTTTTAATTACTATATTGTTATTCCGGTATGGTAGTTTTGTAGATTCCGCCTATATACCACTAAAATATAAACAATAAGCTGAAGTTAATGAGAAAATGAAAAAATATATAATTGAATACTATGAAATACTATGGGTTTATTAAGTTATTATAAAGTAAGTAAAATTAATACATCAATTAAGTCTAAAATATTAAAATACCATTGAGCTCAATGAATATTAGTCAATTTAGAGAAAAAATTGTTTTTCTCTTAGTAAAACAATATTTAAAAAAATATATAAAAGATAATCTAGTCAATTGTTGGGTTAAAATATGGTTAGATTGAAATATAATCATATTAGAATTAAACATTCAAATAATTGTCATAAAATTTGCAAATGACTTGTTGACATATAAGTTCCGTCACATAAGCAAGTTAATCCTTTATACAATCCTCTTTTGCTCCCCTTCACAGGAGACTTCTGGTGACAAAAGACCAAATTTTACATAGACAAGACTTGAGTGAATCAAAATCATACAGTCAAATTAATCTGGCAAGAATTCACTAAAACCGGTGGACTCGAGGTACCTGTTAGAGGTAGTCAATTAATTGTTTGTCATGTAGGTTCTGCGAAAACAGGATTCATACTTGAAAGAAGTGGTTTTTCCATCTTAAAAATAAAGAAAAAAAAGAAAGAAAGAAGAAAAAAAGCAATTACCATAAAGAGATGTCAGCTGTTACATTTAAGGACTTGTTTTGAACAGATTTTAAAATTATTTAAAAGAAGGAAGCATAATAATAAAGGATATGTTCCATATCACTCTTTCTCTATGTTGGGGACAAGAACGGCATATAACCCTGCCGTAAAGGGAAAATGATAGGTAGGGATGTTACATAGAATCTCTGGTAGAGGAGGACCAGTCTGTAAGGGACAGACACCCAATGGAGAGCAAGAAGAACTTATATGACGCAGGTCGCTGGGAACAGAGGTCCACAGATGTAATATTGGAACAAACCTTATACATGTAAATTTACTAAGCACATTTATTTCATACGATATAACTGGTTAACTGAATGAAATAAATACATGCGAGCTGAAATATGCTTGCAACACTTGCAATAACTAATGTATTGAGATTTGGCACGAATGTTGTAACACGTGGCGATAAATATTCTGAATTTATGCCAGAGTTGATTCTTATATCAAAACACTCGTAATTCTGTCACGAATTAATAGAAATACTGTATAAGAAGTATTCTTGTTGCTAAATACAATAAAATAGTTGATTCACTGCGAACGCTTGGTTGCACAATGCTCTCGAACTATTACGAGCTTCAAGACGGATCTAGGAAGCCGAAACTATTGAAAACTATATATTAATTATTGTAGAATAATTATACAAACACGACAAAACTTGTAACTTGAAGTTTTGTGTACTAATTCGCGATTTAAGAGCAAAAGCCACTGCTGCTATTGTCTAAGAAAGGCGCGAAACTGGAGAAGCTATTCACACAACTGGTTCATGTGAATGCTGGAATCTGACTGACTTGGAATGACGCCGCGTCTATACACGAGGTCACTAAAATTATGCACCTGCCGGACGGATTGCCGGAAAAAAGGCGCTGAAAATGTATTACTCCGCCACAAACTGCTGAATCAGTGCAAATAGATTTAGCGGAGAGTTTGAACAGAAAGACTAACTAGACATGAATAAAAATGCTAGCAAAACCTGTAGCTTGCACGAACATGCTCCGCGGCCTTGAAGTATTACTTCAATAAAAGAAATAACTGGAGTGCAAGCTACAATGAGTAAAATACACTCGTATACAACACCGAAAAGCACTGACTCTACACTTCTAGACTGGCAACACACGTAATGCTGTGAAGGTCTATGCAAGTAAGATGACTGGACTCCAAGAAGGTGCTGGACATATTCATAAGTGAAGAAGCTTCGACTTGTACGTAACAGCTGGAGCAGTAACAATATGTAGTGAAGACAATAAAACTGCTTGTTGAAGTACAATTTGTAGAGATGATAAGCTGTAGAAGCTTATTAGAGAAATGCATAATGATTTCTGTATATCAATCAAGGAACAGCTGATAATATTATGTTAATATCACTGGATCTTGAAATAAGGGAGAAAGATCCTTTTCACACAATTGAATGTAATTTGTACAATGAACAGTTCATGCTGGTTTCTTTTTCTTTCACACATTGCAATGTAATGTGTTGGCTGATTCGTAGGAATTGTATACCTGTGATGTATGAAAATAGCTTTCACTAGTTTGATGAAAACACACACGAATAGGTGTTGTTTCGAGAAGTTAAGGCTCTGTAGAATGGATCTACTTTACACTTTGAGTTTCCACTGTCACTTGTACTAAACCTTTCATGATTGTTGAAAGATTCATTGTGATGGGATGTATTCAAATGTCCGTTTCTCTTCTTGCAGGAAACGTACTTGTTGCGAAATGAATTACAAACTGCTTTAGGTTTGTTTCTCTCGAAGCGTTGGCTCTGCTTGTGAAGAGATGCCTTGCTTGAGTTGCTGCGAACTCTAACTGGTTTAGAGTTGCTGTAATATATAGTATTCTGTTTACTTCGACTGATATCAAAGCATGTGAATGCTTATGAAGTAGAATGAACTTGCTTATTTGTGAAGTGCAACAAATTGCTGTGTGTTGAGTTACACTTGCAATAAGAAGGTAATGAACACTGTTGTACTTTATGTTCAGAAGAGAAGCAATTATGCCGGGTTTCCGAAACGTAAGATATCTACTAGTCTGGCATTATTCAATCTGTAAGCATTTCTGAAACGTTCGATGGCGGCTAATCGTTCGATAAAACGCCCAACAAACTATCGCACCACAAACCACTAGATATCTGGCGAAACGGTAGATAAACACGCAACATGGCGGAAATGCGAAACATTTATGTTGATGTATGTTTTGTTATTATGTTAGCATTTTATCTTACATTATGTTACTAGCGTGTTATGGCATTAAACTGAAAAGTAGTAATGAAGCTGGCATTGGTTATTAATTTGTGTGTGAAATAATTCATAATACTGTACTAGAAAAATTGTATATTATCGATTAACTTTGTTATAGCCTAGGCTATTAATGTATCCATCGTTTATTTGTATTAATTTCATTTTCTGTTGTAAGTTAATACTTTTAGGAAAACATTGCGAATATTAATTCACATCATATTTTCTTGCTGGTCATCTTCAATGCCAGATCGTATAAGGCCTAGGTCTATACAGAAGTAAATATTCCCTGAAAGAAATACAGCAATCCTTTCAAGAAGTAGCCTACAATGATATTCAGATTCGGAAAAAATGTAGCTTAAGTATATTAATTTTATTTTCTGATGCAACACTTTATGAAGAAAATATTGCCTTTTTACAGCACGAATATTAATACTTAATCATCATCTTTCTCGTCATCTTCATCCTGAGCCAATAATTAGGCCTAGAGATGTGTAAAGCAAAAGTATTCCCTGAAAGAATTAGATCTTTGACGATATTGAGTTTCGGAAAGAATCAGGCTGTCAAAGCAATGACCTATGGATAAATAGGCCATGATATGAAATAAGGAACAACTGCAAGCATGCCTTTTTCAGCGTTAAATATCCCATCATTAGAATTGGGAACAACCATCGAAGCATTCCTTTCTGTGGTAAATCAGCTATAACTTAATTAATGTGTTACGTTTTACGCATTATGTTGTCAGATTGTGATGGGTGACATTTTCTCTAATACACAAGTCTCAGAGTCGAAATTACCGTATCTTCTCTCACGTTTTACATTCATTTTAGCAGAGAAACAGCAGACAAGAAAAAAGCAGAAAGAAAATTCAGCCATTTTGAATAGAATAGCAAGAAGCGCTCCGATTGGTTGCTACTCAATCACGGCCAATTTGATATTACAGTAAGCACTGTGTCTCCATCTATTCACAAAGTGCTCAACTCATTTATCTGGCATTAGCTATTTACTGAGCAAATTCCCTTTCGGAAATGAGAAGGTGTTTATCGAGTCTATAAATGTATAGAACCATTACCTGTCTAGAAGATATCTGGAGCTTTTATGCAACCGGGCCTTAAAGCACAATTTCTTAGAACGTACAAAGCTCCAACGTTGTAGTACTGTTAATTTGCGAGATTTGCTGCATTTGTGTAAAGCATGCTTTTGTTTACACTGTGGACAGACTTGCCTTTTGTGAAGATTTACTCGTAACCACAAAAGAATGCATCTGTGGCTCTTCATCAGGCGTGGAGTGGGTTCATTAGGGAGCGAAACCCTATTCATGTCATTGTGCAAGAGTTGACTATGTACTGATTTGCCACAATTGCAAAATGATTCTAAGTTGCACTGGTGTACTTGATGATTCGAGGAGAAGCAGTTTACACACAGGTGCTGAGAATTGACGAAATTCCATCGTTCGTTGACTGGAAGCTGTCGAAATTCATTACAATGGTACAGCTTGTGATTCTCTTGACAATATGAACAGGACTGGCTGTTTGCACCTGCATACGACGTCGCGATTCATGGACAGTGTGTTGATGTGATCGCAGCTCAATCTTTCTTGTAGGCGATGGGCTGGACATGTTGCTAGAAGTCGCTAGAATCTCTAATGAGTGTGCTTTAGATTCTAAGAAGGTTATGAGCTCTTGTAGAGACGTAAAATGCTGTGAGTTGATTTTACTCTCAACTCTTGGTGCGTGCTGTCTGTAAGATTATTTAACAGAAGCTGCGTTAGTAGAACTTCATGTAGTGGAACTTCTAAAGATAGATCTTCTACTACGTTTATGTTGCTCTGAAATCTGTTCAGAAGGTTCCTCAGTTCTCTTACACTGTCTGCTTTCATTGTTGGCAATGATAACAGTTGCTGAAGATGTGCTGTGGGTATCCATCTGGTATTATTGTAGCGAGCACAAATCAGGTAAATTTTGAATTAGCACGTGTGCTTGTCCCTTAAGCGCCGCTAAAAGATAATGGTACAGTCGAATTTGGATAATTCGAAATATTGTACAATTCGAATAAATACTCATTCCCCTTGAAATTCCTATATCAACGTATGTTAAAACATTGCAATTAATTCGAATTTTTTAAGCTTAATTTGGATAAATCGAAGCCAAAATTTGCCTCAAGTTAATGTTGTAAGGATTCCAAGAGTTCATTGCTTCCAGGAATTCCACAAGAATTCTCTATTTTGCTGAAAACCCTAGTCGATAGCAGCTAGCAGGTACCGTACTAAAGTGTATTTTTAACCACCGTAATCTTCCTTCTGCTGAATAGATGTTCAATGGAATGCGAAGTTAACCCCGTCCGCTACAGTCTTGGAGGGATTCAACACTTCTGTGAAAATTTTAGTGTTCATTCTATCCTCCAAGTGTGACTGTTTTTGAGAATGTCAAAGCGTAGAGCATACACCAGTTCCTTTATTAAATTTAGGGTTACGGTTTTAGTGTGGAAAAAAATTGTTCCATTTAACATCCTAACAACAGGATGGTAGTCATTAAGATAAGATTCACTATACAATAATTATTTATTGCAATGAGTTTATTCTTAACATTTTTACGGCATTTTCGTTTAAACAGTCACAGGTTTGGTTAATTCGAAATTTGGATAATTCGATTTTTTCTAATTCCCCTGTATTTTTGAATTGGGTCTAAATATTCATTGTTTACCACAAGACTGGAAAACGTATCGTGGAAATGTTTGAAATTGGGCACATCGCCAGAGAATGTCGGCAATTTTAGGTAGCTGTATGACTTTGTTCTGTGCATTGCAAGAATGAGAGGTGCGATGTGATGTATCACTGTTTTGATTCGACCTGGCACTAGGCTGTGATCGTTCACTATTCACTGGACTTGCACTATGCACTGGCTGCTCGTGTAGAAAAAAACCACTTAACTTTGCTTTTAGCACTCGATAACTACTTCTTATTTCTTCATAGTATTGCATATGAAAATCTATTTCATCTTCAGCTTCGATGAGAGATTCAATTTGAGTTTGTACACCTTCAAATTTGTTCCAGAGCTCATGAAGACTGTCATACTCAACTTTTAATTGAAACACATTAACTTCTTCTGGAATGCTGTCACAGTACTTCTGAATCAAAGTGAACTTTCGTTTAATAAAATCTCGTTTCCTAGTAAGTACCTTCAAATCTTGTTCCATGCTGGATGTAGAATGAAATACCTGTATATTTTGAATGTTGTAAAAATGTCTTCGCTGCTGAAGAATCTTGCTGTGCTGGTCACCGCTTGTTTGATGATAGTTTGAAGCACTGCACACTGCAGTCTTGATGAACGTTGTAGACCGGAGTCCCAAGTTTCTGGAATGTCTGATCACTGCTACTAGATGCTGTCATGGGCCAGGAATTCAGGGATGCTGGAATTCACGTAGACCGAACCGACGCGGTTGCTATATAATCTACTGGGCGGAGCCGTGGAAATGATAGGATTCGGAAATCCGTCAAGCATATAGAGCGAGATCGAGAAGAAACCGTACACGTGTGATATTATGTAAGATTGTCCAAATTACATCCGGCCCGGAGGACCAATATGTTGGGGACAAGAACGGCATATAACCCTGCCGTAAAGGGAAAATGATAGGTAGGGATGTTACATAGAATCTCTGGTAGAGGAGGACCAGTCTGTAAGGGACAGACACCCAATGGAGAGCAAGAAGGACTTATATGACGCAGGTCGCTGGGAACAGAGGTCCACAGATGTAATATTGGAACAAACCTTATACATGTAAATTTAACTATGCACATTTATTTCACACGATATAACTGGTTAACTGAATGAAATAAATACATATGAGCTGAAATATGCTTGCAACACTTGCAATAACTAATGTATTGAGATTTGGCGCGAATGTTGCAACACGTGGCGATAAATGTTCTGAATTTATGCCAGAGTTGATTCTTATATCAAAACACTCGTAATTCTGTCACGAATTAATAGAAATACTGTATAAGAAGTATTCTTGATGCTAAATACAATAAAATAGTTGATTCACTGCGAACGCTTGGTTGCACAATGCTCTCGAAATATTACGAGCTTCCAAGACGGATCTAGGAAGCCGAAACTATTGAAAACTATATATTAATTATTGTAGAATAATTATACAAACACGACAAAACTTGTAACTTGAAGTTTTGTGTACTAATTCGCGATTTAAGAGCAAAAGCCACTGCTGCTATTGTCTAAGAAAAGCGCGAAACTGGAGAAGCTATTCACACAACTGGTTCATGTGAATGCTGGAATCTGACTGACTTGGAATGACGCCGCGTCTATACACGAGGTCACTAAAATTATGCACCTGCCGGATGGATTGCCGGAGAAAAGGCGCTGAAAATGTATTACTCCGCCACAAACTGCTGAATCAGTGGAAATAGATTTAGCGGAGAGATTGAACAGAAAGACTAACTAGACATGAATAAAAATGCTAGCAAAACCAGTAGCTTGCGCGAACACTCTATAAACAAAATTCGAAACACTTCTACCAGAAACTCTGAAATTATTGAATGGTTACAACAAAAATGCATAGCGTTATCTGCAACCAAAACAAAACCTGAGTTATTACGTTAAAAATCAGGCTAAATTATATGAGCTCGATCTTTGTACTAATAACATGGGCCATGAGGTAATGCACCTACCACCTTATTGCCAGTATGTAATGTTGCAATAAGCAGAGGAAGAAGAAAATTAAATTTGCGAGTGTGTATACGAGAGTTATTGAACTTACTTTCTTATAGCTATTCAATTGTTCACAAGAAAAGTTTTTGCCTGTGGACTTGCAGGACGATTTGAAAATTTTCCGTTAAAGGGGCCGAAAAAAACGAGAGATGTTGGAGAGAGTAGAAAGCAGGAGACAAGACAGAGCAGAAAGAGTCGTCACCAAGGGCAGGCGAGAGAAGGATTTCAGCTGGAGACTGGAGCTGAAACAATCTAGGATGTCTAAGACATGCACAACAGCACATAATTGATGGAATGAAATGGTGTTGTGAGTAATTACTTCCAAATCACATTTTTCTGGATGGAGCCTGCATATTACGGAGCTTAAGACGTTGGAAGTAATTCGTCTGTCAACTTGGAGGGAGAAGAACCGCTGAGATATTTTTCTCCATTCCAAGCATCCCTGAGAAGTATGAACTACCTCATCATAAGTGGAACAACTGAAAGCTGGGTGACAAGCAGAAGACTGTATGCGAGGCAGAATTGGAGTCAAGACTCATCACATGAATGGCCGAGGGACTCACATTACTGATAAGTACTTAAGTAACTGTTCAAAAGATCCTAGGAGATGTTGTTTTGTTTAAGCTGTTGTTTAAGCTTGCAGATTTTGACGAAGAAATAAATATACCTGATATAATACAGTGAAACCTCTATATAACGACCATCGCTGGTTCCACAAAAAAGTGGTCTTTAAGAGGGGTGGTCTCTTAATAGGGGGAATGCATTTTTATGTCTTGAAACTGAAAATACAATAGAATAAATACGGTACAATACAGTAGGTGTCTTATGTAACACACAGTTGATTATACACACTTAATTCTGTTTTCCACTCAACTTCACTTATATAAGTAATGACTTACACATAATGCATTTCACAGCTTCTTAGCTGCATCATCAGATGAGGTCAACTGCCGAGTTTGCTGGAAGACCGGTAGATGTCTTTGTTGGGCGTATCAGTGTAGTGATGAGATCGTTTTCCTTTGGGATATCGAAATTAACCAAGTTATTCCTGTTCCTTTGAATGAAATTTTTTTCCCATACCGTTAGTTCTATCGGTTTTGTTACAGATTTTACTAATTTAATGTCATCTTCAAATTCATGTCCTGTGGTCCAAAAATGATGTGCAACAGCCGACTTTTCTGTTTGTTTGTACTTTATATTTCTTAAGTGTTCCTTATGCCTTATATTTAAATTTCTCTTGGTTTTTCCAATATACAGTTTGTTGCAGTCTTTGCATTTTAATTCATAAATGCCCGAGTTTTTCTTTGGGGGAATCTTATCCATTTGTCCAGATTTTAGTAGTGTTTTTATGTTGGATCTGTTGATGGGGGCCAGTCTCATATCCACTTCTTTGAAAATCTTCTCAAATTTGTAGTGTAGTATAGGGTGAAGAAATTTAAATATAAGGCATAAGGAACACTTAAGAAATATAAAGTACAAACAAACAGAAAAGTCGGCTGTTGCACATCATTTTTGGACCACAGGACATGAATTTGAAGATGACATTAAATTAGTAAAATCTGTAACAAAACCGATAAAACTAACGGTATGGGAAAAAATTTTCATTCAAAGGAACAGGAATAACTTGGTTAATTTCAATATCCCAAAGGAAAACGACCTCATCACTACACTGATACGCCCAACAGAGACATCTACCGGTCTTCCAGCAAACTCGGCAGTTGACCTCATCTGATGATGCAGCTAAGAAGCTGTGAAATGCATTATGTGTAAGTCATTACTTATATAAGTGAAGTTGAGTGGAAAACAGAATTAAGTGTGTATATTTGATTACTTCACTGTGAATCCCGGTTACAATTTTTATTTATTATGATACAGACCTTCAAGTCTCGGGAAATTTCAAGTTTGACTGCTGAACCTAGAGGAAAATGGACGCCATACACGCTGTGGAGGTAGGATCGTTGAATTCCTTTGTATACGCTTTCAATGTAGATTTAAATGGAAAGAAGAAAGAGATTAAAGAATTCCTAAAACTTCGGGAAAAGAAAAGGAAGATTTCTGCAGATATAGATTTTTTGAATAAATGCCTTGAGAAACATGTCACGCCCACTTTCGTAAGACAAATAGTGAATTCTAATGGCGGCAACAGCAAAGCACAAAGAGCTGCCGAAAAGGCGGTTATTGAATTTGAAAAATGTAAACACTATAAGTCCCTAAGTGAACTAGACTTGAAAGTATACAACCTACATCTCCTCGCTTTTAGATTAGTAAACATACCTATGAACAGTTCTGAATACAACAATGAATACCAGCATATCTTGGACACCGCACTCAAAAACGGCTTCAACACAGATTTAGTTAACAAGAGGATCAAAAAGTTTGAAAAACAAGATAATTGCACTTTAAGCAACATTAAAGATCACACTTTCAAGAAGTTCACTTTTCACCCTAGACTACACTACAAATTTGAGAAGATTTTCAAAGAAGTGGATATAAGACTGGCCCCCATCAACAGATCCAACATAAAAACACTACTAAAATCTGGACAAATGGATAAGATTCCCCCAAAGAAAAACTCGGGCATTTATGAATTAAAATGCAAAGACTGCAACAAACTGTATATTGGAATAACCAAGAGAAATTTAAATATAAGGCATAAGGAACACTTAAGAAATATAAAGTACAAACAAACAGAAAAGTCGGCTGTTGCACATCATTTTTGGACCACAGGACATGAATTTGAAGATGACATTAAATTAGTAAAATCTGTAACAAAACCGATAAAACTAACGGTATGGGAAAAAATTTTCATTCAAAGGAACAGGAATAACTTGGTTAATTTCAATATCCCAAAGGAAAACGACCTCATCACTACACTGATACGCCCAACAGAGACATCTACCGGTCTTCCAGCAAACTCGGCAGTTGACCTCATCTGATGATGCAGCTAAGAAGCTGTGAAATGCATTATGTGTAAGTCATTACTTATATAAGTGAAGTTGAGTGGAAAACAGAATTAAGTGTGTATATTTGATTACCTCACTGTGAATCCCGGTTACAATTTTTATTTATTATGATACAGACCTTCAAGTCTCGGGAAATTTCAAGTTTGACTGCTGAACCTAGAGGAAAATGGACGCCATACACGCTGTGGAGGTAGGATCGTTGAATTCCTTTGTATACACTTTCAATGTAGATTTAAATGGAAAGAAGAAAGAGATTAAAGAATTCCTAAAACTTCGGGAAAAGAAAAGGAAGATTTCTGCAGATATAGATTTTTTGAATAAATGCCTTGAGAAACATGTCACGCCCACTTTCGTAAGACAAATAGTGAATTCTAATGGCGGCAACAGCAAAGCACAAAGAGCTGCCGAAAAGGCGGTTATTGAATTTGAAAAATGTAAACACTATAAGTCCCTAAGTGAACTAGACTTGAAAGTATACAACCTACATCTCCTCGCTTTTAGATTAGTAAACATACCTATGAACAGTTCTGAATACAACAATGAATACCAGCATATCTTGGACACCGCACTCAAAAACGGCTTCAACACAGATTTAGTTAACAAGAGGATCAAAAAGTTTGAAAAACAAGATAATTGCACTTTAAGCAACATTAAAGATCACACTTTCAAGAAGTTCACTTTTCACCCTAGACTACACTACAAATTTGAGAAGATTTTCAAAGAAGTGGATATAAGACTGGCCCCCATCAACAGATCCAACATAAAAACACTACTAAAATCTGGACAAATGGATAAGATTCCCCCAAAGAAAAACTCGGGCATTTATGAATTAAAATGCAAAGACTGCAACAAACTGTATATTGGAATAACCAAGAGAAATTTAAATATAAGGCATAAGGAACACTTAAGAAATATAAAGTACAAACAAACAGAAAAGTCGGCTGTTGCACATCATTTTTGGACCACAGGACATGAATTTGAAGATGACATTAAATTAGTAAAATCTGTAACAAAACCGATAAAACTAACGGTATGGGAAAAAATTTTCATTCAAAGGAACAGGAATAACTTGGTTAATTTCAATATCCCAAAGGAAAACGACCTCATCACTACACTGATACGCCCAACAGAGACATCTACCGGTCTTCCAGCAAACTCGGCAGTTGACCTCATCTGATGATGCAGCTAAGAAGCTGTGAAATGCATTATGTGTAAGTCATTACTTATATAAGTGAAGTTGAGTGGAAAACAGAATTAAGTGTGTATATTTGATTACTTCACTGTGAATCCCGGTTACAATTTTTATTTATTATGACACAGTTGATTATTACTTACTTTTAATGTATTTAAAATTTGCAGCACAACAATAAGACACTTTAATCTATGCAGGTCAAGAACACCTGTATACCTGGGTAATGTTTTCCAGGAAAAGAAAGACACGTCTATTTTCCCTACATTACATTTTGCTTGGTGGACAATGAAAGGGACTCGTCCAGCACGTTTCTTAGAATCGAGAATTTCAGAACCCCCTCATGTCCACTGAATAAACGTTTTCATAAGAAATAGAATTACCCCCCCCCCCCGAGTCACTGCGATCATGTAGATAATAAAGGCATGAATTCTTGAATGTATTGAAACAAGCAGGTCAGAAGTAGGAGATTGGAATGTGTTCTTTTCACGCCGTGCGCTGTACGGTACTTGTACGCTGTCTACTGTAAGGATTTTCCCAGAACGCGAAAAGAAAACAACCCAAAGCATTGTATTGAAAATTGCAGTGCCCATATCAGTATTTCTCTTCAAATGCTGATTAATGCCTATCATTTGAGTAAATTTTTTTTACGATTTTGGTCGTTATAGAGGAGTTTAACGAAAATTAAACTCTGGTCGTTGGTCGGGGAGAGGGGTGGTCGTTTAATAGGGTTACAAATAACATTGGCCTTATGGGTTTTACTGTCCGTTCCTGGAAAAAATGGTCTTTAAAGGAGGTGGTCGCTAAAGAGGGGTGGTCTTTAAGACAGGTTTTACTGTATATGACAATAAATACCGCATTGGTCCGAATATATAAGACAATGTTTTTTTCCTCAAAATGTGTTTATAAAAACTATACTTGTCTTATATGCGCAGCCTAACACTTTCAACAACTCTCCATTCATGAGAGTTGTGCAGCAGTGCAACAGGAATCCCCATGCAATGACTTGCGTCCGACCCAAGGTTAAAATCATGTGGAAATTCACCTAACTTTACCGAATTTTATTTTTCCCGAATTCGTGCTTCTGCTTGTACTGCACCGTTACTTCTCTTTCTCTCTGACCACCAATCATGGTGGACCATGTGGAAAAAAAGCATCTTCATCATCTCAATGCGTAAATAAAGGCGAGAAGAAGAAGTTACGACATGAACTTCAAAATTCCGTTTTATGTGAAGCAAAATGTACTAATAAGCTATATTACTTATTTTTTCGTAACTATCCTTAAAAAATTCATGGTCCTCTTATATGTGAGGTCGTCTTATAATCCGGCCTATACAGTAGTTTGTAGGATCAGACTTATGTTAATAAATCAAAGCAAGTGTGTGTGATTAGGCACTCCAGAGAGTCTTGAAAGAGAACAAAGGCGACAGATGTTAATTGAAAGGGAGAAAGACAAAAATAGGCTTTGTTTGAGGAAAATGGGTAAAAGTATAGACTCATTTCATCTCAAATCATACAGCTTAGTACCAAATGTGTCACCTTTGGATTTCAAAATCGGCTTTTGTCTTATGTTCAGAAATTAAATATTTTCTTTCTCTGTTGATTTGTAACAATGTTACAGGGGCACAAAGAATTGGGATTTTTGGTAATAAGTTGTACGCAAGGAAAATATTGCAATTTTCAAAGCACTATAAATCAGAAACAAAAATTATGGAGACTGGAGGTTTTTTATTATTTGAAAGCCTGTTCCTATTAATACCGAAATGTACATCTCGACATCCAGCACATAGCCAGATATAAATGAATGTGGACAGTGGCGTAGCTTGACATTGTGTTCTGGGTAAACTGTGTTTAAAAATCAAGTTTATAATGACTGTTTAAATGACACACGAATTCTCAAGTATTAATAGCGTTTTAAATAACGAAACAACGGGAATGTTTGTGCATCTATTCAATTTCATATAGGCTTATAGCATTACCACCAGTATTATTATTATTATTATTATTACTACTACTATTATTTACATTTTATATTCCTTCAACACTCCATACTTTTCCCTGCCAAATAGCAAATACAATATTTATGGTTGTAACTACTAGTTAACCAATTAAATTTACTGTACCAAGATGTTTGAAATGTTTGGTTATTTTCATGAAAGACAATGTCAATTTCAAGAGTTGATAATTTACCTTAATTTCACATGTTTTTTCATAAGACAGAACCGAAAACGGGGTTTTTAATAAGTGATCAACTATATCGGTGGAATTGTCCACGCAACACTGAAAAATATTCAGACACACAGTTTAGGTCAGCAATGAGAATGTAATGTTTATGTTACCCCTGTTTCAGGTGAGCATTTATCTGTGATGAGACTACGACACCAAAAAATCTTCCTAGTCTCTGCGGTGATGCCATATGTCGCTCTTGCGCAAGGAATTGTCCTGTCTTCTCTCAACGTGCAGGTAAACATTTAGTGGGAAAAGTCATATAACTCGCACTTGAATGAGACTGTAACTTGGCTGACCACTATCCAGTCTCAACTCGCCTCTGCTGCTGCATCATTGAGATTTCGAGGCTGCCTAAGCACACGGCAACACAAGTTGACGCATAATAACAGTAGGAAGTGGCGTATGCAGCTGCGAAAAATATTTTAATGATAGTACTCATGGGTTTATAATGATTAATAACTTGGTTGACGATGCTTTTATTTATTTCTTTATGATTCCACTTTTCTTAGCAATTTATTTAGGTAGACTCATGCTACGCCACTGAATGTGGACTCCTAGCCTATCATCTGCTTCTGTACAAGATAAATAACAGTGTATTCCTCTACAAGATTTGGGAAAAATTAACTTCACGAATGCCAAACATGCTCATCTGTCGACGTGCAAGATCATACTTGTAAAATTATGTAGACGCATTTCAATGAATTAAAGACATTCAATTTTATTTTTTATAGCAGACATTTAGCATGTAAAATGCTCTGTTGTTTGTATATATATTTTTTAACTAAGCAACTATAAATTTTATCATTTTATCTATAATTATAAAGCAGATTTTACAAACAAATTACTTGAAAAATTTGTAGGCCTACATTATTACTTACTCACGTTGCCACAGGCAAAACAGGTCACTGAATTGCATAAAAAATAAATAAATAAATAAATAAATAATAATAATAATAATAATTTTTATGAAAATATTTATCAATTTTAATTAGCATTAGCATTATGAACAATAGCATATATTATATAGACCTGTCATCAACTGATAAAATAAAATACTACATAAAAAAACAAAAAATAATTTTTGTTCTCTCATTGTAAAGGTGGTCCACAAATTTATATATACAATTACTGCAATTACTGGCCTTTTTATTACTATTTGAGGGTATAAGGCGTTTATTGATCAATGTGAATTCCTTCAAAGAGAAAATATGAAATTTATCAATAACTGTTCATAGTAGTTTCAAAACATGATATAGGAAGACATTTTTGAAATTCTCTTTATCTCTAAAATTCAACATTAATATACAAAAATTTGAATTTTTCCCAAAGTTCATACATATTTTTTTGAAAATGTGAACAGTCGTAAGTCATGACTTTTATTGGGATAGTATAGTATGGATACTGGACTAATTATTAGCAATAAAATTTCTGCCCCAGCTACTCACATTAAGTAGATAAATCTTTGTAAAAAGTGAAAAAACACATTTTTTTACTGTTTTTTAGAAATTATTTTCTCCAAAACTTCTTCTTCTTCTTCTGTAGGCTCTATGAGTCCCATTGGAATGTCTTGGCCTTCTCAACAAGTTCGTCCTATTTTTTCCTGTCTTGTACCAACAGTTTCCAGTCTGAGACTCCCATTTCCTCCATATCATCATTTAAGTCATCTTCCCATCGATCCTTAGGTCTACCTTTAGGTCTTGTTCCCTGTTTTCTCCAAAACACCCATCTCAAAAGTTTTGAAAATTATACAGAATATTCTTTGATGGTTGTTCTTAAAGGTTTTACAATCACATTGGGGGATATTTGTGTGGGAAACCTGAGAGAATTTTTTCAAAAATACTCCACCTGTTCCATAATGTTGGACATTTAGTATATAATGTATTACATTGACAACACTGTTTTTGCCAAATGTTTTCAATGTACACAGTTCTATTAAATGAAATTGTGTTGAAAGATCACAACATAGATGGCTGAGTCCATTTCCGGATTGGAAATCTTACCACTAGGGGTTTTTGAGTCCAAATTCAGCAAAGGGTATTGCTTGTTCTTTGTGAGAGTCCATTCATCAGTTTCAGTTAATTATTAATATTGATCACTAGATTTAGACAAAACTACATAAGGTAAAATATATGTTAACATATACAAATACTGAAATATTATTAGGCCTATATTTTTCACTTGTAACATCACACTGCTGAGAAGAGTTTTTCTGTCATCTTCATATGTTCCGAAATAAACTTATGAAGCTGGGCTGACTGTCCATGTGGAAAAGGATGATCCAGCTTGAGAAGCACATGGGAAATTGGGAGTAAACACAGAACAGTCACAGATGGCCACTTAAAAGCACTTGCAGGACCATGAGGTGTCATGAAGGAGACAGTTACTTCTTGAAGTTCGTAAGATATAGAAGTTACTTGTCCCACCCACCACAAATGAAGTCACTTGCAGCTAGGTCCTCCAAGGTTATTGGGGTTTCTGTCTGCACATGGGATGTAGACCAGTAGTGACTGGATTGAATTCCTACAACTGGCTTCACTACAGACCACACTCGTTTCTTTTGTAAACTAAATTCCCCCACAGCACATCTGTCCAAATAGGGGAGTGTGATGTTCTTCAGTAAAGTGGATATTATACGAACAAAGTCTGGCATTTCTGATGGCCTGAATAGGTTCATGTAAAATGAAATAGGTTGATGCAAAATGTTTGCAAAGACCACCTACCCCATCACATGCACTTTTGCCATGACCTGTGACCGAAAATATCCATTTTCTTGCAATTTCACCTATGATATGTTTTCCTAGCTCGTGAAGCTGAAACCGGTTTTTAAAATGAGATGCTGACCATCAGACACATACACATGTATGGGAAAGGTATGTCCAAAAGCACCTATTTCACTTATTATTGCATTCACAGCACAGAGAGCATGTGCACTGTCATGAACAAGGTCATCACTGACAACAGCGGAACTCTGCAATTTTCCTTGGAAGTGAGCAACACATGTGAATATTGACACTTGTGATGTTTGCCAATGGTAACTCTGAACTTCATTCTGCAGAATAATGGACCAGTTTTCAGCAAAGTCAAAATGGAGAACTAATGTGTCAGGACTCTGCAATGTGGCTGACTTTACTTCAGCTATAGCTCGTCTTTGAATATGATGGATGTGATGATGAGCTACATGATATGATATGATGTGATGATAGCTCATCCAATGTCTGACGTCTGAAACAAACTTCTCACATTCCATTGTTTTCTTTAATAAATCTCCTCTCTCCCACACTGCAAAGGTTATATCATCCTCAACCTCCTCAAGATGTAATGCCTCCATGGTCACTCCATCTGGTCCAGGACATTCGCCACATTCCTGTAACCAACACTATCTTCAGGCTCTGAACACAGACATAAAAGAAACAGGTCCATCTCTTCAATCTTCTTTCCTGTTGCCATGCCCACAGTGAAACAAATGAGTTTCAGATTAGTGCAGTACATACATGTATATACCTCCCTCACAGGTTCACATTTCACCCATTTTGGAAGCAGGGTATAGAATTTGGTGAGGCCGATTTTATATCTGGGTTTTCCTGCTTCATCAACAAATATGCTTTTCTCACCGATCTTGTCATATACCTTTTCACCTTCTTCATTAACAGTGATGTCAGTCTGATTTGGGCTTTGTCTACTGCAGTCCTTATCATCATTTAGGTAATATACCAGAGCTGCATGGACTGTTTCATCTGGCAGTGGGTGTCTACTGTAGGAATCTGAACATGACCAAATACCTGTATCCTTTTTTATTTTACGGGCTTTAGAAATTAAATACAGTTAGGAAGCTGGTATAGAATTCTGCACATCCCGCTTAGAATATCTGTCTGGCACCAGTGTTAACGGTTTCAATTTCTCTGGATAACTGGCTGTTGAAATTGCTTTATCGAGATTATGAAACCACACGTCACATTTGGTGCATATATTGCTGCTTTCACATGCTGAAGTAGGTTCATCTGCACTGTACACTTCACTGAGATTAGAGAATGATGCACCTGTAAAAGCTTCTTCAAGTTCTTTTTTCTTTCTTTTCCCATAACTTTGTTTTCTTGAGGTTCTGACCTTGCTCGGATGTTTAAGTGGGGATACATTAGGAGCTAAAACAGAAATACTCACATTTAAGGCTTCAACAGCTTCATCATCAGGAACATACACTTCATCCTTGTCTTGTTCTGGTTCACATTTTTCTGGTGAAAGGGCAGGTGCAGTATACCCGATCTTTTTCTTGTAGCGAGTGTAGCAATTCTTACATATTGGATCTGATGGTAGCACAGTTATTTGTTGGCCAAGGCACTTCTGAAGTGGCTCAGCAAGACCACCAATAATTTTTAAGTCTTTCTCAATTTTCTTAAACACTATCTTCTTATGTCTCTTTTCATAATCCACACATTTCACTCTCTTACTGCTGTATTCCCTTGCTGACATGTCTTCATGAAGAACACTTTCAGTCCATACAAACACCAGCACAATAAAAGGCATGATTCGTCTGCATCAGACTTCTTTCCTGATTAGATAACCTATCTACAAACAGTGTTGCCAGTGTAACACACTTTCAACATTACGGAACACGCATGGAGTAGTTTTGAAAAAATATCCCCCAATGTGATTGTACCACCTATAAGAACCACCATCAAAGAATATTCTGTGTAATTTTCAAAACTTTTGAGATGGGTTTTGGAGAAAATGTGAGAAGCTAGGGCAGAAATTTTATTGCTAGTAATTAGTCAAGTTTTTATACTATATTATGCCAATAAAAGTCATGACTTATGGCTGCTCACATAAAAAAAAAAAAAAAAATGAACTTGGGGAAAAAAATTCAAATTTTTTAATCTTCATGTTGAATTTTAGAGCTAAAGAAAATTTAAAAAATGTCTTCGTACATCACGATCTGAAACTACTATGAACAGGCTTCCAAATAAAAAAACCTCAAGTCTCCATAATTTTTTGTTTCTGATTTATAGTGCTTTGAAAATTGCAATATTTTCCTTCCGTACAACTTTTCACAAAAAATCCCAATTCTTTGTGTGCCTGTAACATCGCTACAAATCAAGTCAGAAGGAAAATATTTCATTTCTGAACATAGGTCACGTGGTCCTTTAACATATATTTTTTTCAGCAAAATCCATGATGTTGATGTGACACCCCCTGTATGACCTGAGATGAAATGGGTCCATAGTTTTTACACTTAATGTAGCCAGGCTACCTTTTCTTCAGGTGGTCAACCTATTTCCACCTAGCGACCTGAAGCTGGCCTATATAGCCTGAGCGAAATTGTTGTTTTCAGTAAGAATGAAGAGGGGGGGGGGGGCAGGAGAGACGAACTACAAAGGGTAAAGTAAGTCGCTTCTGTGTGGGCCTCTCCCGACTAGGTTTCTTTGACGTAACAGACCTTAATCCAGTGATTTTGGTGCTGGCATCTAAACATTTAGTTATTTTAAGGTTCCAGGGCTGATTACTGTGTAAAGGATAGAGAAGGATAAATATTTAGGCCTATAGGTTAGTATAGCTATAAATAAGCTGGAAGAAAATTGAAAGGATAGAGATGTAAAAGAATAGTAAGGTATGGAGAAATAAGGAGACTAGCTGGTTAAAAAAAGGAATTCATAAAGGATGTGGTAGTAGAATAGCAAGGTAGAGAGGAAGAAGGAGGTTAGATGATTAAAAAACAATTCATAAAGGAATGTGCTAGCAGAATTGGATAGAATATTTTAGTAGGGAGGAACAAAGAGGCTAGCTGGTTAAAGAAAGATTCATAAAAAGAATATGCTAATAGAATAGCAAAGTAGTGAGAAATAAGGAAGATAGCAGGAGAGATAAAGAAAAATCCAGAACAGGGAATGGGTTAATGAAACAGCAAGTCTGTAAGTCATGGAGACATTGGGTCGTATAAATAAAAGGAAGCAACTGCTACCTAGCCGCGCTCGTGAGTAGGTTGAGAATGAAGCACCCGCTCTCTGTTTTGTATAAATAAAAATTTCCTCTTCCTGCCGAGCAGCTGCTCAGGCAACTGGTAGCAACTGCCTGACACCTGCATCCCATATCACCCGACTGAGTAAGCAAACATGCCACTTGACTGACTGTGCACTGTGTTTAGTATAATGTATCAGAATGGTTGAAGAAAATAGTCTTTCAAAAGTAGTTCGTGCAAATTCTGAAAATGCACAAACGAGTACTGGACTGCAAAGAGAAAAAAAAAATCTCTAGCAGTAACTGTTTTCAAAAGTCAGCTAGAACAAGAATGTAAAGTAGTCTTAACTGGAAATCAGATTTTAAAAAGAATTAGTAATTGAAGAGCAGGATAAAGTAAAAATCAGACCCGAGACTCACTGCGAATAAGCCGATAGTCTTGAAATATTGGGAACAGAAGTTCCTGGACCTGCTAGAAGCATTATCAAATCCGTCTATTGCAAGAATGGTAGGTAAGAATTTATATTTAAATAATACCGTATTTACTCATTTAACGTTAACTGTTAAAAGACTGGACTTGAAAATTGATATTAAAAAGAAAAGAAAGAAAGAAAAAAAATCACTGTGAATATTTGTGTTAAAAAAAAAAGAAGCACTCTGTTTCTATATTAATTTGCACTGGTATAGTCACAAACCATGGCACACGACCCACTCTATCTTTTCTGAGATCTAGCTAGGATTAAATTGTTACAGGCATCTCCTAATACAAGAATTCCATATTAGTTAAGAAGTAGTCTGCCGTCATGGATGTATAGGTAGCATACTTGCCTTCCACCCTGGTGGTCCGGGTTCGATTCCCGGCTGGGTAGGGGTTTTCAGGAAATGCATATGTACAGGATTTTGCTGGTTTTTGTCTTGTTGAGAGGAAAACGTTCCTTTTATAATAAGAAAGAAAAACAAAACAGCTTTTAAACATGGATGGAACATGTTACTTTATTATCTATCTTGACCACGAATATGGTTATCCCTGAGCCATGACAATTGAAGCGTATGCACGAACAAACGTCTATGTTACAATTTTGTGAAAATCGAGATATTCACGGAACAAACATATATGATGTGTCCATGATCCGTATTTGCAGGTAGTTCAAGCATATCTCAACAGATGGCTTCAGTATTCCGGAAATTGTGATGCAAAATTCTTTTTAAAGTCATGGAACAAATGTCTAATGTTACACCGCTTCCCACGTGAGTGCGACAACAATGTTACGATTGAATACATAATGAACACATTCTAATCAAGAGGTTGCTGTGGTATTTTCTTCTGTATATTACTAAGTATCTTGAAGACAAAGTGGTCATGCAGTCAGATGATAAGTGTGATTATAGTGTACAGTTGTCACAAAGCGATGTACGCAAGTTGACGAAAAACAGAAGCAAGAAGAGGAAAAGTGATCCCAGCAAGTGGATAGATGTAAAGCGAAAACCATTAAGGGACAGTGGAAAAGCATACATCAGTAAAAGAGGTAAGAATGTAAAAGAATGTAAGAAACCAAAAGACAATTTTGATTGTAAATGTAAGAGATCTGGCTGCAAAGAATTGAGTGCTGAACAAAAATTTTCCAATTTCCTAGAATATTATAAATTATCCTATGATGAACAGAACTAAACTAAACTCCGTGGTGCTACATCCTTGAAGGGACAAGGCCTACCACCCGACCGCTGCGTCATCTGCCATAGGCAGACGACAGGATTGGGGGGAATGTGGTCAGCATACCGACACCCACGGCCGTTAATGGTGGTTTCCATGACCGGAGCCGCTACTTCTCTATCAAGTAGCTCCTCAATTTGAATCACGAGGCTGAGTGCACCCCTATCAGACCTCCCTACCTCAGAAAAATCCGAGGAGGTACTGGGGATCGAACCCAGGCTGACGGATCTGTAGTCAGCGACGCTAACCACAAGACCACGCTGGCGGTCCTATGATGAACAGACCCTTTACTTAAAGGAAGGGTAAACTAAAAAAATACCATTTTCTAATTTTAATCTCATCGCACGGAGCTTTGAATTACGAAACGAATGGTGATCTCGTGAACTTCAGGTGCCCAATATTACGCCTTGTACGGGTGAAGTAAAACGCTCCTGTGACGTCACTCCTGACTAACTCGCTGGCAGGACAACAGCTACTGTAATGCTCGCGCCTGTGTTTCTAATACACCACAAAGTCTCATTTGTGTTTGTTGTTGATAGAGATGTCTGCAATGTTACCTTATAAGGACAAATCTCGGTATTCACAAATTAATTTCACACGAAAAGAAAATGACAAGGAATTATTGAAAGAATTGCAAGGAAGAAAAGAAAATACGGAATGTGGGCTGTGTATAGCCTACATATGAAAAAGGCCACGAGAGTGTGTGTTGTTGGGACTCTGAAGTAATTTGTGAACAGAAGGGGGTTGTGGACTGTATAACACAACCTGCCTCATTCGATAGCGTTATTATAAATAAAGATACACTAGTTGCCAGGCGTTATCAGTTAATACTTAGAGCTAATACAGTTCAAAAACAAAATATTTTTCAAGATACGAACAGAGTCACTTTCAGATTCAGAATCATCTTTTGCGGTAGTAGAAATGTCTGAAATGCTAAAAAAGCTATCTAAATCACAATTTCTAGAAGAAACATTCAATGAATCTGAGCAAACATTGACATAAGTTTCATTTCCTAGTTCACACTGAGCGCCTACGCTGTTAGAAACTGAATTTTCGTCATAAATACTAGATTCCACATTCATGATTTGTCCATTCCCGGATACTGATGGATTACTGTTCGAATCTTGCAACAACTCTCTCATTTCCTTCTTCCTCAAGTACGACGATTTTCTTTTCTTCATTGGCGGTGTTTCAGATTTCCCACGCAAAAGAAGTGATGGCACAGCACTTCTTTTTTAAACAGATTGCGGGGTTTCTCCAGTTAACTGTTTTCGTAACTGTACCGAAAGCTCGGTATCATTTCCTTCAAAATGTTGGGAACAAACCGTACTGTATTTACTAGGAACAAATTTTTCTCTTTTTATTTTTATCGGCCATTGCTTATAATAACGTTCGGGTGACTTATCTCTGTTGGGAAATCGATGGAAAGATATTTTAAGTGTGTTATCACTCTTCGACGATGAGTATGTACATAATGATGAGTATTAAATAAATAAATAAATGAGTATGTACACCCCACAACACAACAATAAACCATTGTTTGAACAGATACTCACTAAAAAACTGTAACAGTACACAGAATACTGTGAACTCTCTTTCACCGGGCGAGACTGAGCCAAGCACTCGTCAGGCGTGACGTCACGCGCCCACCGCGTTACAATAAACATATTCGTTTTGTGATTAAATGTGAAGGTATAAAACATTTCTAACAGTGAATATCATTTAATAAAAACATTTTCTTTCAATCCGTACGAAGAAAGTGACACTGAATTTTTAGTTTACTTTTCCTTTAATGAAATGTGTTTACCTGGAAGAACTTAATAGACGAAGGAAAGGACTAACAGATACAACTTCTGCATTCATTATGTGCGAGTGAGCGAGCATGCACATGTGTTGGGTTACAGAACAAACGTCTATGTCACATCTTACCTCGTAGCCCTGTGCCGCGGACAACAATTACCTTCAATGCTGTTTTTCTCTGTATTTAGGAAATGTAACATAGATGTTTGTTCGCGCATACGCTTCAACTGTTGTCTCACTCATGTTCCTTAAATCTCACTCATCCTGATCAGTACTCTCACCCAATAACCATGGGAACCCTTGGCAGCTCTGATTGTAGTGTAGTGTATTATAATTACTGTACATTATAACAAAATTATATAAGTTGTCATGATTAACTGCAAGAGCAATATCAAGGAGATTTGTTATATTTTTCTTATGGTGAAATTTGCACCATGAACCCCCACCATGTATAAGTCAACCCATAATGATAAGGGCCTTGAAGAGAATAAAGAATAAATAGAATCACTTGCAGTTAGTTTCAAAAGAGGTTTCCATATGTTTCCATTTGTATTTTCCACTCTTATAGGGATATAATTTCAACTTACCTACTAAATATGACATTCTTCTGCAGTTCATGACGGTCAAATGTTGCAAGCGCACAAAGACCACCATACATAGCAACGTTACTTGGTGACAAGAGCTCAGGGAAGTCACAATGATCAAAGTTTCCTAACAAGAAGTGTTTTGCTGCAGATTTGTATTTTTTGGTTGCTAATTCGGCAAGCCCTGCTGCACATTTGAGGCGCGTCTGAATTGATTGGTTGCTATCTTTTCCATGTAACTATAATAAAAGAATTTAAATTGAATTTAATAGACCACTAGACTATAATACAGAAAAGTGTAAATTATTATATGATGTAGGCTAATCATTTAGTAACATTAATTTGTAAATTAAGAAAAAATAATACATACCTCAGAAAAGTCAGGGGTGGCTTCAGCTTTACTAACATAGCTCAAAACGTGAGACCAATTTTGTAAATACACACTGACCTATGAAAAGAAAACCTAGTTAAAAACTGAGAAATACAAAAACAATTATATCACTACATAATAGAATACAAAACAGTACAATCCTTGTGTGAAAGATATTTTTGTTCTGCCAGACCATCTGAAACCAAAACAATGCCTCATTCTCACAAATGCAAAGAATAACTGATGCGGCTCCCAACGCAGTGACGTCACTGATCCTGAGTTGCCTGCCATTCACTACAATAATCCAGTTTCATATGGCCAAGCATCTTGTGTCTCAGTATTGTATTTGTCAGTTTGTTTGCCAATCTGTCGGAAATGCCTACATATTGTGTTTTTGGGTGCTCAAACATCACAAATGTAGATTTAGGAATAAGTGTTCTTAAGTTTCCAAATCGAGATAGATCACCAAGCAGATTCAAAGCATGGCTGAATAGAATATATCACACAACTTACCGCAAGAAAAAAAGTTTCAAAATGCAACATCAAAAGCTGCATACAGTTATTTTATTATACGAAATGTTGAAATAACATTTTTCACAATTGTCAATTAACCAGATGTGATAGAGAAATCAAAATGCATTTTTGAATTCAGCACAGTGAAGTTAATCAAACACACCTATTTTCGTTTTTACAGCAGAAATTTTCGTATTTTTTGCAGGCTGATATAATCAATACGGCAATCATGGACAATCAGCATTTCAACTACATTTGATTCCGTAGGCGTAATAGTTTACGGCAAAGATTATTCTTTTATTCTTATTCTTTTCTTTTCTTATTCTTTTCACGGCTCTACCTATGCGTTCAAACATATATATTCTCAACCCAGGAATAGGAAAAATTTCGCAAGAATATATTTAACTCCATACCACTGCTGTGATGCAATATTAAATTTATTTTTATATGCAGATTTTGTGAAGCAGGTATATCTATAGTTGTTTAACGACATACTTTTCACGCCACTGTAACTGTACAATATAAGGAGGAAGCTTCAGCAATGATCTCTGGATCAGCATTTTAATTTCTGAATACCTGGACAAGCTCGTTTAAATCTGGCTTTTTTCTTTTCGGACTACTACATTAGCACATTTTATTTTTCTTTGATTAAAAAGTGCTGATGTTGTATCACAGCCACTGAAGGCATGCAGAAATAATATTATGTTATCTGCGGCTGTTTTACATATGATAATTTTTGTTGAATATATTCGTTGCAAAATTTTTCCATTTCCTGGTAATGTAAGATAATGGGGAAATTAAATATCAGGTCTAGATGTTATATGATTTTGTGTGTGTGGCAATATTCGATCAATGACTTAATATCCAATCTGTCACTTAGATCACCTAGTTTGCTGGCGGCCCCAGTCTGATATAATGGGAAGTTCAACAAGTGAAAATGAACAAAAACTAATTTATACAATAGGGTTACAACAGGGATGTAGCCTGACAAACTTCTCCAATAGACAGTGTGGGTGTACTAGCCGGTATGCATTTGCCGTTCGTTTTTTGTTTTTTCAAGTTGTCGTCTGCTCTCAACCGAAAAATATGTTCGTAATTTTCTATTTTAATAGAGGACACGAGGCTACTATACCATACATTCTTGTTTACTAGGCCCTTGTAGAATGTTTATGTGTCAATAAGACAAAAGAAAAATTATAGCAGGTAGGCTCTAAATAACACAAAAAGGAAGGATTAACTAACATATTGTGAGATATTTCCAATATAGACAATATTACTTTGTACCCGACTTACAGCAATATTATTGAAATAACTCATATTCAACAGATAAGGGTTAATATTAAATATTTAATACACTATTCGACCTTTACCCTTAACATATAATATACAACTTATTATGAAAATGCATTTCGGCGTATGCTGCGCCATCTTCAGTTCAAATAAGATGTAATGAACACCACAATTCTTCTCAAATAATGTTGTTTATGAAATTTGTTAATTGGTAACCTAGGTCACCGTTGTAGTCAAGTCAAATAAATGATTTTGGTCAATTATGTTTTCATTAAGGATGTTATTTCTGTTCTTATAAATTTGAAAGTTTTCCAATGTATTTAGTCTAACACCCTTATCACAGATATGTAGGACTTCCATGGTGTTATTTAAATTATCCAATCTATGACCACTATCAAGCAGGTGTTTAGCATACGCTGAGCGTAATCTGCCATATTTAAAGTCAGAGACATGTTCATTGAATCTTTGTTTGAATTTTCTACCAGTTTGTCCCACATATATCTTTTTGCAATCAATACACGTCAATTTGTACACTCCACTTTCTTCCATTTTATCCACAGAGTTAGTATTATTGCTGTACAACTTATTCTTTAAGTTGCAGTTTGTTCTGTAAGCAATTTTAAAGTTTTCTTTACGTAATAACTTTGTTATAGCATGTATTCTGTTATCTGTGTAATTAAATGTAGCAAAATATTTACTATTGTTGTCTTTTTGTAGAGGTGTGAGTTGGCTAATGGGGTTTTGTTTGTTATGTAATTTCATTTTGTGTTTTCTGATTAAATTTCTAATCATACTTTTATTGTAACCATTATTTTCGGCAATTTTCATAATTGTACTACATTCTTAGTTGTAGTTAGTTTCATTCATGGGTATGTTAACCATTCTGTATACCATGCTGTTGAAAGCAGCCATTTTGTGGCTAAAAGGATGATTAGAAGAATTGCCGATAATATTATCCGAATAGGTATTTTTTCTGAATATACCAAAATCGAGTGTCTTGTTGTTTCTGGTAATACTGAGATCCAAGTAGTGTAGTGAATAATTCTCTTCTTTCTCAAGAGTGAATTTCAGATGATTATTGATGTTATTAAAATCTTTGAAAATATCTTCTACTTTGTTCTTATTGCAAATGATAAGAATATCGTCAACATATCTTTGATAAGTGGTAATTTTATATTTAACTATAATATTTTGTAAATATTCTTGTTCAATATGTTGTAAGTAGGCTTCTGTTATAATCCCAGAAAGCGGCGATCCCATTGCCACTCCTTCTTTCTGTATGTACAATTTATTGTCAAATTTGAAATAATTTTGGAATAATATAGTGTTAAGAAGTGAGGTTATCTGCTTAGTAACACTGGTGTTATCGCCGTTATCTAGAAGCCTATTTTCTATAATTCTGACTGAATCATTTATTGGTACGTTTGTATACAAGTTGGTGATGTCTAGCGATATTATAAGGTCTTCTTTATTAACACAAGTGTCTTTTATTTTGTTAACCAAATCAATTGAATTTATGACATTATATCTGTAGGGCAGATTTAATCTCTGCTTTAATATTTACCCCAACATTTTTGAAATTTTATAGCTAGGAGCATTTAAGAAATTCACCACTGGTCTTATTGGATTATTTACTTTGTGTGTTTTGATTTGCGACCTCAGTTCTGGAGTTCTGGGGTTCATATTTATGCACTTTTTCTTCTCCATTTCACTCAGTATTAAATTAGATTCTTTAACAGCTTTTTTGATAGCTGTCTGAAAGTTTTCAGTGGGGTCTTTTTCTAAAATTTCTATATTATTGTTTCTTATAAACTCAAAAGTCTTGTTTATGTAGTCCTGTTTGTTAAGTAAGACTATGGTATTGCCTTTATCCGCTTTGACGTGAATAATGTTGTTGTCTTCCAATTTCTTGTTGATACTTTTTAGTATGCTCGTATTATGTTTAGTTGTCAAGTTTGGACGTTGTTTAGTGTTAAAGTAGGTTTCTGTGATTTTGGTAGCTAACTTTTGTCTTAAACAGTTCTGCTCTTCAAGTCTCTGACTTTAAATATGGCAGATTACGCTCAGCGTATGCTAAACACCTGCTTGATAGTGGTCATAGATTGGATAATTTAAATAACACCATGGAAGTCCTACATATCTGTGATAAGGGTGTTAGACTAAATACATTGGAAAACTTTCAAATTTATAAGAACAGAAATAACATCCTTAATGAAAACATAATTGACCAAAATCATTTATTTGACTTGACTACAACGGTGACCTAGGTTACCAATTAACAAATTTCATAAACAACATTATTTGAGAAGAATTGTGGTGTTCATTACATCTTATTTGAACTGAAGATGGCGCAGCATACGCCGAAATGCATTTTCATAATAAGTTGTATATTATATGTTAAGGGTAAAGGTGGAATAGTGTATTAAATATTTACAGCAATATATTATCAATGTATGAATATTTATATGCAGTGTGCCAATTGGATAATCTTTAATTTTTAATTGAATATTCAATTTGCCGAGAGCATCGAGAAGATGTGGGCCATTTAAAAATAGAGTAAAAAACAAAAACAAATAAATTAAAATTACGTAGTAACGCAATGATAATTACAGTACACTGTGTTAGTTTATGCTTTTGTTAAATTGTATCTTTACTGTACCCTTATATTTACTAGGCCAGACCTTGCCATGTTTGATCTCGTATTTATTTTAATTATAAAGAGTTATAAAGTAAGAACTTGAAAGCTATTCAAGAAGTTTCAATGCCATGGAACGTCTGCAAGTATTAGTGAGTGACTGTAGTGTCTATTTCTTTTGAAAAACTATATTTTTTTAAATGGCTATTTCATGTTGTTGGTTTGATATGGAATGCATTCACACGAGATCACAATTAAGAAGGGCCTACAGAAAGTGCAAAAAGGTAAGTGAAGGGGACAATGATAATGCTGTAAGGAATAATTTTATCAGCATAAAAAACCAATATAAGAAACTACTAGCAGACAAGAAAGAAAAGTTTTATAACAAGGAAAGTGAGAGAATAAACTTTTGGTTAGAGAACAACAACACTACTGAAATTTGGAAATACCTGAAAAGGTTAAAACAAAATACTAACAGTAATTTAGGGCCTGATGAAGGGACGTGGGTCATGCATTTTCACGAACTATTCAAACAAAGATATTCTAGTAACTACCTTACAATCGATGTATTTCCCTGCATGAATTACATAGATGGGCTAGATAACATGATCTCACAAGATGAAATTATCATGGTAATTAAAAAATTCCGGAATAAAGCTCCCGGGTTGGACGGTATTCAGGTACAGTTGTGGAAGAAGTTATGCGAGAATCAGAAATGGCTAGAGATCTTAACTGGATTATTTAATAAGATTAAATTAACCAATCAAATTCCGGAGATGTGGAAAAAAGCTATAGTTGTCCCTATATATAAGAACAAGGGTGATATAAAAAATCCAAACAATTTCAGGGGTATCAGTTTATTAACTGCTTTATCTAAAGTCTACACAGGAATCCTAGCAAACAGGTTAACATGCTGGTTAGAAGTATACAATCAAATTTCACCATGGCAAGGAGGGTTCAGAAGGGGTAAGCGCACAACAGATAATATCTTCATTTTGAATACAGTGATAGACAAATACTTAAGCAGAAAAAGAGGAAAAATTTATTGGTGTTTTATTGACCTGGAGAAAGCCTTCGACTCAGTGAATAGGAACCAATTATGGTATAAGTTGAGAAAAATAGGGCTAAGTAATCAATTTACAAATAATATAACAGCGATATACGACAACATAGAATTTTGTATAAGAACTGATTTAAATGGTGGTATCACTAGAATGATCAAACAAGAGATTGGAGTAAGGCAAGGTTGTAACCTCAGCCCACATTTATTTAGCATATTTATTAACGATATTTTTGATGAAGTTATGTTAGCTAACCAACACCAACCAGCTATTATGAACACAAATCCCGGGCTTAATGTTTGCTGATGACCTGGCACTTACAGCAATCACCCCGATAGGGCTGCAGAAAAGTATTGACTCAGTCAGCAAGTTTTGTAGAGCATGGAATTTAAAAATCAATATTTTGAAAACTAATATTCTTGATTGTAAGAACGGCAATAAGCTCAGCAAAAAGGAAATATGGAGGTTAGATGACAAAGTAATTAATATGGTGAATACTGCTAAATATCTGGGGTTAACCCTCAACAATAAAGGAACGTGGGATTCACAGACAAAAGCAGCATGGAATTGTGGCAAAGTAGCCTTGGGAGCAATAAATAATTGCTTAAACAAAATACCTGACTTAAGAGTTAAAATGCTAAATAGGATATTCAAAGCCTTAGTAGAGTCCAAAGTTCTCTATGGAATTGAGGTTTGGGGGGGAAGGCAATCTTGGAAATATTTAGACATGGTAAGGGCCAGGTTTTGCAAGCAAGTACTGGGCATCCCCAGATTCACTTCAAATGAGGCGGCGAGATATGAACTAGGTTATGATAGCAGCATAGGCACAGTCTTAGGTAAGATCTTAAAGTTCTTTAGATACATATATGAGAAAGACAACGATGATGTAGCTAAAATATGTTTTCAATTCCTCCTATTGGACAATGGAAATAGGAACAGAGTTCACGATATTACGAAACTATTGGACGAGATAGGGCTAAAATGGATTTGGAACTCAGTTCTGAACCCTGAGAAAAACATAATAACGCTCACCAAGATCGTTAGTAGAAGATGCAACGATATTCAGAGACAAAACCATGTAGCTATAATGAGGGAAAAAAGATCCGTAGTGTTCTACATTAAAATGAAAGAAATGTGGGGATTGGAAAAGTATGTCTCAGGGTGCTCCAAGAAACAAAGAATGGGTTTAGCATGGTGGCGGGTTGGGGTATGGAAACTTAGGGGCATAAAGAAGGAATTTTGAGAAAGGACGATGTCCTTTATGTCTAAATAGAGAAGACGCTGAGCACATAATTTTAAAATGTCCAGAAACTGAAACGATCAGACAAGTATTTCTGAATAGAAAATTCCTAGGAATTAACGTAGAAATAGCATATAAGAAATTAACAACTACAAAGAATATGAAAACTTTGAAGGAAATGGGGAACTTTTTATACATTGTTAAAATAAAATGGGAAAAACGAATCCTAGAATTAAGTGAGTAAGTGTATTAATTCCTTTCTTGCTTTGTTCATAAGTAAGGCAAATACAGGAATACCATAATTTATAGGTACTCAAGGCTTTTATGTTAATATTAGTGTGTAATGGTAGGAGGTACATCCTATGGCGAAAAACCTCTGTAACGCCAAGGGTGTTAATATTACGACACAAGAATAAACTATAATAATAATAATAATAATTTCATGTTGTTTATTTTCCTTGACAACCTGTCAATTTTTCTGAGTGATATACTTTTGGCAATCATCGTACAAGTTATTTATGAGTCCCATGGGTATTGGACAGCTGTCTTCTTCTTCAGGGAGTGTTCTAGACCTAGTTCCCTGTGTATTATGTGGAAAAAATTTACATTGCCAGAAGTCATACTTCCTCTCAGGATTCAAATGTTGATATTGAAGGAGAAAGTAACAGCGATGGAGTTACTAGAAATGGTACAGCTTCACAAATACTCAACACTGATGAATCATTTTCATGTCCTTTATGTGGCTTGTGCTTTAACAGTGCACGTGGTCTTACCATTCATCAATCCAAGCAGCATGTCAACTTATCAAACAAAAATAAACTTGCAAAAATATTGCAATCGGATAAGGATAATATAAATATGAAGTGAATTTGCCAAACAGTAAAGGCTCGTGTCCACATGAGAGATGAGAGTGCGAGAAACTCTCGAGAGTACTCTCAGATGGTGTGTCCACTTGAGAGCACTAGTCGAATCCTGAGAGTAGCTGAGAGCAAAACTCGCGACATTACTCTCAGAACCGTGTCCACTTGAAACAAAATTTATAGCATGTCAATTATTCGAGTGGAGTGATCCTATCAAACTGTGAATCTAAACTCCGTGCATCTACATGAACGGATAGGTCTACTATTTATCCTCTGCGTCCACGAAGACCAAGAGCCAAAAAAGTGTTCCTTGTTGATTGGTCCTTTAGCACTAGAGCAAAAGTATTTTGTGCGTCGCTGTTACATGTCTACTTTTATACGCAATAGACTCATGTACGACATCTTGGTCCCCTCAAAAGAATACAAAGACAACCACCAAGACTGATTACGCTACAGGCGCCGTGTTTCTAAACTCCAATTTGCAGAATATTTGGAATCGTATGTAGTCTACACTAATATTGTGTTCGTTTATTTTATTACTTAACAATTGCAACTTAGGCCAATGACGGTCACCGCTGTTCCGGAATTTTGTCCCGCAGGAGATCCCTACATGCCTCTAATCTACAGACATGAGGGTTACTGCACCCGTTACAGCCTTCTTCGCCTCAGAATATTCTGTAGAGGAATCGATGATCGCCGTAGTGAACCATGGAGATTATCAGTGTTTCATTATGTTTCATAAATGAATGTAATGTAAAAATTTTATTAATGTTCAGTAATTCCCTTATGAACTTACATTATTTCATGATGAACATATGAACATTAAACGATACCGTATTATAATCTATTATCATTGAGTATTATTGGATTTAGATTTTGTTTTAGAAAATATAAATAAATATTGAAGGCAAATTAAATAATTTTATCATATGGCTTGTTGGGCATAATAGGCCTATACACATTATCCACTCTCAGAGAACTCTCAGCTATACGAAACAGATTGGTATAGTGCAAGCTGCTCTCAGAGATTGATTGCAAAGGCGTGTCCATCTGCGAGTTGACTCTCTGAATGCCACTCTCAGCTACCTCTCAGACAGTGTCCACATACCGAAATGGAACTCTCGAGAGTTTCTCGCACTCTCAGCTCTCATGTGGACACGAGCCTTAAGACATCAAAACCCAGGTCAAATGTTGAATTACAGAAAGAATGTAAGATTTGAGATTTTCCTGCGAAGAGTATGAATAAATTTTTCCCGGGTAGACAGCCAGGTTTGAAGATCAAGTGTCTCCGGCGTTTCAGAGGCCCACGCTGCCTACATCCTCAGGGATACTGAAGTGTCGAGTCTGTCATGTCGAGGTGGTATATATACAGATCGCGAGTTGCGAGGAGTCAACCAATCAGGCGCCAGTTCAATTTTCCATCGTCTTTTTTTCGGCCAATCGGCTTCTACTGTCTTTTAGTTGTTTGAGACAGTGATTCCAGGCAGGGTTGATGCTGAGGCCTCCGTCTCTATTGAAATTACATCGGGCAGACTTCACGGACTATTGACCAGCGCTGTTCTGAGCATGCCCGCTGCATCAGACTCTTCTATCCCGATAAATCTGCGGTGGCAGAACATACCATCAACTTGGGATCCGGGCACAGGATTGATTTCGCAAACACTACAATTCTTGCGAAGACTTCAAGGTTCTGGGACAGATTAATCAAGGAAGCGATCGAAATTAAGCTTGAGGCTAACAATTTCAATAGAGACGGAGGCCTCAGCATCAACCCTGCCTGGAATCACTGTCTCAAACAACTAAAAGACAGTAGAAGCCGATTGGCCGAAAAAAAGACGATGGAAAAATGAACTGGCGCCGGATTGGTCGACTCCTCGCAACTCGCGATCTGTATATATACCACCTCGACATGACAGACTCGACACTTCAGTATCCCTGAGGATGGAGGCAGCGTGGGCCTCTGAAACGTCGGAGACACTTGATCTTCAAACCTGGCTGTCTACCCGGGAAAAATTTATTCTTACAGAAAGAAGTTGATAAATGGCGTAAAGTCTTTCAAGATATTTGTGGTGACCTTGATCATTTTGAATTCACTGATTTTGATGATAAAGTCAGCAGTTTTTTAACATTTTTAAATGAGGCCAATGCCAAGCTGCCGGGACCCCAACATCCTGCAACCCGTTAATATCAGCTTAGAAAGAACAGAAAAAATATTAATCATACAGTTTCATCAAATCCTCAACGTTCTTCAAAGGCTAGAAGGAACAAAAATAACAGCAGATAAGATTATGAAGTTGCTCAATTTAATTACTACAATAGAAGGAAGACAGTTGTTAGGACCATTATGAATTCCGGTAATCCAAAGCAGAGCTCCATTAACATTAGTGAAATAGAGAATAATTTTCTTCAAATTTTTGGGACTCCTAATGACTGTGTCAGAGAGACATATCCTGTTGGTGGCCTGAAAGACAATGTTTCTGAAGTCTCCACTGACATGGTGAAGAAGGCAATTAAGGGTATGTCAGTGGACACATCACCTGGGTCTGATAAAGTACTTATAAGAACAGTTAAAGAGCTTGGCATATCTGAAGTTGTTAAAGTACTTATAGATATTATGTTGAAAACAAGTTTTGTGCCTACAAAACATAAAGAAGGGTGAACTGTTCTTCTCTATAAAGGGAAGGGAGATGTAAAGAACATAACTTCCTGGAGGCCTACAACCAGTGAGGGAAGTGAGGCAGTATGCGCTGGTATGGAATACCGGCACTGGTTTTAAAGAGCCAGTGGCATACCGGCATTGATTTCAATGGGCAAAAGGCATACTGTCACTGAAAATCAGTGGATCTTAAAAAAATTGTTAATGTTCCTTTGTAGCAAAGAATAACCTAGGCCCTATATCTGTTTGCATCATAATATAATTACATTTCATGATCATTCATCCACTGATACACTTTTGCCAGTATGTGACCGGTTACTTGTGATGGCCTCTGTTGCCATCTTAATGGTTTGACGCTTTTAAAATATATCTTGGTAACAAAATATTGTGATTTTTATACTGTTTAAGTATATTGAATACTTTTAAAATATCTCTACTGAAATAGATAAAGGGCTGTAAATTGACAGTACAAGATGTTTGAATCTCAAGACTATGTTGAAAGGGACAGGTATGCTTTTTTCAAATTTAAGTACAATAGGGAAAAATCTTGGGATAGGATACCGCCTCTGGATTTTTCCCACTTCCTTCACTGCCTATAACCATCTATTCTGTTACACGGCGAATAATTGAACGGGTTCTTGATCAACAACTGAGGGCACAGATCGAATTAAATACACATCAAAGAGGATTTGTACCAAACATCTCAGGCTGCCATATCAATTCCAGACTTCTGCATGGCTGTTTGAAACATTCGAAAATGAATAAGACTGACTGCGATATTGCATTTCTTGATGATTCCCGTGCTTTTGAACGGATAGGACATGCACATATTAAGAACTCGCTTCAGTCTGCTGGTGTATCCTCTGACCTTCAAGCTTTGATTGTTTCTCTTATAAAAGATAATACTATTCAAGGAGAAACAGGACTTCAATGGGCTAAGAAGATATCTGTCAGATGTGGAGTACTGTCACCAATTTTATTCAATCTTGCTATTAACTTCATTTATGATGTTTGTGAACAAAATTTCGCTACGAAGTTGTTTCGTCATGCCATAACCTCAGTCCCTTCAGGGATGTAGCGCCACGGAGTTTAGTTTAGTTGTTTCGTCATGCCATAACCTCAACCGCAAACATGTGGTCAAATAACTATATATTAAGTTACACCTTTAATCACTTTAAGTTATTTTTCTATATTCCTACCTGTTTCTAGTTTATCGCATTTTGTCTATATATATATATTGAATACTGTCACGCTAATAGTCACATTTTCCACAACAATCGAATTGCTCGTGTGTTTCTTATGAAAGGTATTTCATCTCCTTGAAAACAATTTATTTTTGGGATTAAAAATAAAAATTTTGCAAAAGCCTTTTTTAGTGTGCACTTACATTATGGAACGAAGGTACTGTCAAAGTTCCAAGTCTCTACCTATTATACTTTAGGCTCTATGTTGATTCTCTGTCAGTCAGTCAGTCAGTCAGGACAAAGCTGCTTATATATATAGACATTGTGCGCAGCAAATTTGAAAATGGTTTTAAAATTTAAAATTACCAGGATCTGACATCATATTCATCATTCCAATTTTTAAATTAAGCATGTTGTGAGTTTAGATTCTGAAATAGTACTGTATGACATCAATCCACCTGCCACTTTTTGAAAATGAATTGAGGATTTGAAATTAAAACTGTATGCTAAAATTATCAGGTTCTGACATCATATTCACCATTCCAATTTTTAAATTAAGCATGTTGTGAGTTTAGAATTTGAATATAGCGCTGTATGACATCAATTTACACGTCACATTTGAAAACGGTTTTAGAATTTGAAATACGTACTGTATGACATCCATCCACCTGCCACTTTTTGAAAATGAGTTCAGGATTTGAAATTAAAACTGTATGATGTCAATCACCCCATCAGATTTAAAAATGGTATTTACAATTTGAAACTTGAGTTGATTTTATTCTATCCATCAGAACATATTACATGTTATGGGACACGTCAACATACAGTGAGTCCCATGACGCAGGTTTCTGCGTTGTGGCGGACACAGTTCCAACTCCCAAGCGATCGGGTGATATATCTACACAAATAAAGCCGTGATTGGTGTAATGCCGCTTGTCGACCAAGAGCTAAGCTAAGTTAGTTTACCTTACAAGGAACCTATCACTACCCTCATATTGAAACATGCCTCAATATTTTTCCTGGGTCATCTAGATGCTATATAATAAGTCCCTGCTTCAAAAATGAGCTGCTGGTTTCAACTGAAAGTACCCTAAATCGAATCTGGAAAATGTCGGGTTGAAGCAGTGTAGTGGGAGAAGTTGAACAACCCTTATCTGCAGTTCGAAGTTCCGGAAGCGCGGAGACAATTGACCGTCCCTGTTAGTGTCTTGCAGGGTCGAAAACAAATCAGAAGTGACTGGTGTTGATGCAGTGATTAAAACACAAGTTCATTTGGCACAGCAAATAATCACGTCATTATCACATTCTTCTTCACATGTTTTCACATTTGTCTGTAGACAGAATTTGATCGCTGAGTTGCATATTTGGTTGCAACCAGACAGACAACAGAAGCTAGGTTAAAAGCCTGATCCTTTCATTTGCGAATCCAAGCCCATGTAAAAAAATGCATGTGATTTGAACCGCACCACACATCATGCTATAATAAATATTGTGGTACTACATTTGATTCTTATATAATTAAAAACTCATAATATAGGATGAAAATTATTAAGATAACAATATTTATTACAAACGTTTCAGCGTATTGTGAAACATGGCATTAGTAATATAATCCTTCAGTTTGCAAGAGGCATTGTTGTGAATAATTAGGTGAGAGTTCGGAGACTTGTTCCGATATGTTTCTGATTTGAGAATTACGCCACTGCCGGAGAACTCCGCTTAATATATGTAGGCCTAATTATTTCATAGTAAAATAATTCTGTATATAACATTATTCATTTAGCACTCATTTTCAGCTTGAACAATGAAATAAGTAAACAAACATGTCCTTGTTTTTAACGCATATGACAGCTGAAAGTGGCTTATGGAAGGAGACACAGCCTACTAGAAATTTTTCGTTCTCAAAATGAATGGATGATGTAATACTCTCGCCAGTCAGGGTTGTCCCGTCCCGTCTCTAGATTACCATGTTATATTCCTTATATGTTCCAAGATATTTGCAAAGCATGTTGGAAACCTTTAATCTAATCAACAAAGTGTTTGGAAGATTAAGACTTTCACTGTTACGAGTGTTTGGAAGATTAAGTGTGTGTTGTTTTCATTAATTGTTTTAGTGTTCTTTTGTTGTTCTTAACGTTTTTTATTTTTACTGTCAATAGTCTATGTAATTTTTTTTTAGTTTAGTAGAGTTCAAATAAAAATAAAATTTAAAAAAAAAAAAAAAAAAAAAAAAAAAAAAAAGGTACTTATAGTTGAAACCAGCAGCTAATTTTAGGAGCGTGAACTTCTTACAGCATCTAGATGACCCAGGAAAAATATTGAGGCATGTTTCAATATGAGGGTAGTGACAGGTTCCTTGTTAGCTCACATACAGTGCAGGATTTCATATGTAGTTGTGCCGACAAAGCTAATATGAAATCCGGCACAACTGTATATGAAATCCCTCACTGTATGTGAGCTAAGCTAAGCTAAGCTAAGCTAAGTTATCTTAGCTCTTGGTCGACAATCGGCATAATGATTCAGGTTCTCACTGTTACAGTTGGAATTACAATGAAAAAATCTAATGTGAAAGTCACATAACTTCCTCTGCCCAAATAAAAGTTAGCAGTATTCACATATCCTTGTACAGAATCGCAAGACACAATTTTACGCTAATTATCCTATAAATACCTCTTGCGATGATGCGACTAAAAGTGCAGGCTATATAACAAACTTAAAAAAAAAAAAGTGACTGCAGACATTTATTGAACTTTCCACCGTAAAGAATAATTTCCGAAATTTATCGAATATTTCCCACAGATACTTCTTTACTCTATGCATGGACAACAATACATCTTTCTCACTTCACATTGTTATATAGAATAAGAGGCCGTGAAAGAGCACGTATTCAGTTGTTCATCACGCAAGACAAACTTTCTACAAACAGTGGGTGGCTTGTAACTACCCTCAGAGAATTTTTTCGAAAAAAAGTTTCAAATAAAAGTTTTAGCTCTCAGTAAAAGGAACACATGTGCAATTTTTAAAGAAAATCGTTAGAGCCGTTTTCGAGAAAATCGCGAAAAACGAAAATTTCTTCATGTAAAGTCCCCTGAGAAAATAGTCGCCAATCTTATCCTCACATCTTCAGAAGGTACCTGACCCAAATACGAAATTTTGTTTTCATACGATTTTCCGTTTTGGAGCTAGTGTTCACAGACAGACAGACAGAGACAGACAGAAAGACAGACAGAGACAGACAGACAGACAGACAGACAGACAGATATGTTTCCAAAAATAGTATTTTTGGATTCACGGGGCCTTGAAACGTGTATATATGCTAAAAACTCAACTTCGAATTTTGGGGTCGAAAACAATACTTCCTCTACCTATAGTACCTATGGTACGGGCAGAGGAAGTAATAAAATCAGGTAAACTGATGTAACAGTGCCAGAATGCTTTTGCTTAATCAGTTATAATTGCAATTATGATATGCAGGAAATAAATTATTTTTGTGATCCATTTCCGATTTAGCTCCAGATCGATTCATTAAGCAGAGCTTACGGAGGAACAAAGGTCTCAAGTTTGATACTTAACCTTAATTCATACTCATGTACACTGATATAAGAAATTCTTAAAATATGTCATTTCACAAAATGTAATGGCGGAGAACTCCGCTTAATGTACTTCTAATTATTTCTTTACTTTCTGTATATAACAGTATTCATGTAGTACTCATTTTAATTTGATCAATGAAATAAACAAACACAATAAACATCCGACTGCAAAGCCCCCAATGATTAGTAAAAGATAATATCACAAGAGAAATGAACTCTATCTTGGAAGCTGAACTTATGCGCGTGAAAGAAAATTTCCTAAAACGATGCCAGTGTTGTGTGGATGCAAGAGGAGGACATTTCCAACATCTCTTATGATGTAGATGGTTATTTTTATTGTAATTATAACTGTAACTTTGAGAACCTCAACCATTACACCGATTGCGGCTTTATTTGCGTAGATATTTCACCCGATCAATCGGGAGTTGGAGCTGTGCTCGCTGCAACGCAGAAACCTGCGTTATTGGCCAACTCTTGCATGTGACTCACTGTACAAGTAAGAATATAAATTTACAGTTATAAGAAGTATTGTTGGTGCCATTTTAAGAAGACCTCGTCCCAAACCATCGTCTATCTACAAAAGAATATAATCGCACTGTTCCCTAATCTGAAAATCTGCACTGACATCTACACTGACTAAGAACAAGGTGCTCTTCTAGTCGCGTGGATTTTCCCAGTGTTGCCGTTGTCATTCACTACTTCTTAAGTGAAGTAAATGTTGTGGTACATATTTGACTACATTGTACTGGACTGCAGACAAGTGCGAATACGCCTGATTACCATTCTATTTACTGACTGACAGGTCGAAGAGTATTAGGGCAGCAGACAGAGGTAGTTCTTGGAAATAGAGTCTTTAAGATGTGGCACCCACAATATGTACAATGTGAAAATTTCTTTACATAAAATACAACATAAACATTAATGAATTATGTCAACTTACAACACAAATATATTAGTGTCCAAAATTAAAGCAACAAACTGATATTTCTCCTTCCTGTATCTACTATACGAGATATTCATATAAAATGTAAAGCTATGTCCGTACAGTCATGCTCTGAACTGAAGATGACATTCCTGTCACCTTACAAACATGCAAATGATGACGTCAGTGCACCAATCAAAATGGCAGTGCACCTATCAAAAGGGTGCATGTGAAATGCTGTGTGAACATTTACTGCAGGTACAGGATGGCACAGAACAGACGCCTAGAAGATTCTCCTCGGTGGAGGGCCATAGGAAGAATGGAAGCAGGACAGTCTCAAGTTGATGTGGCCAGATGGCTTAATATGAATCGTTCTGTTGTTTCTCGGATGTGGCAACAGTTTGTAGAGCCCAAAAATGTATCCCGAAGAGCAGGGCAATGACGATCAAGAGTGACATCAGAAAGAGAGGACCATTATTTGACTGTAAGGGCACGATGGTACCACTGTAGTACTGCAAGACAACTGGCTTCTGACCTCACAGGATCCACTGGAACAGTTGTATCAAGGCAAACAGTGTACAGAAGGCTTCGGCAGAGAGGCCTTTATTGTGGGAAACCTGCTGTATGTGTACCCCTAACGTGTATTCACAGAAGAGTACGTCTAGAGTGGAGTCTCAACATGCCAACTGGAAGGTCAAACAGTGAGTCAATGTTCTCTTTACAAATGAGTCCAGATTTGGTCTTGAAAATGATTCTGTGTGAACATTTACTGCAGGTACAGGATGGCACAGAACAGACTCCTAGAAGATTCTCCTCGGTGGAGGGCCATAGGAAGAATGGAAGCAGGACAGTCTCAAGTTGATGTGGCCAGATGGCTTAATATGAATCGTTCTGTTGTTTCTCGGATGTGGCAACAGTTTGTAGAGCCCAAAAATGTATCCCGAAGAGCAGGGCAATGACGATCAAGAGTGACATCAGAAAGAGAGGCATGATGGTACCACTGTAGTACTGCAAGACCTCACAGGATCCACTGGAACAGTTGTATCAAGGCAAACAGTGTACAGAAGGCTTCGGCAGAGAGGCCTTTACTGTGGGAAACCTGCTGTATGTGTACCCCTAACGTGTATTCACAGAAGAGTACGTCTAGAGTGGAGTCATCAACATGCCAACTGGAAGGTCAAACAGTGAGTCAATGTTCTCTTTACAAATGAGTCCAGATTTGGTCTTGAAAATGATTCTCGATGGATTTGCATCTGGAGAGAACCTGGAACACGATTTCGGGATGCAAACATTGTGGAGAGAGATCAATATGGAGGTGCATCAATAATGTTGTGGGCAGGAATTCTGTTGACTACCCGAACACCTCTTCATGAAGTTGTAAGGGTAAATCGGCAAGGTTTAAATGCTGTCAGGTATTGTGATGAGATCTTGGCACTTCTTGTGCGGTTGTTTCCAGGTGCTGTGGGCCCAGACTTCGTACTGTTGGATGAGAATGCTCGTCCTCATAGAGCACAGGTGGTGGATGTTTTCCTGGAAACTGAAGATATTGCATGCATGGATTGGCCTGCTCGCTCTCCTGATTTGAATTCTATAGAGCATGTCTGGGATGCACTAGGGAGATGACTTGCTTCACGTGAACATCCACCAACAACCACTCTCCAGGCCTTGCGAGCTGCTCTGCAGGAAGAATGAGCGTTATTCCCTCAAAATGAGATTGATGACATTATGCCACGCCATTGTGAGGCCTGTATTGCTGTCAGAGGTGGTCATTAACATGTTTTTCTGGATGTGTGTGAAAGTCATTACGTGTGCCCCCCCAAAGAAAGAAGAAAAAACAGGGTTTTACTGGTATGCACAAATGCATTGTTTAAATGTTACTACCACCTGTTTATGTTGTTTTGTGGCAAAATAAACCATCAAAGATAAAATTTTTGTTTTTTGCTTTAATTTTGGACACTAGTGTTCAAAATTTATAATACCATTAAATAAAATGGTAAAATGTAAAAATATAAAGGTACTGTGTTATCCTGTTGTTTGAGTAGTTCTATCAATAATGTTCTGATGTTATAAATACTGAATGATTTCTTCTAGTAATAAAAAATAAACTTCTAAGAACAGAGTAGGCCTAAATACATGTTAATATAGTTAAATAAATAAATGAATAGAAAATTTAGAACAGGAAAAGCAGATGGAGGTTCCACCAACCTTAGCGAGCTAACTCCATCTTCCAAACCTTAGCAACAGGGAACCACAGTCAACAAGTTGCTCTCCGAAAGGTTGAGCCAGCTGTATGATGTTAATCACCTCTTCAGATTTGAAAATGATTTTTAGAATTTGAAATTAGCACCTTATGACGACAATCCACCCACTAGTTTATGAAAATAAATTAAAACTGTATGATTTTCAAATAGTTTTTTAAAATTAGAAATAAATGGTGTTGGACATCAATCAACCATCTAGGTTTGAAAAGGAGTTTATAATTTCAAATTATTGGTGATCCAACATTATGAATTTTTGAAAAAACACATTATGATGTCAATCAGCATGGCAGAGTTGAAATTGGTTTTTAAAATTCAACCCTCTAGATTTGAAAACTTTATAATTTTAAATTCTGATTTGTCAATACCCAATAAATTCAAATTCTAAAATGTTTTTTTGAAGTTGCCATGTACATTCCTCCATATTTTAAAAATTAAAATAGCGACCAAAAACAAGATGGCGACCAGAAACAAGGTGGCTACCAGTAATGGTGTCACTTCTGGTAGAGGCAACGGGAAATTGCCAACAAATTTCCAGATTATAGCTGGTCACATACTATTTTAGCATTCTAAATTTGTACGGATATGCTATACATGTTACAATAATTAATATACCATGCCTGGAAAGGAAGAATAACCAAATTTTCACAATACAAATTACAAGTACACAAATGTCAACAACAAAAAAAGGGTACCACATACCTTGATAACATTAAGGCACATGTTGACTACATGTTTGCCACTGGTACAATAATCACGTGCCCTGGAATAACACTTCAGAGCATTGGACAGATCACCACAGTCCAAGTAATGGTCACCTAAATCATCATGCCCTCTTCTAATACTTTCCTTAATTGAATTAGATTTGTAGTTTTTCAAGTCAGTATCAAGTTTCTCCAACTGAAACAAATTGGATACAAAGCAAATTAATAATGCACAATATTAAGGCTAGGTTACTTAATATTTCCTTTGTAAAATACAAAAGCCATTATCAATTTACAGTCTAGAAATAAATAGTTCCTTTAAAAATTTCAATATACATATTGGATAAAATTTGTAGGATTTGAATATGGATTATCTCACAGTGAGGGACACACAATCTTTAAAATTTCTTAGGGAATGTTGTCCAAATAGATAAATTTGATCACATTTATATAACTACATAACTCAGAAAATATTAAGTGGTTGTTTTACCACAATTTCCTTGACAAAGAAAATGAAGATGACATAATTACGTGGTACAGTTTCTTTGCAATTATTCTTTAACAGACGATCATCAAATTCAATTTGAACTGGTCCTCAACTGATGATGCTTCAAACTAAAAGTGAAAGCACTCATGGAGAAAAGTAAGTGTTTGGTTACATCGAGTTTCTGGCTGATCTAATAACACTACTCAACAAATATGAACTTTTTCCCCCATAACATGAACAAAATAGGTTGATCCTAACTAATTTGCATGCGCTGAATAAGAAAATGCTAGTGGAAAGTTCATAACACGTCACATTTTTATGTTATAGATATTTACTTGATAAGCTGAAAAATCGGGATTTTCGACCTATTAAAACTTACTTTGTTCTCATTTTTTGTATTAAAATTTTTGAAGGGCAGCTCAGCTATGATAAAACTGATAAACAGCTATTAAAACATAATAAAACCACTCTTCATGCAATAAAGTGGATAAAGATAAAAATACCTTATTTTTCTTATGAGAACTGGAGTCTTCCCTTTGAAAAACCAGCATTAACTGCCCATCATCATTGTACCTCATCTTCTATGATACCACTGCGCTATTGTAGCAACATCTTTGTGAAATCACTCTCTTTGCTCATCACTTACAGTCCCCAAGTTCTCAGGAAGAAAGCCTAAATGTGTATGTAAGAAGGGGATCTTCGATGACATACAGTAGCCTGTTGTTTTGTGATTTCTTACTAATGTCTATTAACTGGAGATAATTCTCTGCCATATGATTCCCTAAAAACCCTTTGACAACAAATACAAAAGTTCTCCATGCTGGTAATTCCACAGGATTAAAACTTTTCTAAAAAATGTTGTTCAAAAATTTTCTAATTTGTGAACCGATAAATATTGATTCTTTTAATTTAGCAAACTGAGTTTAGTGAACAGAGTCTTGAATCATTGAAAGGCTTCTCCACTCTTATCCAGAGCTTTCACACAAATTTTCATTAGCCCTAGTTTTGTATTCAATGGTGGAAGAAGTACTTTTTCGTGCTACATTAGTGGAGAATATTTAATATTATGGTCACCAGGAATATAATCTTGTTTGGAAGGCCAGTTTTTCACCAAATAATGTTGTGCTTTTGCTTGACTGTCCCACAAACAAAAAACAACAGAACAGAAAATTAGTAAACCCTCCTTGTAATCCAAGCAATAAGGCTATTACTTTCAAATCCCTACAAATTGCCCAGTGATATTCATTATAATTTACTGCATTCAATATTTGTTCCATAGCGACTGAATGAACCACTGAAATGGAAGGTTCTGTATTACCATGGTGTAATAAGACTGCTTTTAAACTCTGTTTTGATGAATCAATGACCAGTCTCCATTCTTCTGGATTATATTCAATATTCATTCATCCAACAGGAGAATGTGGCACGGGTCTTATTGCTGAGGGGAGATTTTACCTTTAAATTTTCCTTGAAAAGCCCTCTGTTTTCATAATGCAGAAGTAATAAAATCTCTCCTACTGACTGCTAGGTGACGCCAAATCATTAGATCAGCAAAAGTCGTGTTATTTTTTCCCCCGCAACCATTCTGTTAACTTCACGTAATATACACAATATACACACGTAATATATACAATAATATGTTACACAACACATGTGTAGTGTCCAATTTTGGTCTTGTTCACCCACTTTAAAGCCAAAATACACGTAATATGTTTTTTTTTAAACATTGTAATTGATCAATGTTGTTATTTCAAAGTTAATCCCCCACAAGCTTAGCAGAAACTATTTACAGAATTTTTAACTTGCATGAACGACAGATTATGATCTATTTAACGCTATTACAGAATAACTAGTAAACTCACACCACTTCCTCAATAAAAATTGTTGATTTCTTGTCTCACAGTACAACAGCGACCCTATTTCCTTTCCTTAGGGTTCAAACAAAACACAGCTTGGTTGGTCTCCTTTCTGGTCGCTACGCTATTGAGCCAGGCACCGACCATAAAGTGTGTACACGCAAGACGCAGCCTGGTCGCTAACCAGCAAGTCGCACATCTATGTGGGCAGTGGCATGTTATGGATTAAGTTTCTGAGTTATCTCCATTTTTATTTTTATTTCTTTGTTATTATCTTCTCCTTCATAAGGTTTTGAAGACACAGAAGACAATGGGAATGAGTTTATAAATTCAAACTCATTACAGGAGGCTTCATCAAAATTAGTTACATGTAAAATATGTCACATGAGCATTTCACTGTTTCACAGAGTTACTAAATTGAATGTGTATTTTATAGTAAATTTAATGCTCTACAACTTTTCTTCTAAAAGTTCTCATTGTAAACCCAATACTTTAGGTGCTAGGATACAAAGTTCGCCGAAAAAGTGGCGTAAAAACTTTTTCGGCAAAAAAAAAGATTTTTGGCAGGGAGTATATATTTTTTAAATGGTTTGAGATGAAGAACCGATGTATGGATAGAAACTTATTATTATTATTATTTTTATTATTATTATTATTATATTGTTGTTGTTTTCTTGAGTTGGTGCGACCATTGTATTCAATCTTCAGAGCACAAGAAGACAATAAAACAAACACACTTAACACCGCAACACGAAAATTAACATAATATAAAATTATTAGGTTAGGCCTACTATAAATTATACAAAATACTGAATGTAAACCATACAAGTCAGTAACTGTAGCCATGACTCTACAATCCCTTCACTGAGTAGTAAAAATATTTATTTTGGTGGTCTGAGCTGATTACAAAGGATGTCTCTTATAAACAGTCCTTTGTTTGTGCCGTGATTGCATAAGTGCACACGTGCAAAACCTGAATCTAGACTACATGCTTATGGCTGGTCGCAGGAAAAAAGAGACCTAGCATTCTACCAACAAACTGCGACCTGTCCAGATGGCTGGCGTCTTGTTCACCCTCGTAAGAAGACATGACTTCATTCTTCATGCAGCCTGCGGGATGCGACAATCCCGGTTCCGTATTGAACGTACCCTTAGTAATTTAGAACTGGATGTGACCTACCCTCTGTGCAGCTGCATAATAGAGGTAATTAGCTAACTAAAAAATGCAACTTTCTAAAAAATGCTACATGTAGGAGCTTTTTCAATGCCATATTCATGATCAGCCCATACAAATTATATAAAAACAGTTGTTCTTGTCCATGTTATGAAAACCTTGTTGAGTAGTGTAATCAACATTTATTGAGCTTATGCCAAAATCTTAAAGATTAATGCATTTATAATATCTAAAAAATATCTATAATTTTTTATATCGACCAATATATTTCACTGGTCGTCAAAGTTCTCAACTGTGTATTCATGACTCATCTTGCTGAGATTCATTACTCGCTTCTCAGTATTTTTGGGGGCCTAATGTGTTCAAATAACCTTGTGACCATTTTGAAAGACCTAGAAGCTTCCTGCATCATAATTTTAGATTGTCACGAGTGTTGGAAAATTACATCACCTGCATCTTCGATTCAATATATATTGAAATACATTTCAAATAAATCTTCAAACGAATTTAACCAGGTTACGTATTTGCTTTTCTCATCTGTCAACATGGTATTATCGGTTCTTCCTGTCATCTACCAATGGATTGTGATGTAGGGTAGTTGCTGCTGTCTTCGACATCTTTGCTTATGGTGTCATACTTATTTTTAAAGTTTATTTTCCTGATCACATATGTTTGTTTTTACTAGAAAAGGAATTTCTCGATTTTTGTAATCCGTGCCACTCGGTGCAGTGTTGTGGCCAGCAAATGCAAGATCAGCCAACTAGGTGTAGCATAGCCCTCTTTCCATCCTTGTCGTATTGTGAATTCATTTGAGAAAAGTCCTTGTGTTTTCACTTTACTCTTTGTTCCTTTAAGAGTCAATTTGGTTAGATTAACAAACTTTTTGGGCACACCCAACTCCAACATTGCAGCGAATAGCTGTTCCCTATTGATGCTGTCGTATGCAGCTTTAAAATCGACGAATAATTGATGTATTGTGGTGTTATATTCATGACATTTTTCCATGATGAGTCTTAATGCAAACATCTGATCTGTTGTCGATCTTCCTCCTCTAAATCCACATTGGTACTCTCCTAGGATTTCTTCGACATATGGCTTCAATTTAGTGTTTATTACTCCGGCTAATATTTTATAAGCGACATTGAGCAACGAGATCCCTCTGTAATTTGCGCAGACTGTCCTGTCATTTTTCTTATGTAAAGGTATTATTATGGATGTATTCCATGCTGCAGGCATTTCTTCTTTTATCCAGATTTTTAATATCAGTTTATATATCTCTTTTAAGATCCCTAACCCTCCATATTTAAAGACTTCTATTGGGATCCTGTCTTCTCCCGGTGCTCTATGGTTATTCATCTTTCCGATGATCCCTTCTACCTCTTCCATTGTTGGCTCAGGTACTTCCTGGTCGTTTCAAAACTCATAACAAATGCTCAAAATGTCCTCCTCTTGCTTCTAGACATGCATGCACTCCTTGAATCATGGACTGTCGCACCCTTTCAAATACTCCAGGATGGTGTCGAATGGTTTCGCAGGCTTCCATGACACATAGATGAAAAGTTTCTTCATCCGGGATGTCTGCTCCATGAACCAATAGTTTAAGGTGCCCCCAGAGATAAAAATCCAAAGGATTGAGGTCGGGAGAATGTGCAGGCCATGGAAGTGGTACTCCTCTGCCTATCCATCTGTCATGGTAGATACCAGTCAGCGCATCTCGAACAATGAGACTAAAATGTGCTGAAGCCCTATCATGCATAAACCACATGTCTTGTCTTATTTGCAGGGGCATATCTGCCTGAAGTAATTCTGGAAGAGTGTTCTGGATAACGTCCCTGTAGATAGCACCTATAAGACGTGCTGGTAGAATGTATGGACCTGCCAGACAGCATGAGGATTATGATCTGTCCATACGTGTTCGTTGTGGAAATTTGTAATTCTATCTCTCCCAAACGTTGCTTCGTCTGTAAACAAAATTGATGAGACAAATAATGGATTGGCTGTTACCATCGGCAAAAGTTCTTCCGTGGTGGATAATTGGCAGGTGAAAGGTCCTGCACATGTTGAATATGATACGGATACAGAAGCTCCTCGTGAAATACCCTACATGCTGTACTGTGAGATGTACAAAATGTCACAGCCAATTGTCTTGTACCGATATTTGGATCGTCTTCGACATGATGTAAAATTGTCCTTCGTGATCCCGCGTACGAACAACTCTTGGTCTTCCTCGATCAATAGTCTGTGGTGCAACGGTTCCTGTCTCAGTAACGCGACGATAAACAGGTTGGATGACTCGGTTGTCTTCGGTCTGGAAACGCCATCTGACACAACCATGAAGCCTCGCGTCCATTACCATTCGCGCGACCATACATAAAAATCATGTATGCCTGCTCACGAAATGAATATGCTGCCATGATTGAACGAAACACATGCAATTAACTCACTACATGTACACAATTAAAGCGTTGAAGACAGACTAATGACAAATGTAAACAAGTCTCCATGGCTGCACTTCGCCATCTACTGTACAGTACATAAGATGCAATGAGTCAAAGCCTTCTATGAATGAGTGCATAGAGAAATGAAGTTGTGAGGTCGGACCTTGAGGGTCGTTGAACGCAAGCTTTCATTAATAAATGAATAATGAGAAAACAAGGATTATGGGAAATATGTTCATATGAACTCTTTTCCTTCTTTTGGTGTAAGGAACCCATGCCCAAAGTTTGTAGAAGTAATTTTGAAACACCCTGTATATTAGAGGTCTTGTTGGTGAAGTAAGGAACCCGGAGCTACAAAGAATGAGGCAGGGTTAGCTGACAGTTTTGAAATACAGGGTGTCCAGGAAAGACCTGACGAAAAATAAATAATTATATATCTGAAATTATGGAATTTATTGACGTGATGTTTTCACGGTTACAAAGAGATACACGATGAGTTTTAATAAGCCTCTATGCGAGCACCATTTGTGGCCCGGGCTATGTCCAGATGATACTCATTTTCGTGCCACACACGCGAAAGCATTTTCGGTGTGACTAGTCCTATTGCATCATAGATTCAGCCACGTAAATCTTCAATATCGGTCACAGACGTGCGATACACTTCGTCTTTCACAAAATCCCACAGAAAGAAATCCAGTGGGGTCATGTCCGGCGACCTTGGTGGCCATGGTGTAAGTCCTTCTCTCCTATGGACTGTGGATTTTGGCATTTGCAGTTGTCTTGCCACCTAACAAATAGATTTCCTCGGGCTTCTTACAAAAGCAGTTCGTACCCTTTCAATGTCATTGTCGTTTATGAGCGATTTCTTTGCCTTTCCCTGCTGTGACTGAACAACACCTGTCTCCAGAAATTTCTTGTGCCAATGAAGGATGCTGTTTCGGGCGGGAGGATTTCAGTCTTCGACTGTTTGGAAACGACGTTGGAGCCTACACATTCTGCTTTCTCTACTATGGTAAACATTGTTCGGCTGTACACCACACGCACAACTGGCATTCCCAATTCTCGGAATAAGACTGACTACACACGCTGCGCAGAACGAGCTTTTTTTCGTTTCTCCTCGTACAACAACAATGTGCATGCTCATGCGTATTACAGGATGCTACAAAACAAAACTTTTTGAGTTTGGCTTTCTAACTGTGAAAATACTGAGGTAGTAACTGAAATAGTTTCAGGTATATAATTATTTCTTTTTCGTCAGGTCTTTCCCGGACACGGTGTATATTCAGTAGTTAAGTAGCCAAAATAATTTATATAATTGATGAATATGCAGACTAAAGCCGCTCAATGGTTAGGGCAGCCATCTACCCTATTAAGCACAATAAGCTGCGAGGGTCCCTTTTGCACTGAGGTATCTAAATTTATTTTTGTGGCCCATTCTTGTTTTCCCGCTTCTAAGGAAGTGTATGGGGAGGCCATGCATTTTCTTAGGTCGGTGGTTCACCACCATGGTTCAAGCCCAGGTCGTGAACCTAAATTTCATTTTAATTCTTCCAGGAATCTTTTCTATTGTTCTGTATGACACCAAATTCTTCTCTAACAAATCTTAAGAAAATTAAAAAGGACAGTGTATCAGTAGAAGTTCAAGTAAAGAAGTTTCTTTTTAAATGGAAAAGACCATTAAAAACCTGTAAACCAGTCCATTTTTCAGCCAGACGAACATGCGCGTGCATATACTAGCGATCGTAGCGGCAATAAACTAACACTACATACATGCATTTCTTCACCTGAAAGATCCAGAAAGGTAAGAACGAAAATACGTAATATTTATTGTAGGCCTACTGGCTTACTTGTGATTCTGGTGTGGTTATGTTTCAACTTACTTTAATGTAATATTTTTATATTAATGATTTCTGGTGTATAAAATGGGTCATTAATGGTTGCCAAGAACACCTACTAACAAAAGATGTAAAATATTTGAGTGAAAGTTACCGCCTATGCTTTTTAAAATTGTAAAGGGATACAGATTACGAAAGTGATACCCAAGAAAAAATTGCCATAATATCTTAAACAAATGACCTCTGGACTATCAAGCCCACACGCTACCTCGAAGCTAAACTAATTAGATGAGAGTTCACTGCGCTTGAACGTATTACCCTGGCGCAAAGGTGACCGTTAGGATGCTGCCTATGGATGAACCGTGGAATTTGCCTTAATTAAGAAGATGTCTTTATTATATGTTTCAGGTGTTTATATGTTTCTGAATCCTTATTGAACAATGCATCTAACGACTAATCCCCACTATAGATTGTCTGTCTGTCTGGAATCCTATAGCCCCTATGTTGGGCCGAAGGGGCCTCCAAGTGGTAGTTCCTGTTACCTATATGAATGTTAGTTAGTTATCCAATGGCAGGATTTGATATGATCATCATCTTCCTTCTGGCTTCCCAATATAGATACACCAAGTATCCACTTTGTTGTCTTTCATGATTAAGGCTGTTGTACTCCAGTAGGTGGGCTTCATCCACGATGGTGTCCTGTCCTTGACACATAACACATGCAGGGGACTGGAGGATCTTGAGTCTGTAGAGGTGGTGGGCCAGGCAGTCATGTCCTGACATTAAACGGAACAGTCCGACAGCTTCTTGACGATCTGCTTTCTTTGTCCTGTTATATAGTGTAGATACTGTTTCCCATTTTTTCCCTTTTGTGGCTTCCCTATTTTCTAGTGCTTGTTTATGATCGAAAGTTGCTTTTATTTCTTGTGTTTTCTGCTTTATGGTTGTGGTGTTGTTGCCTTGGATTAGGATTCTAGTTCCCTTTTTGCCAGTTGGTCTGCCGCTTCATTGCCCATTATGCCCATGTGTGAAGGAATCCATTGTAAGACTATAGTTTTGTTCAGTTTTTATAGGGATTTTATGAGTCTGCAGCTTTCCTGCACAGTTGGATCATCTGTGCTACTATTGGATGTTACTGCTTGGATGGCTGATTAAGAGTCAATAAGTAGAACTGCTTTGTGCTTTGATTATTAAGTTGTAGAGCGCTAACTCTATTGCTTTAACTTCTCCATCAAAGGCTGTATTTTTCTTTCCAAGGGTAATGTATTGGCAAAATAACTTAGAATATATTCCAGCTCCTGCATTATTTTCTTTAGTTTTGGAGCCATCGGTAAAGATCCACTCCCAGGTGGGTTCAGGATAATTAGTGTGTAGAGTTTCTAAGGTTAGTTACTTCACTATGTCTGGATTATATTCACTTTTATTTTGTAGTCCTTGGATTGTTAGGGGACTGTTGTAGGTTTAGTATTCCAGGGGGCTGGTTAGTAGTGGTCTAGGTTTTACATCTTTTATGTTTATATTTAAATCTGCCAGCAAATTATCTGTTATATTTGTGAAGGATGCTTGTATTGTTAGAATCTGAGGGGTAGTGCCTTTTATGTGAAATGGTTTAGGCATGTTTGATATTTTTGTTCGCATAATACATGCTCTCTTGTTGATTTCATTCTGTATGGTATTATTGTTTGTATACATTCTCATGGTTGTAGTGTTGGTTGTTTTAGTTCCACCAGTAATCATTCTAACAAGGGGATGGTACGAACCTTCATGTCGAAACCCACCCTCAAATTTTGTACACATGTAGGTCATCCTAAAATGGAATAGTACACAAAAAATTAGCTGCCAGTTTGAACTGTGAGACCATTAAATTGAAGCTTGAAATTTGGAAGCGACCTAGTTGGTTTTCCTGGATCTTTGTAGCGACTACTGCAACTTACGTGTCTCATTCACCAGCTTATCCAAGCACGGGCTTCCTTCTTCTTGTTATCGCAGTATAAACAACGACCTAGTGATGAATTGCGATCTGTGTGTCTGTCAGTTAATAGAAGGAAGTCACCATGAGTGTCTCTACAGACGTGTTGAATCCTATTAATGTGCTTTCAGTTGCTATAAACTATGGAACCAACACAAGTGTGAAGAAGCAGAATGTGATATGGGAGCACTTGTTTCAATGTGCATGGTGCAAAGCAAATTTGTGCATTTCCCATTCTATCGACACTAGGCACTTCTGTTACACATTTATTGAATAGTAAAGTTTAAAACAAGCTGTTCTGTTCACGGGGAAGTGATCATTAGGGCCCGGATTCTTATGTAATTACATATTCTATTCCCTTACTTGTAGACTACTAAAAATGGAAATGTCGACTATTTGTGCTTTTGATATGATTATAGTAGGGTTTGATGTTACATATTTTTACATATTCATAGTAATATTACATATTTTACATATTATGTAATGAATGTAACATTTTTGTACATAAAATCTAGGAAATCATAAAAAATAAGATTATATTAAGTTTTGTTTTATTTTTCAGTAACTAATAAAATAATTAGCTAATTTTCTTCTACAAAGAAAACATTGCCAGTAGCCAAAGGGAGGGATAAATTTTTCTAACTTTGTGAATTCCAACACAAATGCAAAATACGGTGGTTCTGGTGGTACATTAGCACTTATCGTTTCTCAGAACTTGGGCTAGCCAGGTATGCTGGTCTTTGTACTACAAATTGAAACCAGTTAATTAGGAAGGGTTACAGTCAGATTTCAGGTAGGCCCTAAGCAAAAATACCGTTATTTGCACGATACAAATGAGTTTTCTAGGAAGATGCTGCATCAATTTGTGTATGAAGTAGACTTGTTATAAATAGCTCCAGTTGCATCTAGTATAGTGCATTCCATACAAATAATAAAATTCATGTGTCTTTTAAAAATATACTCTTAACTCAAATGGGGCAATCGGGTTCAAAAAGTGAGTTTTCAGGGTACGAGGACAAAAGACTTTGCTACAATACATATTTCTCCACAAACTTAAGTACCTGAAGCATTTTTAGTAGGCTATAATTTGGTAAATCATATAAGTTGCACTCACTGTCAGAATTAGAGGTAGCATGTAGAAGCTCGAGTGAACATTTTCGTACATTTAATGCGTTAAAAATATTAAATTTAAACTACATATTTTGTGATTATTACATATTTTATTACATATTTCCCTGATATTAACTACATTTTTATGTACATATTTCGCACATATTACATATTACATAAAAATCCGGGCCCTAGTGATCATGCAACTGTATACTGTCACTACAGTGTTGTGTTGCGCCGACTGCCCGCATGCCTAGCTCAAGACCTTGTACCTCAGCCACAGACCGCATCCCTGCTAGACGGGATGAGGCGCTCTGACAATGCTTTCTTCGCGATATTGTGACGTGATTTTCATAGACTTGCAGTTCGAACTGGCAGCTAATTTTTTGTGTACGGTTCCATTTTAGGATGACCTACATGTGTACAAAATTTGAGGGTGGGTTTCGACATGAAGGTTCGTACCATCCCCTTGTAAGCATTTGATTCTGAAGAGATTCCAACTTCTTTACTACATTTTCTTTTGCTGTGACCATATGTTAGTACAGGTTCCATGTATATTTTATATGTTGTATTTAGTGTTTCTAGTGGGCTTCCCCATTTTGTCCCGGTTAACCGTTTTAATATATGGGCTTTCCTGTGGATTTTCTTTTAAACTTTTTCTGTGTGTTGTCCCCAACTTAATTTATTATCAAAATAAATTCCTAGGTATTTTGTACAATTGCTTTTGTTTATATGTTGGTTGTTGATTTTAATGTTGAAGGCCTCATTTATGTGTTTTAGGGAGAAGTATTGATAATTTGTTTTGGAGGTGTTGATTACCATGTTATTTTCTTGTGTCCAATTTTGCAGAAATTCTAGAACTATATGAATGTTGTTATGCTTATTTTCCGAGAGAGGGCAGAGGGACAGGTGGTAAGCCTATCGCCTCTCAAACCCCCTCAGGAAACTAAGGTATTACTTGGACGTGAAAGGGCCGATAAATTTTGTCCAGAGGTTCTAATTTAGGCTTGGAGTTCTTTTACGTGCTGTAAATCTACAACACAGGTCCCCCAGCTTAAAGTCCCTCTCAGAGGACTCCGTGCCCAGGATTTTTATGTCATGAAAAACCCATCAACCGCAGCTGGGTTTGATCCCGTGACCTTCGGATCTAGAGGTGGCACGCTACCTCTAGACCATCATGGTATTATGATTGTATATTGTGTACAATAAGAGTGTAAAGCTAAATATGCTGTCAATAGAACACCATGTTCAGTCACCCTCGAACTGCACTCGGGTGAGATTTTCCCTACTTGAAATGGATCTCAAGTCCAGTTTCAGCGACTATTGCTCTGCACACTCGGAACCTCGAATAAGTGATTATTGACTAGCATGATATTGGTTTCATCAGATCAGCCCTCACCCAATATCTTTTCAAGAGAGAGGCTTGCAGCTGTACTCAAGATGCATTTATTGCCCTGCAAGCCCTGAAGTTTGATTTTACTTGAGTTTCTCAGGTGAAACAGGACTATTGCTATGGCCCTAAGACTGATACCACAGTTAAGAAGTCATTAATGTGAATCAATGTACATTTAATTTTGTTCAACAAGTGGATGTTTTGAGTGAATAGAGTGTGAGACTTTCACAGTTGAAAAGAATACTTGTTGATCTCTTTATTGTATACTGGAGTAAATGAATCCCCCATCTCCATTGGGCAAGTCAGAGCAGTGTGTGTTAAAGGAAGGTTTTTAAGGTAGGTTTATAACAGGCTTAAGTGGAATTGCCTCGCAACCAGAGGGCCCACTAGTGAGTCCACTTTTAATTGGGACAATTTTTAGAGCAGCCCAGGAGTTGAGACCTGGCCACAGGAAATCCTGATGGAGGGTTAAAGTGGCCACAACTCTCCCCTCACTGCTCAGTCCCCAAGGGATCGATTTACATAGCCATAGGCGATAAGATGCTTCAAGAGCGGTTTTTGAGGCACGCCTTAAAAGTTCGTTCATTAGTTTTCCTCCTCCCCATTCCTAACTCCTTCAGAAAGAAATGAACTGATTTAGATGGGAGATCCCTTGCTCTTACTTCCACTGGATGAAAGTAGCATTTGAAGCCATTTAACCGAATGGAGGCACACAGAGCATCATATTTATTAGTCTTAAACAGATGTTGCTTTGGGATGTTGATTTCCCATGGGACAGTCAGCTCAACCATGATCGCTGATCTAGTCAACACTGAATATCCCAGGAGATCAGGGCACAGTGAGGTCATTGCCAAATCAGGTGGAAATTCGTAATGTTTATTTCCGGAATCCATACACAGTACACAATCATTTGCTTTTTCCACAATCGATGGTGGGCAACTCTTTTTCTTTCTTGATATCTGGCCCTGTCTGAAAAAGTCAAAGGAGTAAGTGTTCTTCCTTTTATTTTTCCTGGCCATTGCAATAGAGTAGCTCAAAGCCTCCCTTAATATCGCCAGAACCTTGTCGTGTCGCCAAGTGAATCTTCCCTCTTGGAGAGCTCTGGGGCAGCTAACCAGTATGTGCCGAGTAGTCACCGGGGTGGTTGCACACAAGTTGCATGAATTATCCGTGCTTAAATTCCATTGTGACAGATTACTTGGATCAGGTAGTGTTCCCTGTAAGACATTGGCATAGGATTTCACCAGTTTCAGCGACCATTCATACAAAAAAGCTCTCCACTGTAGCTTAAGAGGTATACACGTCACCTATGACCATCCAATTGTGCTGTATTTCGAGAGATTGTACCTCAACCACCATCCTTTCCTCTTTGTCTTGTGCCACTATCTGCCTCATACGATTCACCTCTTGAACTGGTTTTTTGCCCATCCAACCCAATCCTTGACGGTTCTTGTAAATGTCAGTCATAAATTTTGTTTCAAATTCTACTTTCGACTTCAAAGAGGAAAGATCCAGCCTTGTACCCTCAGTCGTTGGGACTACTAGAGGATCTTTGGATGTAGCCAATACATTACTTCTAGTGATGGCAAACTGTTTAAACAGTGTGGTTACCCGTTTTAATCCAAATCCAAAATTTGTTTTTACTTCTATACAGCATACTTACATCCATTGATCTGTGCAAACCTAACCATTTCTTTAGAGCAGCTGTTGCCTCCCTTTCCAACGTGTATAATAGACTTTTTGTGAATTTATAAATCATCAGAGGCCAACTCAGTTTTGACAGAAGCACATTATTATAAAACAATGCTTTCCTTGAACTTTCATCAAACCTGATCTAAAGGAAGAGTCAATGGCTTTTTGTGGGTCTGGTTTCCCTTGCCATAGCACAAACTTTCCAAGAAATTTAAAGGGAGCCTCCTCCTGAATCTGAGGGATTGACGAAGACCCAATGTTTAACTGAACCTTGATGGGACCAAAGACTTTTCCTCTTCTCGCTAGTGCCAGGTAACGACACTTTGAAGTCTTCAAGTAGACACACTTGGACCAATCACAGAATTCCTATACCTTGCTAAAAAAATCTCCAACATGTTTGGTGTGCGACAGACTAAAGTGAGATCATCTGCAAATGCCATCAGCGCCGGGAGTCTAACCTGACCCTTCTTCATACAATATAAAGCGTTTGTTGGGATATTCTTCATAGTTTCAAATAACAAGTTGAACACCACTATAAAGGCCATGGGTGAGAGAGGGCAACCTTGGAATAAACCCTTCTCGTAGCTAATAACCTTAGCTTCCCATCTTTTTTATTTGACCACAAAACTTAAGTAAGTAAGTAAGTAAGTAGTAAGTGAATATAATCTTCCGGATTATGAGTGGGACTCCATAGTGATGTAAAGCTCTCTGAAGCAAATTATGTTTCACTGAGCCAAATGCATTACCCAACTCTAACCAAGTGACGAATATTTGTCTTTCATGATGTCTGGCATCTTCCAGGGCACTTGAGAGGACCGTTGTGTGTTCAAGGCAGCCTGATACTCCTTGGGTGAAACCCTTTTGGACATCTGGTAGCAAAAAAAGTCGTCTCTATGTGCCTATTAATTCTACTAGCTATAATTGAAGATAACACTTTCCCATGTGTGTTATGAGTGTAATTGGTCTTGTTTTATTTTGGTGGTCACAGTCCTCTTCTTTCAGGATGAGTTTCACAATTGCTCTTGAAAAGTTGACAGGGAATTTTCATGCTTTCCAAGAATTGGTAACTATAAGAATTTTCCTCTGCTGTGTTGAAGAGAGAAGTTATAGAAGTGCCTGTAGAGAACAGGTGTAGTCTGGAATGTTATTTACATGAGAGTAACAGATGCGTGTAGAACCTGTTGTGAGTTTCAAAGGATTTCTTATATGCTCACCAGTGTTTACATCACAAGGTATGTTGTTGTTAATTGGACATATTTTTCCCCCATATGGATTTTGATTAACTGTACATTTTGGAAAGAACATGGCTGCTTGTTTCAAGAATCAATTTATTTCTGTATATATATAGTGCTGCTTGCATTTTTGTCAGTTTATTCAATGAAATCTCTTTTACTTCTTTCAATTCTTAATTTACCCTTTAATATTTTATTCATCCATTCATCATATTTCGTTTGTTTGTTGTTTCTGAAGTTTTTAGTAATCATCCACATTCTTTCCAAACTGTTTCTCAATCAAATTCACCTAACAGTTGAACTGCATTTTCATGTCAGCTAGATAGTCGTCTACATATCTGAATGTCCAATGATTGTTTTGAAACCTTCATTAACAAACTATATTCTTCTCCATTAAAATTTCCTCGAGAAAGATTTATTACATGTACTTTATTGTATTCTTTCTCCTTTTTGATACTCAGTGTCCCAAGCAAACTTTGGAATCTCCTTTGTTATTTACATGTTTTGTTGTTGAATTCTCTCTGTGTGAAGTATGAAGTTATCCATCATATTATCATACATGGTGTTCCCTAGTAATTAAGATAATTTTAACTGTGTTTCATTCACTTTTAAATCCAAATGCAACAAGGTGTTGAATTTTTTAGTTAACTCAATTTGTAGGATCTTCCTTCAAGCAGCTCTTTGTTGTCTGCTGTCACTGTCAGTCACTTGACAGTGACAGCAGACAATTCAACTTATTGAATAAATTTTTCCCGGGTAGACAGCCAGGTTTGAAGATCAAGTGTCTCCGACGTTTCAGAGGCCCACGCTGCCTCCATCCTCAGGGATACTGAAGTGTCGAGTCTGTCATGCCGAGGTGGTATATATACAGATCGCGAGTTGCGAGGAGTCGACCAATCAGGCGCCAGTTCATTTTTCCATCGTCTTTTTTTCGGCCAATCGGCTTCTACTGTCTTTTAGTTGTTTGAGACAGTGATTCCAGGCTGAGGCCTCCGTCTCTATTGAAATTGTTAGCCTCAAGCTTAATTTCGATCGCTTCCTTGATTAATCTGTCCCAGAACCTTGAAGTCTTCGCAAGGATTGTAGTGTTTGCGAAATCAATCCTGTGCCCGGATCCCAAGTTGATGGTATGTTCTGCCACCGCAGATTTATCGGGATAGAAGAGTCTGATGCAGCGGGCTGGTTCAGAACAGCGCCGTGAAGTCTGCCCGATGTAAGCCCTGCCGCATTCACAGGGGATGCGGTACACACCCGGTGTTCTGAGTCCTAAGTCGTCTTTCACCTGTCTCAAGAGGCTTCTGGTCTTCATAGGTGGTTTGAAGACTGTTCTGATCTTCCATTTCCTCAAGATTCGGGCTAATCTCTGTGATAAGTTACCGAAATACGGCAGTACTGCAGTGCTTGTAGTGTCGTCAGGGTCTCGTGTTGAAGGTGTTGCCTGACGAACGGTCCTTTTCAGGGCCAATCAAATTTCCCTTTCATGGAATCCATTTTGTAAAAATGTCCTCCTCAGGTGGTTCAGTTCATCAGGCAGGTTTTCTTTGTCCGAAATGGAGATTGCTCTGTTGATGAGGGTGTTAAGTACTCCTCTACGTTGCGCTGGGTGGTGATGACTATTACCGTTGAGATAAAGGTCGGTGTGAGTCTTCTTTCTATACACCCTATGACCTAGTGTGCCATTGGTCTTACGTTGTATTAATATGTCAAGGAATGGAAGACAGCCATCTTTTTCTATCTCCATCGTGAAAGTGATACTCTGGTGTATGTTGTTGAGGTGGTCGAGGAACTCTTGGAGCTTCTCCTGTCCATGAGGCCAGATTACAAACGTGTCATCCACGTACCTGTAGAAGCAGGTGGGTTTATAGGGTGCTGTTTCAAGCGCCTTCTGCTCAAAATGCTCCATGTATAGATTAGCTATGGCCGGAGAGGCTAACAATTTCAATAGAGACGGAGGCCTCAGCATCAACCCTGCCTGGAATCACTGTCTCAAACAACAAAAAGACAGTAGAAGCCGATTGGCCGAAAAAAAGACGATGGAAAAATGAACTGGCGCCTGATTGGTTGACTCCTCGCAACTCGCGATCTGTATATATACCACCTCGGCATGACAGACTCGACACTTCAGTATCCCTGAGGATGGAGGCAGCGTGGGCCTCTGAAACGTCGGAGACACTTGATCTTCAAACCTGGCTGTCTACCCGGGAAAAATTTATTCATACTCTTCGCCAGGAAAATCTAAAATCTTACATTACACACCTCTACGGGGAGGAAATGCATCGCAGTATACGTAAATTTAAGAAGCTGTGGAAGAAGAAGGCTAAATTACTGAGCTCTTTGGCTTTCTTACGGAGATGTCGAGAGAATAATATCGCTCCTGGATTTACTAAACTACGCTACCCTGTGAGCACTCCAGCTACCAGGAAGATATTACATTGGACAAGCCTGGCATTGACCCGAGAACGGATACACTACACTAGGTACGAACTGGATAAGAATGACAGGGAGTTACTTCAGCTTCACTTACTTCTAAGCTGTCGTCTGTCACCACATGACTGGGAAAGGATTGATCTTTTCACTAAGGCACAGGAAGATCTAATGCACAGGAAAACATCGGAGAGACAAGTAAACAAGTACGACCGCCTCCATAAAAAGCACAACATTAACGCAGAAGGGGACACGAGACGCACAATCGTCAACCTGACTGACAAACAGCTAGATGCTGCTGCTGTCTCTGCTCTTTCCAAGGGTCTTAATTTCGCACCTACACCTAGGGTAATTCCCACCATTGACATCATCAGCGGAATTGAGCAAGCAGCTAAGGCTTTCCCCCTTGATACCGCAGACGAGATTCGACAGGAAGTCAGCCTGGCCCTTAAAAGGACCGTTCCACCGAAGTCCAACATGAAACGGGAAGAACGTGAAGCACTGAGAGACCTCCGTAATGACAGTGACACTGTAGTGTTGCCAGCAGACAAAGGAAATGCCACTGTACTGTTGAGATCATCGGAATACGATACGAAAATACGTGAACTCCTTCACGATCCTGCATATAAGCTCCTCAAACGAGATCCAACACTTACTATCGAACGGAAGACTTCAGGTCTGATTAAGAGATCTACGCTGCCTGAGGACATCAAAAAACAGGCGACGCCACATGGCTCAGTACCTCCTAGGCTGTACGGACTCCCGAAAATTCACAAAGAAGGAGTCCCTCTACGACCGATAGTTAGTGCAATAGGAGCTCCAACATACAGACTCGCGAAACATCTGTCCAAGCAACTGCAGCCTTTAGTGGGGAGATGTATACATCATGTGAGGAACTCAACTGAGTTTGTCAACACTCTCAAAGACATCACAGTCAATGACGGTGACTTGCTGGTCAGCTTCGACGTAGTCTCGCTGTTCACACGGGTGCCTGTAGAAGATTCACTGGAACTACTTGAACCACACTTCAGTCATGATATAATACAGCTATTCCGACACACCCTGACTTCCACATACTTTCTCTATGGCGGGAAATATTATGAACAGACCGACGGGGTAGCTATGGGATCTCCGCTCTCTCCGGCCATAGCTAATCTATACATGGAGCATTTTGAGCAGAAGGCGCTTGAAACAGCACCCTATAAACCCACCTGCTTCTACAGGTACGTGGATGACACGTTTGTAATCTGGCCTCATGGACAGGAGAAGCTCCAAGAATTCCTCGACCACCTCAACAACATACACCAGAGTATCACTTTCACGATGGAGATAGAAAAAGATGGCTGTCTTCCATTCCTTGACATATTAATACAACGTAAGACCAATGGCACACTAGGTCATAGGGTGTATAGAAAGAAGACTCACACCGACCTTTATCTCAACGGTAATAGTCATCACCACCCAGCGCAACGTAGAGGAGTACTTAACACCCTCATCAACAGAGCAATCTCCATTTCGGACAAAGAAAACCACCTGAGGACATTTTTACAAAATGGATTCCATGAAAGGGAAATTCGATTGGCCCTGAAAAGGACCGTTCGTCAGGCAACACCTCCAACACGAGACCCTGACGACACTACAAGTACTGCAGTACTGCCGTATTTCGGTAACTTATCACAGAGATTAGCCCGAATCTTGAGGAAATGGAAGATCAGAACAGTCTTCAAACCACCTATGAAGACCAGAAGCCTCTTGAGACAGGTGAAAGACGACTTAGGACTCAGAACACCGGGTGTGTACCGCATCCCCTGTGAATGCGGCAGGGCTTACATCGGGCAGACTTCACGGCGCTGTTCTGAAACAGCCCGCTGCATCAGACTCTTCTATCCCGATAAATCTGCAGTGGCAGAACATACCATCAACTTGGGATCCGGGCACAGGATTGATTTCGCAAACACTACAATCCTTGCAAAGACTTCAAGGTTCTGGGACAGATTAATCAAGGACGCGATCGAAATTAAGCTTGAGGCTAACAATTTCAATAGAGACGGAGGCCTCAGCATCAACCCTGCCTGGAATCACTGTCTCAAACAACTAAAAGACAGTAGAAGCCGATTGGCCGAAAAAAAGACGATGGAAAAATGAACTGGCGCCTGATTGGTCGACTCCTCGCAACTCGCAATCTGTATATATACCACCTCGGCATGACAGACTCGACACTTCAGTATCCCTGAGGATGGAGGCAGCGTGGGCCTCTGAAACGTCGGAGACACTTGATCTTCAAACCTGGCTGTCTACCCGGGAAAAATTTATTCATACTCTTTGCCAGGAAAATCTAAAATCTTACAATTCAACTTATTATTTTAACTAAATGGGAATTAATTTGAAATGTAAACATTTTCTAAGGGAAAAGTCTACAACAATTAATTTTCTTTTCAAATATAATTTGGAATTAGTTTCATTCTCTCCAGACTGCTTTGCATCTATATTAATAGAAATGAATTTCCAAAATGTATGTTGCCGCATCACTTGAGAACAGTTCGACCGATTTGGCTGACTTTTTTGTTATGTTCGTAATTGTCAGGACAAGGTTTGTATGAAAGAAATTTTTTTGGAAAATCCACGGGAAAAGTCGGAAAAGTGAAATGAGGCAAAGTTAGAGAGTTCTGCTGTCAATTGTTTCCATAAAAAAAGATTTAAAAAATTGACAAAAGAAGTGTGACATATTCACAGTTTGAGAGTTCCGCTGTCACATGTTTTCATAACAAAACAAACAAACAAACACTTAAACAAAACAAAACAAAACAAACAAACAAACAAAAAAACAAACAAAAAAAGTGTGAGTCTTGCAACCAAGCCAAATCGAAAGTGTGTATGTATGTATGTGGGTATGTATGTTCCCTATACAAATCGATATTTCTTGGCCAATTTGCACGAAATTTTGCATACATACCCAGTTAAACTCGAGAAGTATAGCGGTGAACATTACAATTCAAACAAACCACTCCTTCCCTTAAAAATTTATATAATTTCTGATAATACAGGGTCCGGCAGAAAGACCTCCCTTATTTGAAGAGCGCGCTGTGTGAGTTGTGATGGGGATACGGCGGTGGAGGGGGTAGTGATTTATAGCTGTTTACTTGCCATTTTCAGTAGTCGCAATGGCTTGGCTTGGTGAGCATCGTGCGTTTGTTGTGGAAGAGTTTATTCATAATGGTGGTTCTATTGTTACTACTCAGTGAGCATTTCGTATTCGGTTTGGTCTTGGCCGACATGATGCTGTTCCGGATAGAAAAACTATTCAAGTTTGGGTATCAAACTTTAGAGCAACAGGTTCTGCATTGAAAAAAAAATCGCCTGGCCGATCTTGGACCATAACAACGCCGGAAAATGTGGCACGTGTGAGAGCGTCCATCCAGCAATCTCCAAAGCGTTCAGCACTGAAACATGCAGCTGCCCTGGGAATATCTGATAGGAGTGTAAGAAGAATCCTGCACCGAGAACTTCATATGCACCCCTACAAAATGATGGTTACCCAAGAACTAAGTGAGAGAGATTTTGAAATTCGCAGAGCTGCATGTGAGGATATTCTTCAGAACATTCCCCCTGGCGCTGTTTTGATTTCGTCTGATGAGGCCCACTTCCACTTGTCAGGTATAAAATAAAGGTGAAATAAACAAAATTTCCGCTACTGGGCAGCAGAAAACCCTCAGGAACTTCACCAAGGACCACTTCACAGCCCTCGTGTGACAGTTTGGTGCGCCGTTGGTGAATTTGGTGTGTGGGGGCCGTATTTTTTTAAGAAGATGAGCTAACGGTAACGGTTACTTCAAATCGTTATTGTCACATGATCGAGACCTTCCTCCGACCTAAGCTAAACCAGTTTGTTGAGGACCATGAAGATGAAGAAGTCTGGTTCCAGCAAGATGGAGCCACAGCTCATACTTCGCGGCGTTCCCTAGCAATTTTGAGGGAATTGTTTCCTGAATGTCTTCTCTCTTTGCGAGGAGACATCACCTGGCCCGCAAGGTCACCCGATTTATCACCTTGTGATTTTTCCCTTTGGGGACACTTAAAGGCACAAGTGTACAAACATCGCCCCACAACCCTGCAAGAACTTAAGGAGGCAATCACCCAGGAAGTGGCTGCCATTCCACCAGAAATGACACGAAGGGCTATGGGCAACTTCCGAGAGAGAGGCTTCGTCAATGTGTCAACAATGGAGGGCGCCATTTGACAGACATCATTTTTAAAACAAAGTAAATGTAAATGGCATAGTATTTGCTCTTCACAAATAAAAGTATTTTTTCTGTATCTTTTTTTCTTTCTTTGTAACTGCCTTTTGAAATACGGGAAGTCTTTCTGCCGGACCCTGTATTAAACTGAAAAATGAATAATCCAATTCAGTTATCATGACAACAGTGTATTATTTACAGTGTTCACATAGAGCTTTGGGAACTATATAATACTGGGCTTTAACAAATTCTGATGCTATCGATATAATTAATACATTTGTGAAAATAATTCTTGAAGAATGAAATCCAAGAAAATAAATCACAATGTGAAGCTGTCACATAACTTTCTCTGCCCTTGACATGGAAAATATCATTTTCTCACTTCATCATTTTGATGTAGAATAAATGGTCGTATTGAAGGGACAGCTTAAGTGTGTGCCAGTGAGTATGCTATACCAGAAGTTGGTAAACCACTGATACGTCACTCATAGCTGTAGGATGTTTATCACAGGCCCTAAACATCTACAAGAAGACAAAATAGGGTGGAATATTTTCAGTACTATGCTCAGCATATTATGTCCCAGGTTTTGGGGAAGGAAAGAATGAACGTGTATTGATTTTTTTTTTTTTTTTTTTTTTTTTTTTTTTTTTTTTTTTTTTTTTTTAAATTTCAGCTCCGGAACGGTTGTATGGTAACATGAGAGTGAGAAATAAAAATTTCCATAAAGACAATACAGTCTTATGTAATCGGAATTTATGTTTTTTCTTATTTCAACCCCTCCCAGGCATGGTGTGTAGAAGCAACAGAATGCAACATTCGACACCCTCTGTGAGCCATAAAAAGCTATATCTGGCGTTTTCTGAGGGAATAGTTTGAGTGTGATAAGTCGTTCATCCTCATTTCAAGTTCTATGTAGGCCTACATATTATACAAGGCCCTAGAGTTTGAAAATCGAAAGTCCTTCATAAGTTAATTTCAAATTACAAAATAAAAATCCGGGTGACGATGGGCCTTTTAAGCTAGTTTATGATGAAATTCATAACCCCTGCCATCTTTAAATCAGCCATTGCCTCCCCAATAAATTACTACTACGGTCACTGGAGTAAATCTGCATTCAAAATGCAACTATGGAAAACGAATTAAATGCATAACCAGTAAAATATCATTAAACTGGTAGAACTTAAACAGAAAAGCAACTATAGTAAAATAATTATAATACGAGTTTAACTAAAACACTTATGCTACTAAAAAGTTGGTAAGTGAAGCATGTATTATAAATTACATGAATAAATTTCATTCGTTTTCAGTTATCTATTCCTCGTCTAAGTTTTGATAGTGGTTTGTAGATGGTCTTTACTTCGTACTTTATTCATATTATAATTATTTTACCATTAACTATTACCTTAAGAGCAGCTTTTTTGGACTTTGATTCTACCCACAGAACATCTAGTGTGGGTATATCCTGTGAAGTAGACTGAACACCAGTGCCACCTCCTCCACCACCACCTCCTGCCACATCGGGTAGGCTGGAAATGCTGGAATTATCAAAATACATATTTGCATTAATTTCTCTATAATAGTATTGAAATTCTCAAAGTGTTAATATATATATATAGTTTTATCCTCCCTGTGCCATAACAAAAAGTATATCAAATAACACGTGCATAACTACAACTAGTTGAGAATCCATTTCCCCTCCTCCTGTCAAGGTCTGTTGCTCGCTTGTATGAATGGCTCTTTCACATAGCAGCAACAACAAACAAACAAACAAACAAACAAACAAAAAAAGGAAGCAAGCGGATGCTCCCCGCTGCTTCTTTAGAACTACATGCCATGTCGAAGCAGACGCACTTAGTAAAATGCTGCTCCATGTTTGAAGTCTGTTACTTGTGAAATAAATAGTTTCGTTGTATTTTGAGTGGTTAAAAATGATCTAGCACACCAGTAAGTGATCGTGCAGATTTTTTGTACAGGCTGTAGTTATTTTAGGCTTGTAGAGAAATTTAATAGAAAACATCGGTTGGAGGTGACGTCAAGCATAGGTGGCCATGTTGGAATTTGTAGCTTACCTTAATAGTTTTCTTTTTCAGCTTCCATCTCCCTAATTGCCAGATCAAATATTTCACCTTTCTTCTCAAAATTATGTGGAAAGTAATCAAATTGAGAGTGCCAGAAGTAAAGTTTTGAACTGAGAACTTGTAGGTTTCCTAACATGTTTCCTAATAAATGTCTGGAATTGGGAGTATTTCCTCAAAGCTGGAAAATATCGGTGGTAAAAGTAATTCCTAAACCAAACACAGTAAATCACACTACCAACAGTCTCCGGCCTATTAGTCTAGTACCTGTATTAGGGAAAATACTAGAGAAATTAATGATAGACAGAATTATGTTTCATCTCATGCATACACACAGTTTACATAAAGGCCAGTACGGATTCATGCCAAACTCCTCAACCGAGGATGCAGTCAATGAGGTTACCAGCTGGATGGAACAAGTGTACAGTAACAAGAGCACGGGTCTTCTCATCTCCCTGGATATCACAGGTGCCTTTAACAATGCTTGGTGGCCCAAGATACTCCAGCAATTAAAGGAAAAGAATTGTCCAAAAAATGCTTATAAACTGGCTCAAAGTTATTTCTCCGACAGAGAAGTTCAACTCACTATAAGTAATTCCACTGTTTCTCGTAAAATGTCCAAAGGATGCCCCCAAGGCTCCACATGCAGCCCGGGATTCTGGGTCGTGTTATATGATGATATTCTAAACCTAGCTCTCCCAGAAGGCTGCAAACTCATAACATTTGCTGATGATGCATTACTGTTAGTACGAAATATAGAAAGAACAGGCTCTTCACTATCTAGAACAGCAAACTCAGCCCTCGACATACTATTCAAATGGGGATATGACAATAAATTAAACTTCAACCCATTGAAAACAACAGCAATGGTGGTTACTAAAAAGAGAAAATATGAAGAACCCAAGCTACTTATCAACAATCAGGACATAAAAATTGTGAAAGCAATTAAGTATTTGGGTGTTATTATTGATAGTAAGCTGACTTTCCGAGAGCACTTCAACCATCTAGCATCCAAGGCAAAGAAATTACTTACAGGTCTCTCTCTCACTACTCGACCCACCTGGGGGCTAAATTCTGAAATTCTACATATAATCTATCGAGGGGCAGTGGAACCGATGATACTATATTGCGCATCCTCATGGGAAAAATGTATAAAACTAAAATGGTCACAACAAAAATTGCTACAAATTCAACGTGGCTTTGTATTATGTATCACGAGAGCTTACAGGACCATTTCTACACATGGTGCACTTATAATTGCAGGGATTGAACCGCTATTTCTCACAGCTCAATACAGATCGACGCTTTATAATTTAAGGAAACAACCACAAGTGGAAGGAATTGACATTGAAAGGAGAGCAAACCCATTACATATCGGCCATCCAGCAGTACATTGTAACAACCTCATATGCACCGACTGTCCTGAGGAACATAGCCATCAAATTTTTACTGAAGGCTCCCGGAAGCTCGACAAAGATGTACCTCAGGTTGGCTGTGCATTCGTTGTTTATCAAAACAACACTGAAATATTTAATTCACAGCTAACATTAGCCCCCCATTGTTCAGTCTACCAAGCAGAACTATTAGCAATTTTAAAAGCAATTGAATGGTGCAATATACATAATAGCCGAGCAAGAATATTCAGCGATTCACAACCTACACAACATTGCAGTCAACATCAGAAGTCAACTACGTAAATCCGAACACATATGCCTTACCTGGATACAAGGCCACTCCGGTACTGAAGGCAACGAGAGAGCAGACGAACTCGCCAAAACAGCTGCACAATCAACGGCAGCCCCATCATACACCCTATGTCCAATCTCTCACCTCAAAATGAAACTTCGAGAAGAGGGTATCCACAGATGGAACAACATATGGAAATCAACCACTTGCGGAAGGACTATCAAAGAACTCTTTTTTCCCAATGTTTCTGACCGTCTAAAAAGTACACTCATGAAACCAAACTTTATTCTGACACAATTTCTATCCGGCCACGGAAAATTTGGCGAGTACTTCCAAAGATTTCATATCAAGACAGACAGCAATACATACAAGTGCATTTGTGGTGACCGTCTTCAGAATGCCAAACATCTGATGTTCATTTGCCCAGTTTTTCAAACAAAAAGATTAGAACTTGAACTACATTTAGACAAGTGCAGTGCAAATTTTCAATTTCCGCTTAACGGAGAAATTTTCACTAGAAAATGTTGTTATTTGTCATTCACAGCTTTTTTAGAATATGTGTTTAAGAGACTATGAATGTATCTTCCTGAACTTTAAATCTATACAGGAAACCTCAATTGACTAAATATAGCCCTAACATACTTAATTGTAAACTAGGGCTCACTCAATGGAGATTAAATAAATAAATAAATAAATAAATAACATGTTTCTTAAAATTTCTTCATATTGCAAGTCTTTTTAGGACGACCAATGTTCTGCTTTTTGTAGGATTCTCCTCTTTTTTAACATCTTATCCTGCAGCCTGTGAATAGGCTTGGAAATCTCATAAATATTTTGCATTTTAAAAGTATCCAAGAAATGGGATTTTATGTGAAATATAGTATTTCCCCATTCCTATCAACTTTATTATTATACTGTATGATTGAAGAAAATTAAAACTAACATCCCTAAACTCATCCCTATATCTCATTAACTCTTAAGAGATATTATAACACATTGTGAATTTCAATGTCCTAATGTAACAAACATTGAACATTAATAATATTAGGAAGAAATAGGCTAATAAGAATTAACAGTATAGTTTTATATGAGTACTTTTTTAACTAAATGAAATTACAGGTACTTCATTTGTTAGTTGCATCCAATAAAAAGAGTGATCAACATTAAAGTGATCCCTATAACACTTCCTTTAAAACATATTAAATTAGTAAGATGAAAAAAAATCAGTGTGCTAGTGTATCATAGGCACTTTAACAATTGGGTCCTGCTTTTTTGTGTCTGGACTTTTGATCATCCTATGTTATTTATGTTCGGCTACTTTATAATTATCACCGCATTATAACAGTATAATCAGGAGAATGTAAATACAAAAAATCTGTAGATGTTATGAAAAAACTGATGTCGTTTTCAAAATCAGCAGGCCATTTTCTATATAAATTGTTTATTTTCACCAAGACAGCAAAATCATTGCAGCCAGTGTTGTTATTTGTTGAAAGGAGTTTATTTTTTACAGCATTTTCGTTTAAAAAGTCCCAGTTTGGTTAAATCTAAATTTAGATAATTTGTTCTAATTCTCCTTCGAGATTAAATTACAAGAGGCCTCTCACTGTATTTGACTTCCCTTTCACTTTAATGAAGTAAAGTAAATTCTGTTTCAAATAGAACAAAAACTGTAATCTCTCATCGTAAAAGAAGTCATTTTAAAGGCTGTATGTTTATTTTGTTATGAAATGATTATTACTTCTGTAAAGTGTGCATGTGTGTTTCTTGGCCTGTTGTGAAATTTTGAATGTATTTCGGTAGCACCTTTTACTTAATAAATAAATTGCATAATACACATTACATGTGTATCTGTATTTATTCCTTCCTCCCTGGGAAAACCTTTTAAACCTCTGGGTGACAGAACTTTAGGTCGTAGGTTAGGACTTCTTGGGTTGGAACCTAGTCCTTTCCATTGTTCCAGTAGGGTAGGGGAATAGACCTATTTTATTATATCTGTAGCAGCATTTCTCTAACTTGTGATCAGTATACAAATGATGTTTGCCTGTTGGGTAATTACATAAACACAATCAGGAGAAATGCAGAAAGTCTTTTCAATGCCTGCATGAATGTTGGATTGGAAATTATAACAGAAAAAATTAAGTATACGGTCAAGAAAATTAATAATAATGTGCTTCAAAATATTAGAATAGCACAAAAAAGCATTCAAACAAATGAAGAAATTCAAATATCTAGGAGCAATAATTGCAGATATAAATAATATTAAGGTCAACTAAAATCAGGAAATGCTTGTTTTTATGCATTTCAGAAACTTTTATCTTCTGACAAATCAAAGCAATGAAATTAACTTTAGTCTGTGTCAGATTAATAATTACTGCCCTTATAATAAATAACATTAAGCTGTAGACAATATCCACAGGTTGGTAGTTATTAGCACATTTTATACTTTGTATGTGGCTGTTCTAAAGACGGCTGCAGGGAGACATATATTTGTGCTTATGACTTGAAGTTCAAGCATATTATGGTACCAGATCATTAAATAAAATATTAAAAATATGAAATATAAAAAAAAATATTGAAACATAAAATATTAATTTTTAACTGAATTCCAAAATGAAGCCTATGTAGTAAATTCAATATCAAAATAAGTGATATTTTCATTCTATTGGCTACTAATGTGATAGCATTCTCCGGTATCTACTGTAGAGAGAAAATTAAATCCTTTCTTGATCTGGAGGTAATGTGTAGCAGATCCTCAGTAATTAATTAATTAGTATTAAAACTAATGGTAATTCAGTTTATAAATTAATATCAAAAGAAAGCATAACTAATGAATAATATCATATAAACTGCACATACTAGTTGAGTAAATTGAATTAATTAATAGAATTCTATTACTTTAAACAAGCAGTACAGTAAATGAAGACAATGCATGATTATTTTAAGACATTGATCTTTTTTATGAAAGGCTAAAACATTTTGCAAAGGCTGTCTTTAATACTTTAGCTGGTAATGAATGTACGACAATTTGTAAAGGTGCTGTATTGAACAAATGTATTGCTTATTTGCTACCTGTTGTAATAAGTAATAACCAGCAAGAAAACCCAAATTAGCAGGAGATCCTTAGATCGTAAGATAGAGCATGGTTGGTATAATGAAAAAAGAATAACTAATATGCCACTATGCCATAAAAGTGGCATAGCAAATTGATGTGTATAATCCAAATGTTCAAGCGTGGTTTGGAAGTGGGTATTTTCTTCACACAAACAGGGAAAATCCTAATTATATTCACCCTCCAAATCCCGCTTCTGATTGGTGCTAGACTAGATATACTATAACCTATCATAGACAGTACTCTAAGTCACATGATATTAATAACCAATGATTTTAAGGAGATAGGCGTGGTAATCAGAAGTTTATCAGTAAGTCAGTGTTTTGGTTGGAGTGAACATGGCACTCAACCAAGAACTTCGAGTCACAGAGTCACAACGGACAGCGGTCTGTCAGCTGTGATTCCTGCACAAGGGAAATTTAACATGGATATATATAATTTCTTGTACTTTAAGAATTTACAGTGCATTTACTAGAAACTTGGCTTAAATCGATAAATCAACAAGCAGTTCAAATTAGACAGAATGGCATACCATTACTTACGGTGAAGCCAAATTCAATAGCATATCATACACAATGATATATCTTTAACACACAACTCACTACGGTTTAGTAAAAACAGAAAACATCAATTTGCTACCCACTTATTAATTACAATAATCATAAATTGTCAGATATCTGTAAGCTAACTGTAACGTTCAAGGAAGATTTTAGTAATTTCAAGGTTAACAATAAACAAGTTCACCAAACTACAACTGTTTAATTTCGAGCAATTGTAACAAGTCCTATTGTACACACACTCCTACATCACCCTGAGCAAGATGATCATGTTCGCAGCTGACTGGAGCAACAAGACGGATGGATCATCAATCATCAGTGTGATAAGTAATATAATCATAGAAGGTGCCCAACACCCTGAGAACTCATTATATAGATACACTTAACATACAAGTTTTCTGGAAATAAATTTAAAATTGAATCAAAATTAATTAAATACATGAGTACGACCTCCACAAATGTGAAGCGACTTCTTGATAGAACTGTACATTGTGTTAGAATTGCATAGGCCTATACTCAGTTCAAAACACTGATACCACTAGGGCCCTACTTCATAAACATGACAATCCTACAATTGTCAGGTGACAATCAAATGTTTGACAATCCTATAGGGTGCGGCATTTAAAGTTTCCCATTTTCAATACCATGTAACACATTTATTTTACAAAGAAATAAGCTACATTGAACATTTTAAAATGTCTTACAGTCTTGGATTTACAATTATAGTCTTACTTTTTCAATATAATTTCCTTGATATGCCCTCTATTAGCTTTAACACATTGCTGCAATCTCCCTCGTACACTGGCCATTATGCGGTGTGTGGTGTCTTGCGTAACATTTGCAGTTTCCTGCTGAACTGCATTGTTAAGACTGTTAATGTCAGGGAGGGCATGAGCGAAAACTTTAGACTTCAGATAGTCCCACAGAAAAAAAATCTGGTGCAGTAAGGTCGGGAGATTTGGAGGGAAAGAATTTGGCTGGGGAAAGCAGCATGAAGGGTGCCCATTGAAAGATGTGCAGTATGTGCTACCCTACAACACCATCCTGTTGAAACCACAATCTCTCAATATGCAAGTTACGATGTGTCAATTCTGGTAGGAAGAAAGTTTTGCAGCATGTGATTGTAACGTTCAGAGTTGACAGAAACCGAAGCACCATTATCGCTCTCAAAGAAATAATGGCCAATAATACCCTGTGCTGCAATGACACACCACACCACGATCTTAGGAAGTGGCAGCTTGTGGATTATGAGTGGATTTGCAGGAAAATGCAAATGTTACGAAAGACATCACACAATGCATAATGGCCGGTGTACGAGCGAGACTGCAGCAATGTGTTGAAGTTAATGGAGGGCAACTCAAGGACATCATATTGAAAAAGTAAGACCAGAATTGCAAATCCAAGACTGTAAGGCATTTAAAAATGTTCAATGTAGCTTATTTATTTGTTAAATAAATGTGTTCAGGGTGTCCACCAAGTAATGCTGAAGAAATTCCCAGCTTATTCCCTGATTTTTATTGATCATTTCAGCAATTCCCGACCATAATATGAAGCACTTTCTAATAACTGTGTAAGAAAAATTATAGGATTATACATACTTTAAATAAGAAAAACTTTTAGTAACAAAAGTAATTGCAAACAATAATTATTTAGGCCATAACAGATACAAAAATTAGGAACAATAAAATAAATTAAATATACTTTCATATAGGCCTATTATTGTCTAGAAGTCTTTTTGATCACACTTTGCAATTTTTCGAATTTTCCCGGATATTTTAACAAATTCATTGACTTTTCCCGGATTTTCCCGACCATACGAAATTCCCGGCCTTTTCCCGGATTCCCGGATTTTCCCGACCAGTGGACACCCTGGTGTTATACGGTTTTGAAAATGGGAAACAATAAATGCCGCACCCTGTACAATGTGAAATATTGTTCTTTCTCAAAGCAATGTATGTGTCAAAAAAATTGTTGACAATTATGTAAACTGTCATAAAAATTTGTCACTTTTACGTTTCAAAAAATGTCACAACTGACATACAAAAATATGACAAAAACATTTTCCGATAATTTTTGTTTATGCAGTCTTTTGTTTACAGTTATATATATTTGTAAAATTGTCATGTTTCATTATGACACTTGACTCTAATGTCATAGCATTTTGTCAATAATTAAATCAGAAGAAAAATTGAAGTTAAATTCAGTTATTACAATAAATTAATTTTTAATGTTTATATGTAAGATGCATACAGTAGTAGTAGCAGCAGCAGCGGCGGCAGGAGCAGCAGCAGGAGGAGGAGGAGCAGGAGCAGCAGCAGCAGGAGGAGGAGGAGGAGGAGCAGCAGGAGGAGGAGGAGGAGCAGCAGGAGGAGGAAAGGAGGAAGAGGAGCAAGAGGAGGAACAAGAGGAGAAGCAGGAGGAGGAGGAAGAGCAGGAGGAAGAGGAGCAGGAGGAAGAGGAGCAGGAGGAAGAGGAGCAGGAGGAGGAGCAGAAGGAGGAGGAGCAGGAGGAGCAGGAGCAGCGGCAGGAGCAGGAGCAGTAGCAGTAGTAGTAGTAGCAGCAGCAGCAGCAGCAGTAACAAATTATTAGAAAGTGAAAAAATGTAGATTTTTAAGCATAAAATTAATTTATCATTTAATTTGGTTGATATTGTTTTTAAAGAAAAATTTCAAATCAACAAAATCAGAGACTAAAATAGGGGACAGATTAAAAGATAGATGTTGATGTGATAGTGTGATATTTCAATTCTATCAAATTAATAGAAGGAGTTGTTTCTAGAAATAGACATTTTAGCTGTGAGTTAGGCGCATTAAAGGCTTCTTTTGTGCAATTTTTCAGATTTTTTTAAAGGTAACCATCAGAGATATTTAAGCCCAAAAATAGTCAAAATCTGAAAAACGATAACATTTGAGGCCAGTTTAGAAATAAGGGATGTATTTTTAGACCCTGATATTTTCATCACAGGCAAATCACATGCAGGTTTGAAAAAAAAATTGAATGTTTACAATCACATCCTTCTCATATAAAATTTGGCCCAAAAAGTGATTATTTTTGAAAAATTTACCCGAATTTCAAACTCATATTTTCATGTGAAAAATTTTGTGTTAAAGAAAACAATAAAATAATTCTGAAAGCAAGCTACAATAGTTATAAAATGATTCATAATTCAAATTTCTAACTCTTATGGTTGTTGAGTTATATGTAGTTTCTCACAAATACGCTACAGAACACATATATCACGGTTTTGAACAGCATGAACATACTGTAGCAGCGTTCTTAGATGTTACACAAGCATTCGATAGAGTATGGCCTGAAGGTTTACTTTATAAGTTACACGAAGTTGGTCTTCCAATATACTTAAAAGACATAATAGCCAGTTTTTTGAAGAACAGAACTTTTTCCGTCTGCATTGGAAACCATAAATCTACAAAGCGGCCAATTCTTGCTGGAGTTCCACAAGGAAGCATTTTGTCTCCTACTCTTTTCAGTATTTATACTGCCGATATACCAGATTTTCCTTCACCTGAGTGACTCCCACTGTGTATGCGTGGAGGTTTCCACGCGACATTTCAGTGTTGTGGTTGTAAGTTTATACTTTCAACCCAGCACCAATGTTGAAAGATATATTCGATCGATGATGAGAATAAAACGTCATGTTGGTAACGGGGCGGTCATAGTCGGTGCAGACGTCAACGCCAAATCCCCCTTATGGGGTGCTGCGGCGGTTGATGACTGGGGCCGAGCTATTGAACGCGTGATCGCTCAACTTGACTGGGACGTGGCCAACGTGGCCGGTCATATGCCAACCTACAGCACCGTGCACGGTGAAAGCTACATTGACGTGACGTTTACGTCTCGTCCGTGCATTCCCGTTCAGGACTGGGTAGTCGTCGCTGATGCAACCTCGAGTTCGCACCGTGTGCTTCAATTCAGCTTAGTGGTCCGACGAACTGGACCCCGCGACCGGATAGGAACCAGATTCAGCACTCATACCGCTGACTGGGACCGATTCCGGGAACGATTAGAAGCCAAGGTGTCGGTACTCCCAGAGGACGCGGAGACGCTACCCCAGGCCCTCCGACTGGCTCGCCAGTTGGAGCGAGCCATCCTCTCGGCTGCGGGTGAAGCAATGACTAGGCGCGGGGGTCGTCGCTCCGGAAAGGTTGTTCCATGGTGGAATCCGTTGCTGACTGACCTGAAAAGGATGACGTACAACTCTAGAAAGATGTATCAGAGGGCCCGCCGTCGGGGTCTGGAGCACGGGGATCACTTCCGTGACTACCAGACTATCCGACGCATCTATTCGCGCGCTATTCAACAGAGTAGACGTGATAGTTGGAGGGAGTTCGTCTCTGAACAGAGCGAACTAAACCCTTGGGGCCTGGCCTATCGGCTACAGTGTAACAGACAGCAACCCGCCCAGGTGCTTGCCTCCGTCCGTGTAGACGGGGCGCATGCTACCTCGTGGCGGGATAACATGCGCACTTTGTTGGACGTGCTCTTGCCGGACGACACTCCGGCAACGGACACTGAGCAGCAAAGGCGTCTGCGCGCACGGATGCTTGTGGATCCAGAAACCGAGGAGGAGGGGCCGTTCGACGATGTGGACCTGCAGATCGCTCTTACGAGTATGCGCAGCAAGGCAGCACCCGGACTTGATGGCATTGAAGTTTTGATGCTCAAGAAAGGGACAAGGTCGCTTTACAGCCGCCTTCTCGCTGTGTTGAACGCTTGCCTAAGATTAGGCGTCTTCCCGAATTTCTGGAAATCCGGGAAGATAACACTGCTGCGCAAACTCAATGATAGAGCAGCAGACGATCCGAAGGCGTACCGGCCAATCAACCTTCTCCCGGTGTGCGGTAAGCTTCTGGAGAAACTTGTGAAGGGCCGCTTAGAACCAATGTTGGAACGGACGGCTTGTGCTGGGCAGTTTGGATTTCGCGCTGGGAGATCCACGGAGGACGCACTCGTTGAGTTGCAGGAGTTCGCCAGAACGAATGCGGCAAAATACGTTTACGGACTCTTTGTGGATATAGAAGGCGCGTTTGACAACGCCTGGTGGCCTCTCATTCTCGAACGCTTGAAGAGTAAGAGATGCCCGCGTAACATCTACGCGCTCGTTCGGGACTACTTTCGTGGTAGGACAGTCCGGGCCGTGGATGGGACTCTCTCGATGTCGAAGAATGTAACAAAGGGATGCCCGCAGGGGTCGGTTCTCGGCCCTCTGATGTGGAATCTGTTGTTCGATGAGTGCATAGAAGTTCTCTCGGAGATTGTGGGGGTTAAGGTGATAGCGTACGCCGACGACCTTGCCGTACTCATCCCTACGGATAGTAGGCTGGCACTGGAGAATGCTGCCACGGCCGTACTGCGCGAGCTCGAGACTTGGTGCGAAAGTGCCAAACTCCGAGTCTCGACCAGGAAAACCGTTGGTATGCTTCTCAAGGGCAAGTTGCTTCGCCGCCCCGTCGTCCGCTTTCATACGGACCCACTCCAGAGTCTGAGCACGGTCGACGAGCACCGTTATCTCGGTGTCTTGCTCGACTCAGGACTCAGAATGAACGCGCACGCAGCTTACGTTCGCACGAGAACAACAACTTTGTTTCATTCGATGGGGCGGCTGTCCGGTGCCTCATGGGGTTACCGGGCATGCAGCTACATGGTTCTGTATCGGGGACTCTTCCTCGCTGTGTGCTCTTACGCCGCAGCAGGATGGTTCCCATACATGAATAAGCGACACATGAGAACTCTCGGCTCAGCCCAGCGATCGGTGCTGATACGCTGCTTACGCGCGTATCGCACAACGTCCAAAGTATCACTCCAAGTGGTGGCTGGGGTTCTCCCCATAGAGCTACACTTGCGAGGACGACTTTGCGCCTACAACATCAGGCGAGGTCGACCGTTCCACCTACTAGGTGCGGACGTCGACCCGACGGGCGGTCCTGATGCTGAAATTGGGGCAAAACGGATGGTAGACGGGCTCCTGTTTGCCGAGTGGTGCCGTCGGTGGCGCGGGGAAGACCATGGTCGCACGACCTTCGACTTCATCCCCCGTCTGGCTGCTCGCCCCCGGATGAAGTGGCTTTGGCCCTCGTTCTGGACGATGCAGTTCTTGACGGGACATGGTGATTTCGGGGAGTACCTCCATCGGTTCGGACTCAACCCCGACGCCCGCGAGGAGCAGGGCGCCCTTTGCCAGTGTGAGGCACGGGAGGTGGAAACGGTGGAACACGTGCTGTACTCGTGCCGGCTCCACTCTGAGGCTCGTCGAAGGCTGCGTGAGGCAGCCGCGCAAGCTGAGGAGCCGTGGCCACCTGCTTTCCCCTTCTGGGTGAGTCGGTCTGGTTTTCCTGTGTTACAGGCCTACGCTCGAGAGGTCTTGACCTGGAAAATAAATGAAGTGCGGGTAGGGTCATTCCATGTCAAGTGAACCAATGGAAAAACGTGACCACCTCCGATTTTAGTCATACTTGGTTGTCATGAAGTACCACCTGAGATATGTTGAAGTACAAAATATCAGATTTTTATGTGTTGTAGTTTTCCAGTTATACCCTTCTGAAATATGGAAAAAAACCAAATTTTCTGCATAAGTGCAATCACAAAATGACGCATAAATCAAGCTGGAATTGACATAGATGAGTGGGAAAAGTACCAAAATGTAGCTTATATTATGAGCTTTAATTTGATATGTCACACGAGTACTTTCGAAAAAAAATATTTTCAAGGTTACCCAAAAAAAATTTGAAAACTGAATTTTTCAAAAACCTATATTTTGAAAATTTTGAAAAAAATCTCACAGAAACATACATATTTCAGCATCATGTCCTACAAGTTTTGTTATGGGATCGAAATGGGATCATATTTTTTTACATTTATAACAAATACTATGCACGCTGGGTAAGAATATATGACACAGGAATATTGCACTTAATTCTAAAATCCATTCCTTTGTCCAGGGAGTTGTTTACCAACATGCATATACCAACTTGTGCAAGTGGTCAAATGGGTATGAGTAAACACAGTCTGCAAGCATGTGAGTCAGCCAGGGAATGCAAGTTGTAACCTGTTGGACCTGGCTTCAGTTGTGCCTTGACTCTCATGCAGTGTGCTTCCTTTCTTCAAAGGCTGTACAAAGACTGTATTGCTGCATGTAAAGTAGTGGGTTCAGTGATTAAAATAGGCATTGTGTATTTCCCCAGTATGGCTGAAAAAGTAAGTGAAACAGCAAAGATTTTCTGCTGCAACCCTTTCAAGAAAGACAGACATCAGGGTGTGAAAAGAAGTGTGAGGCCTGTTACTGACTGGATGTGTGACATGTTTGACACCATTGTGGTAGGTATGAAAATTTGTGACAGTTGTAGGAAAGAACTATCAAAGCAGAAACAGGTTACAGATACAACAGATGACTGTTTAGTACCAGTAGCCAATACCACTAGGCCTACTAATGTTGATGAATCATTTGTAGCTTTAGATGTTACCTTAGAGTACCTTAATAAGTCTCTAAGCTCTCTAGAGGAGTCACCTGTTGCTAAGAGGAAGTTGCAAATGAAATCATACTGTGATAAAAAATACAGTAAAATAAAAAAATGTTTGACAGAAAAGGTACTAACAGCAGCAAGTACAAATACAGAGAAAACTGTTGACCATAAATCAGAATCATGTGAAGTCATTTGTCAGCTAAAAGAAAAGTTTCAAGAAGAAAATATAAGTGTTAGTGAAAAATTGCAAATTTTAACAGTACTACCTAAAAGCTGGTCATGCAGTGAAATACAAAATGAATTTCAGGTTAGCAACAGAATGGCAAGAAAAGCTAAAGCATTGGTGAAAGCGAAGGGTATTCTGGCAACACCAAATCCTAAACCAGGAAAGGTTTTAAATGAATCTGTGATTGAGAAGGTAATAGGGTTCTACAACAGTGATGATGTCAGCCGTCTTATGCCTGGAAAAAAAGACTTTGTTTCTGTGAAAACGGGTGACAGTAGTAGAATTCATGTACAGAAGAGGCTAGTGATGGGCAACTTGAAGGAAGTGTACGAGCTGTTCAAAAACAAAAATCCTACTGATAAGATTGGATTTTCGAAATTTGCTGATTTACGACCTAAACATTGCGTCTTGGCTGGAGGAAGTGGTACCCACACAGTATGCGTTTGTACAGTGCATCAGAATGTTAAATTAATGCTACAAGTGTTGAAATCCAAACAAATTACACTGAATGATGGCACAGATATAAGTAATTATAATTCCTGTTTAGCGAAGTTAATGTGTGAAGAGCCAGGCACAGCATGCCACCTTAATGAATGTCCTTCATGTCCAGGTGTAGATAATTTGAAAGATGAGTTACAGTTGCTGCTAGATAATGAACTGGTGGACAACATTACATACAAGCAGTGGGTTTCTGTTGACAGATGTAATTTAGTAACCTTCATCAAAACTGCAGATGAGTTTATAGAAACTTTGTGTGAACAGTTGTTGATTTTGAAGAGACATTCTTTTATTGCAAGAAGACAGGCAGAATATTATAATCACTTGAAGCAGAATATTGGAGTAAATGAAGCTGTGGTATGTATGGACTTTGCAGAAAATTATTCGTTTGTACTACAGGATGAAGCCCAGTCTTTTCATTGGAACAATGATCAAGCAACTATTTTTCCTATAGCAGTCTACTACAATGATCATAATATACACTACAAAAGTATTGTATGTATCTCTGAATGTCTACAGCATGACACCACTGCTGTTCATTTATTCCAGAAAAGGCTTATCTCTCATTTGAAGTTGGAAGTAATTAGAGATTTGAAAAAAATTTACTACTTCTCAGATGGTGCAGCTGCGCAATTTAAAAACAGAAAAAACTTTTCAAACTTATGCCACCATGTTCATGATTTTGGAATTGAGGCAGAGTGGCATTTCTATGCAACAGCCCATGGGAAAGGAGTATGTGACGGTCTGGGTGGTACTGTGAAAAGACTTGCAGGAAAGGCAAGCCTACAGCGGCCATACGAGCATCAAATCATGACACCAGCACAGCTGTTTACATGGAGTGAGGAAAACATCGACTCCATGCAGTTCTTCTTCTTCAATGAAGCACAATACAACAAAGAGGAAAAAATACTTGCAGACAGATTTCTGTCTACAAAAGCAATACCAGGCACACAGAAGTTCCACAGTTTCATCCCATTGTCAGATAAAGTGTTGTTGACAAAGGTATTTTCAAGAAGTGAACAGTCATCCACTTTTTCAGTGTTAGGACCACGTGTGCAACAGAGGCTGAAGCTAGCAGAAGTAAAAGGATATGTTACATGTGAGAACAACAATCATTGGTGGCTTGGTGTAGTTGTGGACAAAAATGAGACAGCACAGATAGTGGAACTGATGTTTCTGCACCCTGCAGGTCCTTCTCCATCATTTACTTTCAAAAGTGACTGTCCAAATAAACTGACTGTGCCTCTCTCTCAGATCCTCACCCTTGTGCAACCTACATGTCCCACTGGCCGTAGTTATTACCTCTCGAAGGAAGAGATGGATGCGGCAACCATGGCTCTAGAAAATTACTGTAGACAATAAATTCACGTTTTTGTCATTGAAGAAGGGAAGGTAACATGTTTTCTGTAAGTTTTTCTTTTTGATTGTAATGAAATTTTAGAATTAAGTGCAATATTCCTGTGTCATATATTCTTACCCAGCGTGCATAGTATTTGTTATAAATGTAAAAAAATATGATCCCATTTCGATCCCATAACAAAACTTGTAGGACATGATGCTGAAATATGTATGTTTCTGTGAGATTTTTTTCAAAATTTTCAAAATATAGGTTTTTGAAAAATTCAGTTTTCAAATTTTTTTTGGGTAACCTTGAAAATATTTTTTTTCGAAAGTACTCGTGTGACATATCAAATTAAAGCTCATAATATAAGCTACATTTTGGTACTTTTCCCACTCATCTATGTCAATTCCAGCTTGATTTATGCGTCATTTTGTGATTGCACTTATGCAGAAAATTTGGTTTTTTTCCATATTTCAGAAGGGTATAACTGGAAAACTACAACACATAAAAATCTGATATTTTGCACTTTAACATATCTCAGGTGGTACTTCATGACAACCAAGTATGACTAAAATCGGAGATGGTCATGTTCAAAATTGACAAAAAATTGGTTCACTTGACATGGAATGACCCGGTAGGCAGAGCGCCGGACCTGCACTGATTGCAGACGGACTCACTTTGAACGATGAAGCACGGTGCTGGGATGTGTGTGCGATGAAGCGAGTGGAATCGCTCATGGGTCGGGCTGGGTAAAACCGCTCCGACTAGGCTAGTCGTCCCGCCTCCAGTCCCAGCATCACAAGAGTGCGACAAATCCTGTTCGGCCTGCTCCGATACAGGTGGCGACTTTGGGGTTGACGACCCAGGTAGGGTGTTCCGACCAATGATCATCGAAAGTTGATGCGTTTGAACGAAGAGCAGATTCACGACGGTGGCGTCCGACAGGAGCCGAACCGGACTGACTACGCCCGTGTGGAGAGATCATTGGAAGGACCCCTGGAGCGTCCCAGTGGGGAAGAGTCTCCCGCAGATCAACAGCGTGAGGGGGGCAGGTGGAGGTCCGCACGGGGCTGGGTTTATGATCACAGCTGGACCTCCCCGCTTGAGCTACCTTCGGGTCCCGAAAGCTGAGTGCAGCCAAAAAGCTCTAACACCACTCCTAGCGGAGAGGATCCTTAGAGAGTTAGGACGACCGGCGCAGGCCGGGGGCACCACCTCCACGAGGTTTTCCCTGGGAAACCACCCAGCTCGCTGGGTGGGCTAAGAGTGCCTACCTTCGGTTAAGTCCTATCTCCCCGCCGCCCGGCCAACTTATGTGCATAGGCCGGGTTGGGGGTGATTTTTCCGCGGCTGCACACCTGAAGCGGTGGCCGCTGGATAGATAGATATTTTCCCGTCGCTCCACACCTCCCATCCTAGTCTCCCGTCTCTGGGCTATGCGCATTAGCGCGGGGTGGCCCTTGACAGGTGGATAATCCTATTTAGGACCCCATCCTGAATTCTTCTTCTTCTTGTGCATACAGCTGTGCAGATGACACAGTGATATATACTTCTCATCATAATATATTTACAGCTACTACACAATTACAGTCTTCATTAGATCTATTCTTACACTGGTTATCAAAATGGCGCATTCAGTTAAACCCCCAAAAAAGTCAACTGAAAATACAGTAGAGCCCCGGTATTTCGAGGTTCCGTGTAATTCGAGCTGGTCTTAAGAAAACTAATTTTCCATAAAACTAGAATAACATCCCGTTTTTATACGGTGTCCGCATGTGAGGTTTACGCACTTCCGAATGTGTTACATTTTGAGCTTTCTTTCAATTTTTCAATGTACAAAAATGCAGGTAAAACTAGATTTTCGTTCATAATACACAGACTGCTAATGCATTTCTATTACAGATTGACTGAAACCGTTAGGTTCGATCTTTCATTGTCGGGACCTCGTGTCAATGATACGGTGCATACAGTGCATGCCATCCTTTCAGAAAACAATACTGTATTGTTACAGTAATCCCTACTCACCTACAATGGTAATTAAAAGTGTTTTCCTAGTAGCGCCGCTTTCCCGTTCCACTCCATTAAGAGTCAGACAATGACTTAATCCTTAAAGGATGCCGATGTAGCAAATTGGAAATGTTTGCCAATATACATACAGGCATATTAAAGATATGTAGGCCTACTATATTGTTTCTTTATTTTTTTAACCATTATTGTGCTCATTAAACATTTATTTATGATTTACCCATTGATTTAGTGATGTTTCCGTATAATCCGAGTTTTTTGTAATTCGAGGTAGCCTCAGCCCCAATTAGCTCGAATTATCGGGGTTCTACTGTATTTACACTGAGAAGGCCTGAAGTTCCCCCTGATATCAAGATGTATGATTCATCAGTAACCTGGCTTTCTTCAGACAAATCTGTTAAGTACCTGGGACTACATTTAGATCGACGACTGACTTGGCACACCCATATAAACACAAAACTAAATGAAGCTTATGCCCGACTGATGAAGTTATACCCAATTATGAATAGGAAATCGTCTCTCAGAATGGATTATACTCTTTTGCTTTAGAAAAGCATACTCCGGCCTCTGCTGCTATATGCATGTCCAATATGGTGTAGTGCATCAAAAACAAAAATCCAGCGTCTCCAAATATTCCAGAACAAGGTTCTAAGAATGTCAGTGAACTCTCCTTGGTTTATTCGAAACAACCAATTACACAGTGAACTCGGTGTACAGTATATTAATGAACACATCTCTAATTTGACTAAACATTTTCTTAATAATCTAGAACATGTTTCAGGGGCACAGTATTATGGCCTCGGACAAAAGTCCCACAATGTACGGCGACTTAAACCTCGTTAGCCTCAAGATATAGTTCTTTGATTAAGTTCAAGCCTGTGACCATAATTATGTCAGATAACTTTAAAGCGTAATTTTGAGTGAGGGGTCAAGCCTACTGTTACAAATCTCCAATGGTTATCACCAATCTGACAAAGCAATGTAATGCTGAACGATTGAAATTAAATTTAAAAAAACAAATACGCTACCCTAAAAAATGTGATATTTCAGTTCTATCAAATTAATAGGAGGAGTTGTTTCTATAAATAGAAATTTTAACTGTGAGTTAGACACATAAAGGGCTTCTTTTATGCAATTTTTCAGATTTTTTGAAGGGTACCCATCAGAGATATTTAAGCCCAAAAATAGTCAAAATCTGAAAAACGGTAATATTTGAGGCCAGTTTAAAAATAAGGGATGTATTTTTAGACCCTGATTTTTTCCTCACAGATAAATCACATGCAGGTTTGAACATATAAAAAATTTGAATGTTTACAATCACATCCTTCTCATATAAAATTTGACCCAAAAGTGATTTTTTTGGAAAAATTTACCCGAATTTCAAACTCATATTTTCATATGAAAAATTTTGTGTTAAAGAAAACAATAAAATATATCTGAAAGTACGCTTCAATAGTTACAAAATGGTTCATAATTCAAATTTCTAACTCTTATGGTTGTTGAGTTATGAGTAGAGACAGGCACAATATGAAGAAAATTTTTCCAAAATATGAAATTTATTTATGCTAAATATGAAATTATGAAGAAAAAAATTAAAAATATTATGAAATGCAATAAATCACCAATTTTATCATCTGAATATTTGTTATTTGATTTAAGACAACACACAAAGGCATATCTACCATATTCACAATGAGAGGGCAAAATAAAAACACTAGTTAACTGGTAATTAATACGTTAAATATTCACAATATTCTATTCACCTACATTTTTCACATCACATCAGCTAATATTTATTACAAAAAGCAGTTTTTCAATGTTTTCTGGCAAAAAGTGCATCTTCTGTCGGTATAATGCTATTTGTGTGTTGTTTCAGCTGAAACTTTGTGTTTGCAGATACCAGTATTAAAAATAAATTAATAACAAAATTATTATGTAATTCAGTCATCCATTTGTTCAGAATAAAGATAACGGCGAAAGCCAAATATTAAGCGCACTTTAAGCTCCGCCCACTCGATCACTCAATATTCACATTTTGTTTCTCAGGGAAGCAGGTGACAAACTATCCTTGTATATTGTCGCCGACACTCCCGACAGTACCAAATATTAAAAATGCGAGAGTGCCCCTTGTAACAAATATTAAAACTGCTACCGAATATTAAAAATTCTAGAGCACCCCTTGTACCAAATATTAAAAATTCTAGAGCGCCCCTTCTACCAAATATTAAATGCGAGAATATGTGCCTTGTACCCAACGGTTTGTCAGCCTGTTCATCCTCGAAGAATTCGCTAGATCACGGCATAAAATGAATTATTTCACTGGGGGAGGACTGGCCGGGATATGTCTCATGCGAAGATGCATCTTATATTTGTTCTTTCCCAAGATATCAAATGTAGCGTAAACATAATTTGAATGTTAGTACAAATTTGTCTTTAGATAATATTACACAGGTAATAAAAAGGACTATATTCCATACTTAACACTTTTGTTACAAAATGTGCACATAACAATCGTTCCATCTGTTTTAAAACAGTTTAACTCTGTCACCAATTGCACATTCCAGATTTAGGCACACGATCCAAATCACCACGAATCGCAAACAACACATAAATGAATAATATAGTGAGCTGGTTCCTCTAACTGTAAACATTCCCTACTTCCGCCCTTGCTGTCGAGTTATCTTTCGGAATGCAAGGAATGTGACTACTTACAAACAATACTTAGAAATCCCATTCCCGTTCATAATGGAAGTAGGCTATTATTAGAGTGGAATTGTGTTGGGTACCTCTTAACACTTATAAAGTGTTGCCAAATTTCTTAGCTTTCTGGAGTTTGCCGTATAGGGATTTGAGATGCGATTCCCGGAAAACTTTTCAAAACATTTCAATAATGTGGAAAACTCGATTTATTTGTCATAGAAGTATTAACGAAGAAAAAATTTGCAAATCATACAAAATATGAAGCTTTATGAAGATTTTCACGAAATATGAAGATTTTACCAAAATATTATGAAATATGAACTTTTTTCTTGCTTGCATTGCCATCTAAACTTCGTGATTCGTAAAGATCCGAGTTTTCAGAGCGCTAGTAGCCATATTTTAGAATATGAAATTTCATATTTTGCCTGTCTCTAGTTATGAGCATATTTGTAATCAGCTACATTAGCAAACAATGTGTTACACCAGGATTAAAACATGGACACCAATGGGCAACCAAGAACAATTTTTTTTTAACTTGTTTTGATATCTTGAAACATGTATGAACTCATATACAAAAAATGATTTATTTCTAAAATGGTCATGCAACCACTGTTGGATGATTTGGCATGTACAGATAATTATGTAGATTATTTCGTAAGTATTCTGAGTATCATGGGCTAATATTTTGAAAATCATGGTTCTTTGGCCAAGTAATGAACTCTGTTGTTTGTATTGTATTTGTGTAGAGAGAAGTCAACTAATGATAAATCATGCAATCAACTATTTAATTTAGTCCAAAAACTTTAACAGGCACTGTTAATCAAATGATTTCATTAAAGAATTTTGATGGTGGATGAAGTGAATATTTTGGTGATTATAAGACTCTAAATATACTGACCATGACCCCTTAGCTTCAGTCGACTATCAGCCAAGGATGGGACAGATTCCCCCAAAACTTCATAGTCCTGTGTTTAAAGTGACATAAGTGGAGCAAAAGTTTTTTATTGTTTTATTCATTGCTATTTTATCAAAGTGATTCAGTATGTTCTACTGATGTTATTACTTTGTTTTAATTTATTTTGAGTACAGTACAGTACAGTTCAGTACCGCCGAGTATGCTAATACGTAAACTATTCTTCAGTACTGCGATTTCAGAAGAATTTGATATCGAGTCTATGCATGTAAAATAACAATACATCATGAGCTCATCAGAATGCACATTTTAAATACAGGTACACTTTCAGGTTCTCTGTTCTGGTATTATTAAGCATCCGGCCCGTTTGCTATATTTAGTTTGTTCAATGGATTCTTAGACAGTTTTTGTGTTAAAATTAATTTCCGAGTGCACCATGTTCATCTAGCCTGTTCTGTAAAATCAATGGTAGTGTTTCTATACTGTTATCTTGATTACTTTGCATTCTAATTATGCTTTTCTATTCTGTACAGTTAAGATTATACTAATTTCTCATGTCGAATTTGCTTTGATATAGATTTGTATTTCATTCATTTGCCATCATTGGTTTCAATAAGAAACTACATGCAAGTGCTGGAAGAGATGTTGAGTGCAATGCTACTTTGTGGTTGTAGTAAAGCTCCCATTTTTCTGCTTTTAAACGATTATAACTTTTATGTGCCCAAATAATAAATGTTACTTTTTTTCTGAAAAAAAAAAATTAAAAAAAGAAAGAAAGAAAAGAAGCGTAGTACTAATTATTTAGGTCTACTTGTAACTTAGTGGGACAGCACAGGGTATGTTTTAGGTTAAATTAGTATTTAAACAATTGGCTTGGCATGGTAAATTTACTTGTTCTTTTATCACAATATATAATTTGTTTCTTCTCATAATTATTATATTTTGTGGTCAGATCACTTCACAGATCCCCTTTCTTGTTTCTATAAGGATTTTTTTTAAATTTATTTTTTATTTTATTTTGGTGCAGTTATTTTTTTTTTGATACGACATATTTAAACAATTCAGTTCACAAACTTTCCAACTGTGTCAGATTATTAAAATATATAATATAAAAGACAAACTAAAATTGCAAACAGTGGATAACTCAATACAAATTACAGCACAACGTTTCAACTGGTTCCTCCCAGTTTTCATCAGGTACTGGTTGGTAGATCAGCTGGGTTGAATGGTGTAACCCCCTCTACGTCACCATCATCATCGGTGAGGGGTGGGTGGGTAGATTCACAAAGTAGACGCTCAGATGCTGGAGGTTTTATACCGTGAAGAAACATGGTGTTAAGTTGAAATCTTTTAATCCATTCCGTAGGGATTGCAAAATCAGATTCAGGGCATTTTCTAATCTGCTAACTAATTTTAGGGGTAACACTGTCTTGAACCATTCTACGGATGACATTAATCCATTCACCTCCCAGGTCACCCTCGTAATTATTAACACAATTGTCCTGATTACTGGCAATATGTACAGCTTCACATATCTTTCTCTTAATCAAGTCCCTCTCAACTTTCACCACTTCCATGTCTTTAATGCTGTGCTTTAAGGAGACCATATGTTGGCTTAATCCTGTGTTAGTCTTCATATTTCTAATGTCCCTAGCATGCTCCTGGAGTCTTATTTTGAAAGTTCTCCCAGTTTCCCCAAAATATAACCCATCACAGTCATCACAAAGAACAGAGTAGACCCCAGGGGCGTCAAGAAGGTTCTTTTTACAACCTGCTTTTTTATGCTGTGAGAAAATACTCTCTAAAGTTCTCCCCACTTTAAAGGCAGGTTTTAAACCAAATTTACACAGCACTTTGCCAAAATTCTGGCTGACACCTGGTTTGTAGGTAACACTTACATATTTATCTGTGGTGATGGTGACGTAGAGGGGGTTACACCATTCAACCCAGCTGATCTACCAACCAGTACCTGATGAAAACTGGGAGGAACCATTGAAACGTTGTGCTGTAATTTGTATTGAGTTATCCACTGTTTGCAATTTTAGTTTGTCTATTATATTATATATTTTAATATATTTTTCTTGTGCCAGTAAAGAGAAACTAAAAGAGCAGTACTTTAATCCAGTTTACTATTGAGTGCCCTGTAAAACAATTTGATTTTTAAGGTCTATGCCAGTTTAGGCCTATAATTTTCTTCACCCAAGTTACTAATTTATTAATGTTTTATTCAGGGTGAAGTTTGTTGATTTTCTTTATTGTTAAATTTTAAATCCCTATAATATAGACATATGGCTAACTGACTGACTGACATTAATGTTTACCTGTTTCCAGATGAGCTAGAAACTTTTAGCCTATAACCGAGGGGAAAAGGTAATTTTTTTTTTTTTTTTTTTTTTACTTCCTAAAATAATTTCAAAATGGCAGACGCAACTTCAAAGTCTCTGCAGACCTTTCTTTTGGAGGCTTCCAGTAATGGATTTTGAGAGATCTGCAACTTTTGTCCAAACAAACAGATAAAGCAGCTTTGGCAGTGCATTTTTGGGAAGCAGGCCATGAATTCAAAGACAGCATAGACCTATTGAAACATGTTCAAAAACAATCGGATCTATTAGATTGGGAAAAAATTTTATTCAAAAGAACTGCGAGAATTTGACCAACTTTGATTCCACAGTGGGGATTCAAGGAACCCTGATTGAAAAGTTCATCCACCCGCCATTAGAGTGACAGTTGGATCAGCTGATGACAGTGGAAATTGTCCACCGAAATGCATTCTGAGGTAAACATACCTATTAAGTGAAGTTCGTGTACAAGTTCTGATTTCAACAATCTTTAAGTCTAAAAATTAAATGTTCAATAGTAGTAGTAGGAGTTCTGTATTTCTGCAGTACAACACCGCATTGTCATATTGGCTGAGCAATACATAACACATTAGGACCTGAAAAGAACAAGTCTCCACAGGCAAATGATGGTCAAACTGTAACTCCTTTGTTCAGTAATCAGTAACTTTGTGTATAAGTCAGAGCTTTGTTTTATAAGTAGTGAAATTTGTTTTATTTTAAAATTTATAAAGTTAAGAGTTAGTCAAAATATGAATTCAATTGGCCAATATCATATGAAAATATAACCATAATTTTGGAGGAGTCTGCAGTGATTCTTTTCAGAGACATACAAAGTTGATAAAAAGCAGCTAAAGAGAAATTCAACTGGGTAAATCCGTTTGTAATGGGTGTGTGACTTCTGCATGTTAAAAAAATCTCTTTACAACTTGCTTGCTATTTAGAAACCCAAGCATATATCACAGGATACAGATCAACTTCATGTACTCACCATGATTAAATAATTTTGTAAAAGTTGATAGGTGACTGGATAATATAGTCCATGTGCCAGACCCATCGGTCATTATAATTTGGGGGGACTGAATGAAACTTATACCACACGTTCCTGGGGTCATGTGGAGCAAAAAAGTCGGGGGGGGCCATCATGAGGAGGTAGCTTTCAAACATGGCGGCCATTCAAAATGGCGAACGACTGTGAATTTTTAAATTCAAATATCTCGGGACTGGGTTCATCAATCTTGAATTTTGTTTTTTCAAAATGTAGGTTATTCTTCTGGCTACATGTTTGTTCAACATGTATGTGGCCAAAAAACCAATATTTATTGGTCAAAATTCTAAAAATCGGAAATATAGATTTTTTGACATTTACGTTTTGCGGTTTATTACTCTAACCGTTGGGTATATCGAAAAAGTGTCTGAAACAAAAGTTGTAAAGATACATCTCACTTTTAAAACGCAAAAATGAAATCCAAGATCGGATCAATAGAATCCGAGATATCCAGATTCAAAGCGGGCGGAGCGGGGTTGAGCATGTTGACCGAGCGTTCGGTGCAGCCTAGTGAGAGGCGAGACTTGGCGTAAAATCCTGCGTTTTATTTATTTCCAGCCTCAGTAATTGCTTTATTACTAGATAAATTTACATTATCTACTAATATGCACTATTTTTAACATGATTATTAAGCACTTTCTCATAAATACAATTAACAACTATATTGTTTATCTGGGAAATGGACGTCAATAATTACCAACTCATATAATATACTGTCAAGGCTTTTATATCCGATTTTTAAGATGAAATCATTAAAGGAACTTCAAATAGTCGAAATAATTAAAAGAGGAAAAAAGTATTACAGTTTAGGTATGTATCGGAGACTTTTAACAATACTTTCAGAAATGAACACAGGATGTAAGCAACTAAGAAATAAAAATTCCCATAAAATGCCTTATACAATATTATTAACAATGTTGAATTAAGTCTTCTTCACTAGAATCACTGAAGTCAGGTATTATAATTATTGCTCTCGTCCTCAACTGCCGTTGCTTCGGCAAACCCCTTGCACCAACAGCTCTCGATTATTCAGATTTGAGTTGCTAAGCACGAGTAACTTTCTGGTGCACAGTTGATCAAAATTCCGGCCTGGTAGTTGGCACGTCTATTGTGTTTTCTCAAGGTGTCTTTACAAAGAGACATTTGGAAGCTCTCAATCTGGCCCTCTGAACATCTGGTAGCGCAGCTCATTTCACCTTGCGTTTGGGGGCATACGACTGGAAGACAAATTCTTCTTTGCTGTCATCAACATCATTATACATCATCCAATCTTTGCCTAACTTCCTGAATGCTTCAATAAATCTTTGTTCCTTTTTGCACAAAAGCTTTTAACTTTCCCCTGGCCAGCTAAACCACTGATTGTGTCGCAGCCAGACCAGCAGTAATACCCAATAAGAGCTGTAAAAAGCTGTTCGCCTAAGGCAGATACTATCTGGGAAACTTGCATATCTGTTAAAACTGGTTTGTTTGTTTCCCGATTCAGAAGTTTTTGCTTTTTATGGTTTTACAAAAACCTACAGCCAAAACTAATACATCTGTATTGATTGAAAAGCAAAGAACTGATTCAGATGATGTACCGGCGTTCCTTGCATGCAGCATCATTCTGGAATCAGCTTATTCTTGAGTGCAGAACAGCTCAGGAACATTTTTTCTCCTAATATAAATGATCATGAAGCAGATCTCACCAACTGCTACGAAGATTTCTAGGTTTTCAATTATGTTTTCAAATTTCTCCTCTTACAAACTGCAAAAAAATAATTTTGTCATTATATTTTTGCCGTAACAGTTCCTTAGAAGCGTCCTCTAACAAACCACTCTGTGGCCACCCTTGATTTCACTAAATTTGATACCTTCAACTGTTCCGCTTTTTTCCCGCTCCAAAGATTTGATCGAAACCTCTGAATAATATATGTCAACCCTCCGACCTATATTAAAAACCTGCTTGAGAAAATTCGTTGAGAATTCGTAAAACTTTTTTGTTATCCTTTGACGGACTCAAGCACGGCTATTGAATCAATGATTCAGGCCAAATCATTTTCCGGGAGACTAGCAGGGGTGGTGTATACTTCCAAAAAATTAGATAATACTGATTTGTAGGTTTTCTTCAAAGGCCCATTAACATTCGCCGGTGCCAGAGGATATCTGAATCCTTCCATCATGTCAAGTTGTTGGTTTTCTGCAATAAAGGTCATTTTGCTGAATAAATTTCGATTGCACTGGAGGATTACTTCTTTGTTTTCAACCTTGGTTTTTTTTCTCTTCTTTAGTCTACTAATCTTAAGACCCACTTTCTTAATACGATTATGAAACCCTTCTCCTTTAGCTAGCCGAAACGTGAACTCTTCATAAGCTATTTTCCTCTTGTTTTCCGAATCAATGTGATCAGAAGAACATATATTCCAGTAGGCAAATGTACAATATCTTAAGGGTTGGGATCGAAGGGGATCGTCCGCTCGGCTAGAAGGTCAGTGAGAGTTGTCACGTCTTTCTCATCTGTAAGTGTCCTTGGGCTTTGGAGGTCAGGGTGTCACTAATCTGTTTCTCTGGATGATAGAATGCTGAGGAGGTTCTTTAGCTCTACTCAGCATTAACATATTACCATACTACAGCCTACTTTTTCAGACTGAAATCCTTAGTACCTTCAGGAGTATGGGTGTCTTTGTTTACAGTCTCTTTGATGGCTTGGTCCACTGGAATTCTAGAAAATGGGTTGTTGCTTCTTATTTGTACTGAAAACCTCCTTCTACATAATATTGGTGAACATATGGGCTCTCCTTCTAGTTTAGATGATTCAAGAAAGTGTTATGATAGATAATGTGAGTAGTTCACTCTATCCAGCGCAAAAATTCAAGGCACAATTTTTTCAACAGCAGCTAAAAACATACAAAAAAAAATGCCTTCTCAATTAGTCCGAAGAAAAACGGAAAGTAGCTCCACTAGGGCGATATATTTCATCCGAAAGGACAGCATTTCTTCATTACTTGTAAGAAGATGTATCAAGTAGAGTGGCTTGAACATGTTCATCTTGAAGTACAGAGTTAAGGGATGTATAGTTCATAATTAGTGATGTTCATTTCCCAGATAAATTGTATAATTGTTAATTGTATTTATTACTCAAATCCGATGCACCGAGAGCTGTGGGTGCAAGGGGTGTACCAAAGCAACAGCAGATGAGGAAGAGTGCAATTATAATAACTGATTACAGTGATTCTTATGAAGAAGACTTATTTCAAGATTGTTCATAATATTATAGGCTATAAGGCATTTTATAGGAATTTTTATTTCTTAGTTGCTTACGTCCTGTGTTCATTTCTGAAAGTATTGTTAAAAGTCTCCGATACATACCTAAATTGTAATACTTTTTCCTTTTTTTAAATTATTTCGACTATTTGAAGTTCCTTTAACGATTTCATCTTAAAAATCGGATATAAAAGCCTCGACAGTATATTATATGAGTTGGTAACTGTTGATGTCCATTTCCCAGATAAATGATATAATTGTTAATTGTATTTATGAGTAAGTGTTTAATAATCATGTTAAAAATAGTGCATATTAGTAGGTAATGTAAATTTATCTAGTAATAAAGCAATTACTGAGGTTAAAAATAAATAAAGTGCAGGATTTTACGCTAAGTCTCTCCTCTCGCTAGGCTGCGCCGAGTGCTCGGTCAACACGCTCAACCCCGCTCCGCTCGCTTTGAATCTGGATATCTCGGATTCTATTGATCCGATCTTGGATTTCATTTTTGCGTTTTAAAGGTGAGATGTGTCTCTACAACTTTTGTTTCAGACACTTTTTCGATATACCCAGCGGTTAGAGTAATAAACCGCAAAACGTAAATGTCAAAAAATCTATTTTTCCTATTTTTAGAGTTTTGACCAATAAATACTGGTTTTTTGGCCACAGACACGTGGAACAAACATGTAGCCAGAAGAATAACCTACATTTTTAAAAAACAAAATTCAAGATTGATGAACCTAGTCCCGAGATATTTGAATTTAAATATTCACAAGCGTCCGCCATTTTGAATGGCCGCCATTTTTGAAAGCTACCTCCTCATGATGGCCCCCCCCCCCCGACTTTTTTGCTCCACATGACCCCAGGAACGTGTGGTATAAGTTTCATTCAGTCCCCCCAAATTATAATGACATGGTCGATTTTGGGGGTCTGGCACATGGACTAATACTATCTACATGCTGTAACAGGTTTCTTTCAAAGTATGGCATTACATTATTAAAAAATAATGAGCAAATATACCCTAAATATTAATTTTGTAATTGGTGTGACAGTATTTTTGTAGGAGGTATAACATAAAAATTATCACAAACTTGAGACTACATTTTATAAAGAAAAATATTTCAAAATGTTAACACAAAAAATGTACAAAATGCAGTTAACATGAGTATTTTATTCTCATGCTGTTTGAAATAAACAGTTTAACAGATTTTTAATTTTCAACCTATGTATCCACTTTTTCATGGATTGACCCATCTCTTAATATGCCAAAACAGGTTGAAGTTGATCTTGTATTGGGGAAATCACTCTGTCCTTAATGTTACCAAAAGAATATTTACTTTTGAGGAAAATCCCTCCACTAGTAGCAATGATGAATTGACTGATTCAGTAGAACCTTATTAATGTTTGTTCATTTCAAGTCGCTCACTTGAAAAATCTCTTTTGAAAATGGATAAGTTTTATGATGAAATTCTTTAACAAACCAATAGAACACTCCATTATACTTCCTTTCTTAACCCTACTGGGATAATAAATATAAACCACAATTCTAAAATAAAACAAATTTCACTACTATGACTTGGCACACAAACACTCACAACCAAAACTACTGATTACTCAACAAAGAAGCAACAGTAGTTTGATCATCATTTGCCTGTAGAGACTTTTCAAGTCCTAATGAATTAGGCATTGTTCAGCCAATATAACATTTAATTTTTAATTTTATGACTGATATTTTTTTTACAATTTTATTGTATTTTAAAACTTAGTAGTATGTGGCATCGTATTTTTTGGCCATTTTCTTTATATTTAATATATTACTTCCAGTCAGAACTCAATGATGAAATTTTATGTGTTTAATACTAGTCACCAGAAGAATATTTTGAGAAAATTTCAGACTTTTATGTTCAGTCCCTTTTTGAGATATTCCATTCTAAAAATCAGCGATTTTAGAAAGTCTCAATGATTGGAGACTCAAAAAACCTAAAGGATTTATATAAATGATCTCAAATTTTACTAGCATTTAGAGGTCTATTATATCTTTCTGAGGGAAAAAAATATTAAATGTGTGTTTTCATCCCTTCGATCAAAAAAAGTTTTATAATGTAGCTAATTTATTCTAAATGAAACATGATATTCTGATAAATTTTTGTTCATAACGTGAATTGTAGAATGTTTCTTGTAGATTAAGAAGGTTTTTACTTCAAGTTGATATCTTATTAAACAAAATAATTATGTACCTTATTGTTAACCTTTGAAAACGCCAAAAATTACAGATCCTTCTAAACAAAATGGCCGCTAGAAGCCAAAGTGTTGGTGATAAAAATGTGAAAAAAAAATAGTTTTGCACTCACAGATACATATAGAAACAGAAAATGTCTTAAAAATACTTAAAAATAAAATAGAATGTCAGCAACACCCATAGGTTGATTTGATATGGATTGACCCTGAAGAGAGAAAGTGATGCAAAATCAAGTATAGGTTAGAATAGATCCCCGACGGAACTTTAAATAAGGTCAAGAATATAAGGGTAGGATAGGTAGGCCTGAACTAGTATCACAAAATTTAAAAAGAAGCATATATACAGTGAACATTATATATCAGGAAAGTTTAAGAAAGAAAGCAAGAGGAGGTAGAAAGAAAAGTAAATTGAGGAAAAAGAAAGTAGAGAAAGAATTTACGAGGAGGCTTGGTAGGTCTACTTGGAAAGAAACTTAAGACAGTTGCAAAGAAATTTGACTGGTTCAAGGAACTTCAAACAGAAAGAATAGTTTGATGGATTTAAGGAAACTTCATTAATTCCTTTTAGGAATCCAGAAAAGAACAAAAGGAACTTGTTTTAGGTATTGGGAGAAGAACCTCTCTAGACTAGATTATTTTGATAAGAAAAGCCTTCATTTATATTTGTTGACAAAGAGAAGAATTTACTGTTTAATTTGTTCAAGCTGTTAAAAGGTTTGCTGTTGTAATATATTTCTTTAAAATAAACTTGTGATTATTGGTGTTGAAAAGAAAAAGAAACACTCTGGGTGGTTGTTAATTAGCACTGGTCAGAAATCTGGACTTTGGCTTTGTTACGGGTGTCTCCTAATACAAGAATTCCATAAAAGCAACCAAGTAGACCCAGTAATGGATGGCGCACAGATATGAAGTAGAAATTTTCCATTATTGGTGGTTTTGTAAAAGTTGGAGTAGAAACTTATGAGATGCCCGGTATCTCCATGTTATTTGAACTCAGTGCACTGAACAAAGGGAAAGAAAGACAAAAGTTACATAACCAGTTAGTAAGCCGTCATAGTTACAGTCTTGGTATTAACAGCAGGTGATATAGCAAATATAATTTTGAATAATTAATAAGCTGGAATTCTTGTATAAGCACGTTACAGGGTATACGACCTGAAATATGAATTCAATAACTGTGGTAAATTATTAAAAATAATGATGATAGTATATCTGTCAAATATATTTCTAAACTATTGTCACTTTCTAATACTGTAAAAAATATAAAACATGAACTTGGGGATCAGCCGGCATGACGGTTCAGCAAGAATGTGAACCAGAAGGATAATCAAAGTTCCACTCTACAAGAAAGCTAAAGAACAACATTAAAAAGTATACCCTTAAAAATGAAAACAAAATATCATTGACTTTCTCTATTCTCAGAAAAATAGTTCTACATCTTGAGTTTCTGCAAATAAAATGCAAGAAAAAATTGTTCTCTCAAATTTATGGTTTATTCACCAACAAAGGATTGAAGGCATGGGCGTCGGCAGGGGGGGGCATCTGCCCCCCCTGGAATTTCTTACAGCCTCATCAATTTCTTGGTACTCTTTGTTTCTGACAACCTGACAATGAGTATAGTACACATTGCAATGTTATAAGTATCAGTGTATTTAATTAATAAATAATAATAAATAAATTAATAATCTGTCGCCGAGGATTTTGCTCAAAATACCGCTATATGTTAATTTCAAAACTTGTCAAAAATGAAAAGTAACTCTTACAAGAGAATTGGCATGTTTGTTGGTGAGAGAGTACACATTTGGTTTCTATGCGCGGCACAGTGGTATCTGTAAACATTTTTATAGCAAGGTACGGAAGTATAATACTACCGTCGGCACTCGCCTTGCAAAAGGCAACAATGAACGGTTTTAACTTTCAGAACATTTGACTGACCAGCTGGCATTAGATTTTAATTATAGATGTGTGGTATTGCCGTTCAGTGTTTACTTTTAGTTACGTCTCTTCACTGTAACGATGGACATCAGGAATTTTTTCAAAAGAAAGAAGATTTGCAATGACGATTCTTCTACGATTTCAAGTGATACTGTTATCGCAAATAAAAATAACCATATTTCTCTTAGTGTGGACATGGAATCAAAAGAACTTGCAGCATGCTCTTCAAAATCGGAGAGCAAGAATATTAATAATTATTACCCTGCAGAAATTGGCGTTCGTGTTCGGGATGTAGGGTGTTATTCAAACAGGAGTCAGTCAATGAGCGACGACACAAGATATGAACTTATAAATAATCCTTGGGTACCTCCAACAACATATGACTTCAAATCAGATGTAAGAGTAGGAAATAGATCATTCCGATATCAATGGCTTACTGATTACTCATCATGGCTGGTCTATTCCGCCAAAGAAAAGGGTGCTTTGTGTCGACATTGTGTGGTTTTTCGACCGACAGTGCATCATGGTTTTCAGGGTGCATTCATAGTAGGCCTACGTGCAGCCTCGCCGAATTCAACTTGCATTCAAAACTGTGGCCCAGGAAACAGTATGAATATTAAGGTATGTATTATTTGAAATTGACTTTCAATCGACCGAAATAAAATACTGATGTGTAGTGATGTGAGTCGGAAAATTTGGTTTTCAACGGAAAAATTGGAAATTTTTCAGAACTTCGGAAAAATATGGAAAAATATGATTAAGTGCTTTTTTTAAGTGTGTGTATGTGTCCAAGCCCCAGGCAGCCAAATTGCTTATTTGAGAAAGTGAAATCCCTTTCTTATTTGAGACAGGGAAATCCAATTGCATATATAAAAGGAGAAGAAAGTGCCAGAGCACTTACCAATTGGCAGGCTGGTCTTCAATTGGTGCTGGCTCTGGTCTGATACAAACACACATAAATAAAACATTAAAGTTGAAAATTTTTGGACAAACTTTGTCCTTTGTCAATCACTTGGAGAATGAAGTGATGTGTTAGCTGATTTGGCTCATTATCAAACAAAGGAAGGGATATGGGCAAAACCATTAGTATGGAAGTGTGTTGGAAAAATTGTCCCAAGGGTACGGTGGAAAGGAATTTGCTCTTCCTCAGCCCTGTCTAGCATTGCTGCATCAATCCTGTCCTTACCCGCAACAAGTGCTGCAACAGAACGCAGCTTTAGCACATATGGAAATATTCATACAGCTAAAAGAAACAGATTGACCAATAAAAGAGCAGGCGATCTTGTGTTCATAGCACATAGTCTTAAACTTATTAAGCAACAAACGTCAATAAAGCCAGCGTGGAGGGAGACGCTACAACCAAGTGGGCCAAGTGAGACAAGTCAGGCAACAGAAACAAATTTAAAACATCAAAATGAAAAAAAGTAATGTAACTTATGACAAACCAGGGCATCTGAAAAAAGTGTTGTGTGGGGCACCTGGTGCTGAAGAAGAAGAAGAAACTGAGTCTGGAAGCGATTCAAGTGACACAGAACAAAGTGAATACTCTGTCCATGACACTTCTAGTTATTCAGAAGAACTTTAGATGAAGAAAAAAGTGCATACCAAGCTGAGCTATTTACCTTACGTCCATAACTATAAGTATATAATATAACAGTGTAACAACATGTAACATTAGGCCTACAATATGACATTATAAATAACATTTCTCATAGTTAGCTGACTGTGAGCTCAGCTTGCAGACGTGAACTAGTTAATTATATCAAACTTAACTTCTTTAGTAATATATTAATGTGTTTTTTCCATTTTAATTTACTGCCAACTGTTAGACCTAAATACTTTATTTCATGTACTCTTTCCAGTTCTAGGCATTTACATGATGTCAACTTATTGGAATTGTGTAAATGATATTTTAACTTACATTCCATCCTTAGTTTTGGCTTTTGGGTAAATATTGTATGTTTTTATTCTGTTATCTTCTAGCCATCCTCTGAATGCCTCAGTATCGAATTTGCATATCTAAAGTTAGCTTGGTAGTAATTCACCGATAATAATTATTGCATTTAATCAGTGAAAATTTATATTCAGTGAAAATACACTTTTATATCTTTTTCTATTATTGGTGGTGTTTTATTTATTTATTTATTCCAATTTTTCCAATTTTTCCTTATTTTTCCAATTTTTCCAGAAATTTTCCCGGAAATTTTTCCAAAAAATATTTTTCCGGAAAAATAACAACACTACTGATGTGTGCCTCATACAACTTGATTGAGAATTCACCTCTAATTCTCAATTTTATAGAGTACTGTATAGTTGAGCCTAATGAATCTCATGACCGCCGGCGTGGTCTTGTGGTTAGCGTTGCTAACTACGGATCCGTCGGCCCGGGTTGGATCCCCGGTACTTCCTTGGATTTTTCTGAGGTAGGGAGGTCTGGTAGGGGTGCACTCAGTCTCGTGATTCAAATTGAGGAGCTACTTGATAGAGAAGTAGCGGCTCCGGTCATGGAAACCACCACTAACGGCCATGGGTGTCCGCATGCTGACCACATGCCCTCCAATCCTGCCATCTGCCTATAGGTAGATGATGCAGCGGTCGGGTGGTAGGCCTTGTCCCTTCGGGGATGTCGCGCCACGGATTTTAGTTTAGTTAATGAATCTCATTATGTTGAGTTTGCCCCCCCTTAATAAAATTCCTGGCGACGCCCATGATTGAAGGGCATTCAGCTCAGCATTCAGGGGGTCAGCTCAACAATGGTCTAACCTGTCTGACATGGGAAATTACATAGTAATGCTATTTGCATGACTTTTGGGTGAACTTTACTCTTACATATAAGGTGGACTAATTAAATCTGCTGCAGCTAGTTTTGAAATCAATCTGTTCCCTGAAACAGAATTCCTCATGTATAAGGGCAACCAAAATTTTGAAAACCAAGATTAATAAATCCAAAGAAACTAGAGACTATTAGTGATCTCCTCAAATATGAATCGTTCATTTATCAATAATTTCATGAAAATATTATTTCTGTAAACGAGGTATATTTTGAAGAACCCTGGAAAATGGTAGTGAGCATGCAAATGTGCATCGAGCGCAACAGCGATTACGTTGAAAAATGACTAAAAGTCCAGCCTTTCCATCGATGTAACATCCATTGCCAATAAACGTGTTATCTATATGAAAAAATATTGGAGACCTTATTTTACGGACACGCCTCGTATGATTATTATTCACAAACATTAGGCTCAGAAAACACTGCTATTTGAAACAGTTACCCTCCACAAACTGAAAATGATGATATGAACGAGTCAGATATTTCAATTAATACAGATGATATTCTACTGGCAATGAAAGGAATGAATATTGATACAGCTCCTGGCCCTGGCAGCGTGTTATTGAAAGTAGTTAAAGAATTAAAATGTTCAAAAGTCTTAAGCATTATTGCCAATATAATATTATCCTGGGGATATGTTCCGTTCTCTTTTAGAAGAGGACATACATGGCGATCCAAAATTGATAACTAATTATCGCCCTATAACAATTTTTTCTGTGCTAAGACGTATTATTAAAAGAAGTTTAGAGAAGAAACTGCGACCATTTCTTGACTTATCAAACCAATAGAGAGGTTTCATATCAACCCCTGGTTGTTTCATTACTGCAATTCTTCTTTGGTCAGTAGCTGTCTTCAAGATTCTAAACTTAAGAATAAAGACTGCTGTATCACTTTTCTTGATGTCACCAAGGCTTTTGACTCAATAGGACATATGCATATAGAATATACCTTAAATTCTATAGCAGTGCCTCTAAGACTCAAGAAACTGATTGTATCTCTTCTGTTGAACAATTCTGTTAAACATTCAGATAGATGCTACAACTTCCACTAAAGAAATACACCGACCGGCAAAAAAAACCATTTACTGTAAAATTTGTTGTACTTTTAAGATTAAACGTAATTTTGATTGGATGTTTATACATTGTTATTGCTGAGGATGAATTATTATTTTTAATGGATCATTAGCTACAGATACAGCATATCTGCTTTCTTCATATCTTCACTTTATCACCAAACAAAACAAAAAAAAACATCGCAATACGGTGATTCCAATATGATTATAAGCACTAGCTTGTCGTACACATTGCAAGGTGTTTCATTGTTGTATTGCGTCATTTCCTTCCAAACTGAACGGAAACTGTCTCCCTTCGCATCGCAGTGATTCTGTCAGTAAGTTTAGTTGAAATTAATGCCTCTCAGTCCTGAAGACTTTGCCAAAGCTGTTGCTCTAATTGATGATGGATGCAGCCTCCGTTATGTCCCTGCAACCTTAGGCTCACCATTCACCACGGTGCAAGAGGAAAAACGGGGAATTAAGTGTGAAATGTGTCATTACATTTTAATCTTAAAAACGTATACAATTGCAGTAATTTTATTTCAAGCACTAGGCCTACTACATATTTTTATTTAAACTTAATTTTTTAAAATTTCTTTAAGTGATCGGTTTTTTTTGCCAGTCAGTGTAGATATTAGAAGAGGAGTAGCCCAAGGATCACCACTGTCACCAAATTTATTTAATATGGCTATTGAATTCATTCTAAATGACTTAAATGATGAGGAACAAGAATCTCAGTTAGGATACAATCTTCATGAAAAACTTGATAATTTATCAGCATTAGGATGACATCGCCTTACTATCGCACAATGAAAGAATGGCAGTGAGAATGATAGAATTGACTAACCAGCTTTTAACTAACATAGGCCTTTCCCTAAATGCCTCAAAGTCTAAAGCTATTGTAATACATAAAGGAAAATTAGTTCCTACTGTTCTTGAAACATTAAATGGTCTCCAGATCTCTTCACTCAAGGAAAATGTAACTATAAGATATTTAGGTATCACATTTCAAAATGAAATCGTTACTGATGAAAAAGGCATTATTGATAGTAGTATCAATAAGCTTGTTAATAAAATATTTCTTAAACCTGATCAGAAACTAAGCATTTTGAATCAATATATTTGGCCCAGCTTAATACATCCTTTGCAGTGTGCTCCGCTTCATAAACTTAAAAAAGGTTTTCTTGAAGATATTGACAAATTATTAAGAAGCAGTGTAAGAGAAATAAATGGTTTGCCAATTGATGTCTCTGACTCGATGTTATATTCACCGAAGAGGCTGCATGGAACTTTATACAAGGAACAAGGAACTTTATAGAAGAAATTGAAAAAAGCTTGTCTGATCTCAGTTTATCTACTGATGAAGATCCTAAAGGACGTGGACTTCGTAAAAATCTCTGAAAACAACAATTTGAAATTTGGAAATCTTTACCCCATCGAGGCAGAGGAGTGTCTCAATTTGAAGACTGGCCTAAAGCAAATTCCTGGATTTCTACAAAACAAGGCCTCTCTTCCTCACAATGGACAAATGCCATAAAAATGAACTTTAACTCCATCGCAGTGCACAGTCTCCCCAGCAGAAGTCAGGAAATCCATTGCCATCATTGCAATGAGATAGAAACCTTACCTCACATTCTTGGTTACTGTCGTACGGGAGAGCTACTTAGAAATAATAGGCACCATAAAGTGAGATCTAATATCGCAGAGTTTTTTAGGAAGAGAAGGGATTTTGAAGTATTTGAGGAGGTGGTATGCCAGTCGACGGAGAGCTCCATCAAACGTGTAGATATTGTTGTGATCAACAGGCAGAAGAACTGTGGACTGGTTATTGATCCGCAGTGTGTTTTGAGAGGGATGGAGACCAAGCAAAGGAGGTAGACACAGAAAAGAAACTTCATTACCATCCATGCTGCCAAGACTTGAAGGAGACGTATGGGATAAGAGATTGGAAAGTGGTTGGGTTGGTATTTGGGGCAAGAGGGACAGTTTCAAAATTTTGTATAAATTTTTTCCAATTTTTTGGTATACTGCCTTCAGCCACATTACAGGAATTGACCTTAAACATACTGCAAGACTAGCTCCACATTGTCCATAACCACTTGTATTCAGAATGTTTTAATAAATAGGAAGGGAGCCCTTTATTGTTAGCTGCTTTAAAATTCAATAAAAAATACATGAATATTGATAATTATAAAAATAAATTCTTATATTAATTAATATATGGTTCTTAGAATTGTTTTCATTAGGTTGTGTTATATTGGCACCCTTAATTTAAGGCAGCTATCCTAACAGGATTACCCCCTACATGTAAAAATCCAACATTTATTGAAATAATTTTTTTTTCCTCTCAAATAGAAATAAATGTCAGTGCAACAACGGTCTAACAAGAAAAGTGATGCAAGGTCTCACAAAAATGATAAAATATCTGAACAATAGACTATGTAACATTGTAGTTAAGTTGACCAAGCACCATAGAACACCTCACTACCAAGAAAACTGTACTTTTCAAGTTGTATGAAAAACTACAAGTGTAGAACTTTGACTTACTTTTTCTACACCTTTAAAAAGGCAGCATGGACCACTATTGTACTGTACCATGGGCAGGAAATATTCCCAGTGGCAAGGAATTTATAAAATGGGAAAAAGTGGGAATTTATAAAAATCCTTAGTTTTGAGCGTTTTAATGCTTATTAATGGTTCAGGTACCTTAAAATTAAACATTAAAACAACACACTTATTTAATCACTCAACTTCACTTATTAAGTAGATTATTACCCATAACGCATTTCACAAGCTGTAGCTTGCATCATCAGATGGACACTCAGTGAGACAAATTTAAATATAAAAAGTCTAAGGTCACAGATTTAACAAAAGCAAATAGGCCTACCGTATTTCTAAAAGTTGTTTGGGTTCGTATTGTGTGATTATTATTGTAATAGCCAGTTTGTTCAATTAACTCTTTGTTAACGTTCTTTATTAACCTTCAAGAACATGGGCATATTTTAGTTATTAATTACTTCCTTTTCATTGTTAACTATGTGAAGACTTAGTAAAACATTGTAAAATGTTTTATATGTAATTAATTTCTGTTCATTTTTATGTTCTTTCATTAATTAGCCTATATTTTAATCTTTGAACTTATAGCAGTATTTATTTAGTTTTATTTAACCTAATCATGATAAAATTTACATATTATTTAACATTAATTTGTTACTTTATGTAACAAATAGGTATCTTTGAGTTATCTTGCTCGTAAATCACAAATTCCCGGGAATTTATGAATTTTGGGAATATTTCCTTGAGTTTAAGTTCCCGGGAATTTTACATCACTAACTGACCCCCTCATATACAGATGAAATCTACTTACACACACTACCTCTATTTGTGTATGGACTCCTCTCTTTAGTTTCAAAAGGGCTACAGCCTATAATATTCACACAGGAAGTGAGTACAGTTTGCACCCAATATTCACCTGGGATTCATTTTGTATAGAAAAACAGTAATAGCATCACACATTGGTAATCATTATTAAACATCAATACGCTTAGGTTTATAAATAGTAGGCGATGAAGATGAGCAGAGTTATACTTGGGTGGAAGTTTGGTTTGTACACGTAACCAATGTCTAAAGTACTCATGAGTTGCAGGAGGGGAATTAAAGTGTGTGAGGTTTATCTTTAGACGGTTGTAACGCGGGTTTGTAGTAGAAAGTGGGGAACGAGGGTGGAGGCAAGGAGGTTGTAAATATTTTGACCACTCAGGGTGAAGAATTCTTTCTGTAACTTTCCTGGCATTGCCAAGTTTGTTTTCATCCAACTTTTAGTTGTTTCCTGCCTTAGTGTCAGTAACAAAGTAAAGTTATTTTTGAGTATTATTGATTTTTCTGGCCCAGCTTATTTAATCTATTCTGAGCGTACAGTTTCATTATTAGTTTTTTTTTTGGTGATTTTATGTGTTGTGTAATAGTGCATAATTAGGCGTAAGTTATATGAGTCATTTTTATTGTGTTTATTGTGTTCGTTAAAAACATGGTGTCTCAGTTATAAGGACTATTTCCATAAATTTAATTATTTATTTTTAGATTTTAGAAGACGCTACTGCAAGCGAAATGGAGTATTTAGAAATGTTGTGCATAATAGCTATTACAGGGTGTCCACCAAGTAATGCTGAAGAAATTCCCGACTTATTCCCTGATTTTCATTGATCATTTCAGAAATCCCAACCAAAATATGAAGCATTTTCGGGTCATTCCACACCAAATCAACCAATGGTCCAAACATCACGTCATCAGATCGTTATGATTTTTTAATATGAGGTAGTATTAGCTGAGTAGTTACAAAACGCAGATTTTTACCTTTTTTGCATTTTAAGTTTTTGAGATAAAATTTTTTGAAAAATCATATAATGACAGTTTTTAGGAACGTTTTGAGATATTAAAAGCATGTAACTCAAAACCGGTTTCTCCTAGAAAGCCCAAATTTGTACCATTCTCTTTAGAATTACAAGGGCTTTAATTTGACATGTAACTTGACTATCACATCACTGTATATTTCTTTCAAAAACTCAAAAAGCTTTTTTTTTATTAAAATCTTAGAATCGAAATTTTTAATTTTTATGGAAAAAATATTTTATTCCAAACCTCTTTAGTAAGTTGTAGTAATTTTCACGGTGGTATTCCAATGGTTTCATACTAAAATTAATTTTTATATGAATTTAGGCATATAGAAATTCTGGTAAATTCATTCATTGTTATCCTATTAAAAATTAATCATAATATTGTAATTAAACTTACCCCAATACTAATTTACTTTTTTACATTAGGGCCTATAGCCTGAAAGTTATTTGATAAAAGTTATGTCTATAATATAGACCTAACTTTTATTATTATAATATTATAATAGGATGATGATGGTCCATACGGTAAAATAAAATATTTATCTTCAGCTTTACAATTTTTTGAATTTTCCCGGATATTTTAACAAATTCATTGACTTTTCCCGGATTTTCCCGACCATACGAAATTCCCGGCCTTTTCCCGGATTCCCGGATTTTCCCGACCAGTGGACACCCTGTATTAATTAATTTTTTTCTAGCGATATGTGTGACCGTCTTCGAAGCTGGTGTTAGACAGGGAAAGCCACTGGAATCAGATGCCAGAGAAATAGTGTGCCGAGTTCATAAATATTTTACTGATGAGCAAGACTCTTTAAAAAATGGGAAGCCGCATGTTTCAAAGAAAAACACCATAGAAAAAACTGGTCTCGCAACAGCGATATCGCGGGCAACTATTTATAATATTTTGAATGAAAAGAAATAAGCTGATGAACAGCAAACTGTTATGCGAACTCCAGGAAAGAAAAGACCCAATAGAAACGCGAAAAAATCAATTGTAGACTCGTTTACTATTGCTGCAATTCGACGCAAAATTTATAGTTTGTTTTCAGATGGTATTGTGCCTAGTTTATACGACATAAAGGAAGTTTTAGAAAAAGATAATTTAATTAATGGTATTATTATGAAAATACTTATCCACCTAACCACAAACCCCAATGGACCAAAAGTTCAATAGATGCAACGTCATTAAGCCCTATAATATTGTAATATTAACTAGATTTATGCACATATACACTCCTATTTGTATGTTTCACTATTGTCATAAAATATATGTTTGGATATAAAATTATGTAATCACATAAAATACACTTACATTTTAGATTACAATTGATGCAACGGAATACATTTACAAGCCACCTACAATCCAACTATTTTTACAACTATATTTAACTACCAACTCCAGTGCACTCAAGTACAATTTTATTTTTAACGACCTTTGCTGAGAAGATTTTGGCGAAATAATTTTTACTGTATTCATCAGATAGACAGCAGACTGTCATATTTTAATCCAAGCAGAATTATATTTTTTAATGACTATTGCTGAAAAATTCTTCGGCATAATTTTACATATTTCAACAGATGACAACAGTGTGTTTTTAAAATCAGTGTGTTTAAATCAGCATCAGTGTATATATTTTTAATGGTTAGGTTTTTAATTGAATACATATAGCATATTGCTATCTAAAATGTAAGTGTATTTTATGTGATTACATAATTTTATATCCAAACATATATTTTATGACAATAGTGAAACATAAAAATAGGAGTGTATATGTGCATAAATCTAGTTAATATTACAATATTATAGGGCTTAATGACGTTGCATCTATTGAACTTTTGGTCCATTGGGGTTTGTGGTTAGGTGCATAAGTATTTTCATAATAACAAATATTACCACAAACGGAAAGAAAAAATGTAATTTATCAACTCTAATTAATGGTAGTATATGGTCCCTGCGACAGTTACTCAAAAACAATAAATTTAGATATGTTAATAACAATCAGGGATGTAAATTTCTTATGGAAAAGTCAGATGTAGTGGTAAAACAATTCAAATTCCTACGAAAAATGAAAGATTTGCGGCACTCTAAAAGACCTATTGTTTATATTGATGAAACATGGGTCAACATCAATCACATGAAATCCAAAGTTTGGATGTATGAAAACGAGAAAAAGGAATTAGTGCTATCCTTGAAAGTGCCGCTGGGCAAGAGACAAAGGTTTATTGTTGTTCACGCAGGAACAAATGATGGATTTATTCCTAATGGCTTTTATTTTTCAAATCATGATCTACTAAGGACTATCACCAAGAAATGGATGGTGAACGTTTCAAACAGTGGTTCTTGGACCAGCTTCTTCCCAATTTACCTCCAAATTCCATAACTGTTATGGATAATGCTAAGTATCACTCCATGGAACTTGATAAAGCACCTGTTTCTTCAACGCTCAAAGCTAAGATGCAAGAGTGGCTCAGTGAGAGGAGGATAAATTATCACCAAAAAGCAAATAAAAGAGTGCTTTATGAGAAAATATTGGAAATAAAAGACAAAAACAAAAACAAAAAATATGTAATAGACACCTTAGCGGGATCAAATGGCCATACAGTGGTCTGACTCCCACCCTATCACTGCGATTTTAACACAACTGAACTTATTTGGGCTCAAATGAAAAATCGCATTGCTAAACATAACACTATGTTTAAAAAAAAATCTTATGTGTAAGTCACAGAACTTCCTCTGCCCAAATAAAAGTTAGCAGTATTCACATATCCTTGTACAGAATCACAATTTTATGCTAATTATCCTATAAATACCCTTCTTTCAATGATGCGACTAAAAGCACAGGCTATATAACAAACTAAACTAAAAAAAAAAAAGTGACTGCAGACGTTTATTGAACTTTCTGCCGTAAAGAATAATTTCCGAAATTTATCGAAAATTTCCCTCAGATACTTCTTTACTCAATGCATGGCCAACAATACATCTTTCTCACTTCACATTCTTATATAGAATAACAGGCCGTGAAAGAGTGTGTATTCAGTTGTTCACCATACTTTGTTCAAACTTTCTACAAACAGTGGGTGAACAGTGAGAGGCTTGTACCTACAGGATACAAAACAAAGTCAAATTGGCCGGTTTCGGGATTTGAACCATGGAACTCCAGAATGTGAGGCCAAGACGTTACCATATCAGCCACCTGGGTCAGTTTAACAGTCTAGTTGGATAAGCGCATGTAAAGCAATAGTGTTATTTGTCATAGCTAACTCTATTTTAATTGCCAAAGCCTTATAAGATCACAGTAAAACAATTGACTATGTTGTCATGATAACTGATTTGCATTTCATAAATTCTTTCGAATACGTATATTACCGTAAAATAGGCACTAAATTGAGCATTACTCCGAAACAGGTCAATCAATTTTATCCAATATCAATAGACGTCTTCCAATGGACATTATAAATGTGTATACCAAGCTTCATAAAAATCCGGTAAAGTGTATTTGAGTTACCGCGTCTTTAAAATAGACACTAAATTGGGATTTACTCCGGTATCGGTCTACCGATTTGGTCCAAAATCAGTAGACGTTTTCCCATGTACATTATAAATGAGTGTACAAAGTTTCAGGAAAATCCAATAAAGCATATTTGAGTTATCACGACTTCTTATATATTAACATAAAAGACACTAAATTGGGCAATATTCCGGTACTGGCCAACCGATTTGGTTGAAAATCAATAGACGTCTTCCCATGAACATTATAAATGTGTATACGAAGTTTCATAAAAATCCGATAAAGCGTATTTGAGTTATTGCGGCTTTAAAATAGACACTAAATTGGGTTTTACTCCGGTACCGGTCAACAGATTAGGTTCAAATTCAATAGGGTTCTTCTATTGGACGTCATAAATGCAGCACCATAATCTATTAAAATAGGCACTAAATTGGGCATTACTCCGGTACCGGTGAACCGATTTGGTTCAATATCAATAGGGTTCTTCCCATGGATATTATAAATGTGTTTTCCAAGTTTCATGAAAATCCGAAAAAGCGTATTTGAGTTATGGTGCGTACAGACACACGGATGGACAGACAGACAGACGGACAGACATTTTTTCGTCCCCCACACAATCTTATAAATTACCATACTGGCACTTAATAAATATGATATAAGTCAGACCTACACAGCTTCACTATACAATCTAAAAACTAACTCACATGTATAGTCATAAATAAAGAAGGCTAGATATTTTTCCAGCTACTGGTACATGTTTTTATCAAAGGTAATACAAGGAGGTCCGGAATTTATCTTGAGAGAATGTGGACCTCAAGTTATATTTATTGTGATTATTTAACTAATACTTACAGAATTAAGAATATAATGAATAAATGAAATAAAAAAAAAAATTAACTATGAGAATGTAACATCCAATGGCAAGAGAATCGATATATAAACATATAGTTATCACTAGGACTCGGACTTTTAGGTGCTTATAAAAACGAAAATATTTATTTTTTATGTTGTTAACAAGTCAAAAATATGTTTAAAAAGTATGAAAATATTTTAATTAACTTATTTAACCAATATTTACAGAATACTCATCTAGTCATTCTAGTCAGCAAGTGTAAAACTGTTGCAGTGAACGACAAAAGTAGATCTTAAGTTGAGCATCTTAAAGCTGTGACAATTTTCACAGAACAGAGACTTGTATCTTGAAAATGTACGTTCAACATCACAGGATGTTAATCTTGCATATTTGTAACACACAATGTCACTGGCACTCAGATGTTCCATCTGCTCCAAGTTCTCTACACTGTTACCCAGTAAAATATCTGAAATCTTGTGCAACACTTGTAACCCTTCATTCTTATTTAGGCATGACAGGAATTTTTCTTTAATTTTGTTTGCTTTTGAACCACTGATTTTGTTAAGTTTGTTTTCAATTTGTTTGATTTCTTTTATTGATTCTGTCAACAATTGTTTTGTTGTTTCCAACTTAGTAATGCAATGTGAGAGGAAACAGAAATTTGCACTAATAAAGGCCAAATCAGCCTTGATTTATTGTCTGACTCAACATAACAACGCAACACATTGAAAATATGGCACAATTTTACAAAAACAGTTAAAATATTCATTTCTAAAGATGATATGTGGTAAAATATGTAAAAAAAATTAAGTTACCAAAAATATTTATTCAAATAAGAAATATCGAAGATATTTTTTTTACGTGATATGCAACTCAGTATTTTGAATCCAAAGGTCCCAACCGGAACTTTGAAAAAGTAATAAGTGATAAGTAATAGCAAAAAAAAATATTTATTTACCTAAAAGTCCGAGCCCTAGTTATCACCAACCCTTTTTGTCATGGAAAACAGCTGATTTATAATAAACAAGTACATGCAGGTATGATAATATTAAGTTATAAAAATAACGTGATAAAAGTATGATTGTAGAAACTTTTGACTGGATGAAAATTCCACATATATTTACGTTGGATTGGTCACGGATTCATAAGCTAAATAGTCAAATAAAATTTAATTTCAATACAGTTTCTTACATGTGCAGTCTGTATAACTTATTTTATAGAACTGCACTTTTCTACAACTCACTGTACTATTTTCAATAACTTTAGTCTTCTCCATTAGCGATCTGAGGGGGCTGTGAGACCTGCTGCCCTTCCCCTTTGGTTCTACTGAATTCCAAATCTTATCTTATTGCATTAACATTCTTTGCCAAGCATAAGCTAATAAAAAACCACATACTACCCACGCGCGATTTCTTGGGTGCTCGGCTCCCTAGTCCTAATTCGGTAGGTTTCGTTCAATTCCATAGGGAGAGCTGACAACATTGAAACACGAAGTACACTATACACCCTGACATCTAGTGGCTTCAATACTAAGCATTCATTCTGTCTCAGGATCCTTATTTATTTATTGACATGATCTTTTCTGACGCATGGAGTTATGGGGGAAAAATACAATTCTGTGAATTGCTGATTTTACAAACACGTCATCGTACATTCAACACTTCCCTCACCTCTTTAAGAATTCAGTATGTGCTAATTTCTGACACTCCCATGAACTCTGATGTCAATTTCATGGACTGAAAGTTCAGCGAACTTTTCACAAAACGTATTAAATACGTTTAAAATTAGGCCTATAGTTTTCTCCACTTTTAGATGCCTTACCTCTCTTATGTTTTACAACACAAAATGGTGAAGCATGTTCTGCTACGACTCTTCTTTATGCTTAAAACTAGCCATCCAGTATAAAAATATTGAGCCTATATTATATAATATTCTATTCCCGGAGGAAAATGATTTATTTGATAACCAAACTCTTATGACGTGTAATTAATTGTTACACAATACCGTCACCACGTTATATTATCATGGAGTTCAATTCCAAAAGGTCTCTTGTCCACAAATTTTCGAAACTAAGTTAGAACAACCTCCATTTTCTTCACATCTCTTTGCATCTAAATACGGTGAAATTTTGCTTCAAAACTGCTTTTATACCAGAAAGAAACATACTTCAAATTGGCGTTTGTTTCCATAATGTCTCTTGTCCATGCTTATTGAAGAAAAAATGGAGGATGCCAAAAGAGTAAATATTTTAGAAACTCTCTTGTCCTATTTGATTCTTGTGAGGTGACTATAATTTTTTTTCAAAATTGCCTCTTGTCCAAGGAACCTAATACAGCACATGCACAGAGGAAATTGAATATTATTTGATAATAATTCGATTTGCTTGTCATCTTTGCAAAAAAATATAAAGTGGAAGCACTGCTGAACAGCTCCAAATAAAAATGTATTTTATTCAACAGTGGGTTGTGTTGATATAATAAGGTAAGTATGGTCTGTTTTTAGATCTCTTTCTAGTCTATTAGCAAAAATGAATTGAGAATCAGAATATCAATTATTTGAAATACTTTTAATTGTTCCATTTTCTGCTATTTTTAGTGTGTGTACTACGCTAGATTCATTGAATAATGGAAGGAAGTCAACCCAACAATGACAACGCAGAAGGTACGTATTGTTATTACAAAACACACAGGTGCTGTCATACCATGTCCAGAAGGAAGAGGTAGAAAAAGGAAGAAAAATTCATGAAAAGCGAGAATGTTAGGTATAAAAATCTTTACCCCAAAGTCCTCAATGTCAACATGGTGGTTCATTCAAATGCAAGGAACTTTCAATGCAAGATGTTCAGAAATTTCATCAGGCATTTTATTCAGAAAAAGAAGAAAAATGTACAGGGTAATTTTGTGCTTAAATATACCACCAGTGAAACACCGAAAAGAGGTCGAGCAAGAGGTGAGAGGAAACAAACGACAGAACTTTGGACTCGTTACATTTAGCCGGTGAAAGCCAGGCCTACATCTTATCGTTGAAAGTTTTCAAAATGTTATTGAATGGCACTTGAAATTTTATGTAGCCTGCATTAATTTTAAGTTACTTGAAATAATTTTGTTTAAAAAAAAAAGCCGAAATAAATTCAATAAATTCCATGATATCTTTTGTTTTGTAAACAAAATGACCCTTGTCCATTGTTTTTATTTCCAAAACGTCCATTATCCAGTCTTTATTTCCAGAAGGTCTCTTGTCCAAACTTGTATCGTTAATTATAAGTCCAAATGAGCAGTAAAAAGCATTTAAGTGGTCTAGAATACTAGGCAACAACATAAATCACAGTTACAATAATGCATTTATAAATTTTATGTGTTTATACATCATTTCAACGTTTTTTTGCAATTTCCCAACATTTTTGTTAGATGGACAAGAGACCTTTTGGAAATAAGCTCCTCTATTGGACTGCATTAAAATCGTTGTGTATTAAATGTCACTACATAAAATAGCTAGGATGATTCATTGGAAGTAATTATCCAATTCGGCATCCACACTTACGCTGTTGATGTGCTCTTACCATACGTGCAATTCTGCTGAAATGCGATTTCTTTGGTTGACAACACTGCAGAAAGACTGGCAGCTAGCTATGTTTTGTTCCCCCCAACCCTCACTTCCCCGTAAAACCAGCGCCCAAGAAATTGTGCACAGGTAGTAATGAATTCTTTTGAACATACAATGTAATTCATTTTACTTTATTATTATAGAAACTGTTCAGTATCCTAAGTAAAATTACGGACAGAGAAGATATGTTAGCGATAGATGGCATGCATGGATTACAAGGAGCGACAGTGCATAATTCCTGAAAGGGTCTTACCAGCAGGCAGGCCACAGACAGCTGATCATAGAACAAGAGGAAGATTCTTTGGTGGTAATCTTGTTTGCCTTAGTCCCAAATTTACCATTTTTAATTTAAATTATTTCTACAAATAAAAACATTAAGTACCACACAGTTGTAATTCTTCATCAGAAAGTTAAGTTACCAAAAGTCACTATTAATGAAAAACGAAAACATTTATTGCTTGCAGGAGCTTCGTTAAATCAAAATCATTGTGAGGTGGAATAAACTGGAAAAGTATCAATTGTGTTCCTCAGTGAAGTGTTGCCAACACCATTGATAAAACCATTCATCAAGGAATTTTAAGTCAAAATATCCACGTTAAGGGGAAAAAGGGATTACTGCGGAAAATTAATATCAACAAAGGGAAATTTGTTCCCAATATGCGTCAATTCTTCAAGCAGCTGCTTCAAGGGCATTAAAAAAGGGCCATGATTTAATTATCTCCATTCCAAAAGAAATTCAGTGATTTGTGGTTACAGTGTGATTAATTTAAATGATGGATCAAGTGAACTGAAAGCGAGTATAAAGCTAGATGTAAAGCATGCAATATTGCGCTTAGCTGCGGAATGTCATAATTTAATTTCAATAAGGATAAAGCACAAGGTTAATTTGGAAAGTTTAAAATCAACACCCACTCTGAATTTTATTAAGTGCCAGTATGGTACTTTATGAGATTGTGTGGGGGACAAAAAATGTCTGTCCGTCTGTCTGTCTGTCCGTCCGTCCGTGTGTCTGTACGCGCTCTAACTCAAATACGCTTTTTCGGATTTTCATGAAACTTAGAAAACACATTTATAATGTCAATGGGTAGAACCCTATTGATATTGAACCAAATCGGTTCAGCGGTACCGGAGTAATGCCCAATTTAGTGCCTATTTTAATAGATTATGGCGCCTTTCTAATTGAAAGGCGCCATAATTCAAACACGCTGTATCGGATTTCCATTAAACTTGGTATACGCATTTATGATGTCCATGAAAAGTACTCTGTTAAATTTGAACCTAATCTGTTGACCGGTACCGGAGTAAAACCCAATTTAGTGTCTATTTTAAAGACGCGGTAACTCAAATACGCTTTACCGGATTTTTATGAAATTTGGTATACACATTTATAGTGTTCATGGGAAGACGTCTATTGATATTGGATGAAATCGGTTCACCTGTTTCGGAGTAATGCTCAATTTGGTGCCTATTTTATGATAATATACGTATTCGAAAGAATTTATATAAAAAAAAGAGAATCAGTTATCATGATAACATAGTCAATTGTTTTACTGTTATATTATACAGCTTTGGAAATTAAAATAGAGATAGCTATGACCAAAAGCACTAATGTTTTACATGCGCTTATCCAACTAGACCGTTAAACTGACCCAGTTGACCGAGATGGTAACGTTTTGGCCTCACATTATGGAGTTCCATGGTTCAAATCCCGAAACGAGAGAATTTCACTTTCTTTTTCGTATTTTTATGTGAGTGTGCGATTGTCAAGATATCACAAATCTGTACAGTTCAGCTGATGCTGGAAGATTTTAATCTGATTAAAAAAAACTAGACCTTTGTTCTTTCGTAAGCACTGCTTAAGGAATAAATCTGGAGATTAACTTGGAAATGAATTAAAAAAAACATATTCTGCATATCATAATTGCAGTCATAACTGATTAAACAAAAACATACTGGCACTTTTTTACATCAGTTTACCTGATTTTTTTTATTTATTTGGAAATTCAAGATGAAAATAGCAAACTATAAGCTCAAAAGGACAATGCACAGAATGGTGAAATAAAAATAGCTGTTTGTTTTGCGGAACATAGCACGGCTTTTAGTGTTGTAGACCATTTAGTGTCCATATTGAAGGGTGTATGGCCTGATTAAAAAATTCTTGATGTGAATTTATGACGAACTAAATATGTGCTAATATTAGTAAGAATTGTGTGGTAATTTTTGTATTGCATGCATTTCTCTTATTTTGTATTAAATGTCTGTCATCCAATGCTTTGGTGAATTCACCTGGCATAGCATCCCTTTAAAAATCCTGGATCTGCCACTGGTCTCCTCAATCTAATATGTAAAACTGAAAGTGTGTATATACTGTATGTATGTTCCCTATACACATCTACATGCTTTGACCAATTTGCACGAAATTTTGCACACATACCCACATCAATCCGGAAAGAAACGCAGACAAGATTAAAATTCACACAAAACAACCCCTTCTCTATGCAATTCAGTTCTCATGACAACAATATTGTTTGCAGTGTTCACATAAGACTTTGGAGGTTGCAAATAACTGGGCTTTGACAAACTAGAGAACCTATCGATATAATTCATTGGTGTAAATAATTAATGAAGAATACACAATGTGATGCAGTCACATAACTTTCTCTACCTCAGACATGGAGATATAATTTTCTCATTTCACATTTTGAGGCAAAATAAAATGCAGGGACAGCTTAATCCAGTTGTCTCAGCCTCAGTGTGTGCCAACGAGTACATCCTATCCACTGATTTATCATTCATAGCTGTAGGCTTTGTATTGGTTGAGAAATATGGATGTTTATCATAGGCCCTAAGCATGTAAAAGGAGACAAAATAGGATAGAACATTTTACTATTGCTATTGCTATTACTATTACTAAAAGGAGACAAAATAGGATAGAACATTTTACTTTTACTATTACTATTGCTATTGCTATTGCTATTGATATTACTATTACTATATTATTATTATGCCCCAGGTGGAGGAAAATATGAAAGCGATATTGAATTTCTTTTTTATTTTAGCCTCGAAATAGTAGTATGGCAACATGAAAGTGGGAAATACAATATCCCATATAGACATAATTAACATTAACATTATTATGTTAAAATGTTATGTGCAGAAGCAATGGTTTGCAAAATTCTAAGTCCTATATGAGCAACATAAAGCTATATAAGTTCATCTTCAAACTCTATACCTATATAAGGACAGAACTTTTGAAAGAATAATATTGAGATGAGTTACACACACTACTTACCTTATTTTAATTACTAACCTGAACCCAGGCTTCGATGAGCCTCCTCACCATTTTCAACATTTATACTCCATCTGTCTGTTGGTTCGCATCACCATCCTATGGTGGACATCTAATGAACTTCATGAGGAGGTTATCCTCTGTGGGAATGTCTAAGTTTATTAGGTTTTTATTCTTGTGTAAGTAGATTTTTTCCCATACTGTAAGTTGCTTGTGTCCATGAATAAACTTTTCAATACCGCTTTCAATCCTATTTGTTCTGTTTTCCAAACATGGACTGATATTGCCAATTTTTCTGTATAAGCATATTTAATGTGTCTAAAATGTTCCTTGGTCCTAGTTTCCAAACAATTGAACTGGTACATTCACATTTCTCTTCCTGTGGGATGTTTTCTAAGTGAGTGGATTGTATCCTATTCTTAATAATGAATTTATTCGTTGATGCCATCGAATAGGGATAATACAGACAGTGTAGTAAATCTCTCCTCAAAGGTTTTCTCAAATGAGGAAATTAAGTTTTTGAACAAAGGACTTAAGACCTGTGTAAGTTACTCCAATAAAATACAGGATTATGTGGCAGACATAGAAGTACAGCAATAGCAGACTTAAAAGAACATGAAAAATCAAATGAAAGGAATAAAGTGGAACCTATCCTTAGGAACATAACCACAGATAAACGTAACAGTAACCCATATTGCAATCAATCAATGAAAAAGTCAGAGTTTTTTCCAAAGCGGAAAAAGGAAATACAATAGTCATTCGGGATAGAGAAGATTACATTGAATGAATGGAATCACTTCTGTTAGGAGAGGAATTCATTGAAATTCACTGAAATTGTATTGCTTCTGTTGACAAAGGTTTAGAGAATTCTACAGTTGTACCAGACATAGAGAAAAAGTTCACAAAAATTTCCAATCCAACTTAGCCAAAGATTCACAAAATAACATAAATGCTCCCACCTACCGTTTAGCAAAATGGTTGGGAAAACAGTAGAACATGCTGCGAACGAGTCCCCCACTCCAATCCGCCTGGAAAGTAGGGCTTTTGGGTGGGGGAGACATCTAGCGGCAGCGTTTGAACTACTAGCAGCGATGGTAGCACCATCTACTACGCAACTTCTTCTCTTCCTTTTCCCGTCTCCTTTCTCTACACCCTACCTATCTATTTGAGACCTATTCCTAATAGTAAATTTTGGTCGACCAGGATTTGAACTCGGGACCCCTAGCATTATAGCTTGGAGTCTTAACCACTACGCCAGAGTGAATGTTGAGCAGTGAAGGAAGCTTTCATATATTTGAGTTATGTTAAGGAAGATTTCATGAGTTTTAACGCAAGAATCGGTTTTTATAATTTTGATATTTTTGTTAGTCATGAAAAGATCAGTGTTGGTGCAAGGGAATTTTCCTGCATCAATTAGCCATATTTTAAGTTATAATATGGCATTTTTTATAATTGTGAAATATTATGTATGGTGCAAGGGTCTTTTTTATTATGAAATATTTATTATTTGGTTTTTTATAATTGTGAAATGTTCTGTTGGCATATATACTGCGCTTTTTATAATTGTAAAAAATGTTTGGTGAAAGGGTATTTTCTTATTGTGAAATATTATTACTGGAGCTGAGCAGCAGTCGGCGGCTAGGAGATATGCTAGGAGCGGCCGGCGGGATAGGAGAAGCGGCCAGGTGAGTATCGAGTGGAAGGGGGACGTGCGCATGGCCTGTATTACCATTATGCGAGATGGTTAAACAAGAAATGAAATGATTTTCAGAAATTCAAGAGTAAAAGCGTGAAAAACTCGGAACTAGTAGAAAAAATCAAAGAAATTGAGTTGTTCCCCAAGGATGTAATGGTTTCTTTTGATGTAGTGGCTCTATACCAGAGTATCCCCAAGGATAAATTATTAACATACATGAAAGATTGGTTAAAGTCCATTGGTTTTAGTAATAATAATATAGAAGAATACTGTAATTTAACATCTATGTGTATAGAACAAACATATTTGAAGTATAATGGAAAATATTATCAACAAAGTTTAGGTCTGGCTATTATATGGGAAAACCCTTGTCATCATTCTTTGCAGATCTATATATGAGTATTTCAGAAACCCATGTGACAGAAACCTTTCCATATATATTTAAAACCTGGCATAGATATGTAGATGACATATTGGCCATAGTTAACCAGAGACACATCCAGGATGCTCTAAAACTTCTCAATACATAAAATTTACAATAGAAATACAATCAGACAATGCTATACCATTTGAACCCCTTAAGATCTTAAACATGGGTACGGAAATAGAATTTGGTATATATAGATAACCTACCCATTTGGATTGCGACATTAAGGCAAATAGTTTCAATCCGATGGGACACAAACAAACAGTATTAAATAAAATCAGGTAAACTGATGTAACCAAGTGCCAGTATGTTTTTTTTTAATCAGTGATACACGTAATTATGATAGGCCCATGCATAAAAGTTATTTTTGTAATAGATGTCCGAGTTAACTCCAAAAACAAAATGTACCGGCAATAATAATAATGATGCAATAGACCTACGATTCGCTGATATCTCTGTTTCAATTTAAAGCAGCCTTAAAGGTTATGAATGAATAATAAGCATATGAAATCTATCTGTCAGTAATTACATTAGGTATATTGCTGCACAGGAACGATAAGAAAAATACTCACAGTAAAATATAGCCTAATGTAAATATCGGTAGTCTACATAACCATAGAATACACACTATAATATCAATATTCAACGGCTAGTTGTTATAAATCGTTTATTTAAATTATTATTTAGCCACACTGACATCGTTATGAAGATACAAATCAATCAAGGTTGCTAACAATATGAATAAACGATTGGCAATTTGTTAAGTTTTTTTAATACATTGTGGGCCTTGAAAGAATATTGATTACAAAATTAATATTGATATACTCGTTACTTCGGTACCGGTCAACCGATTTGGCCCTAATTCAATAGGCTTGTACCCAAAAAGTCATAAATTTGTATACAAAGTTTCAAGAAAATCCGATAAAGCGTATTTGAGTTATCCACGCCTTTGTGATATATTACCATAAAAAGGCACTAAATTGGGCATTATTCCAGTACCGCGCAACCGATCTGGTCCAATATCAATAGACATCTTCCCATGGACATTATAAATAGGTATTCCAAGTTTCATGAAAATCCGATAAAGCGTATGTGAGATATGGCGCCTTTAAAATATACACTAAATTGGGTTTTACTCCGGTACCGGTGAACCGATTTGGTCTAGTTTCAATAGGGTTCTTCCCATGGACATTATAAACGCGTATACCAAGTTTCATTAAAATTCGATAAAGCGTATTTGAGTTAGAGCGCGTACAGACACACGGACGGACGGACAGACATTTTTCGTCCCCCACACAATCTCATAAAGTACCATACTGGCACTTAATAAACTAGTACACAGATTGATTAAAATCCCACTAAACAAAACTGTATGAAAGTGAACACAAAAATATAATTTGTACAGCAGAAAACAATGGCTTTGACAGAAAACAATGACTCGGACAGGAACCTAATTGAGGTTGAAAGTGAAGAAATATAAAATGCAGAAAATAATGAAGGAAATACTACACTTAAAACAGAATGTTGTAAATCATAAGCTCTGGAACCTCTGGAGCCATTGTTAATCATATCCTGTTGTGTGTAACTGGAAAGCATAGCGAGTTGTAAACTAAAAACCTATGTTGTAGGTCATAATGTACTATATTCTCAAGGCTATTAAGTAGACGATAAACTTGTGATCCACTTTGCTGAACCTTTGGTATATTCACACTACAAAGATTATAATAAGAACTGCACTTAAAACATGAATATGAGGTAGCGGCCATTAACAGAAAGCTTGACTTCATCGAAGCTCGTGTAACATACTACAAACAAACACATCGGCATCCATATTCATAGCGTCTATTTTCATA